>CM066045.1:66569792-67027968 GCA_033557465.1 Ichthyophis bannanicus | reverse complement strand
CTAAATTCTGGTGTCCATCGACCAGATCTAGGGTTTTGTGTATATTTTTTAAAGCAAGGTTACTTTATTTTTGCTGTTTTAGGGGAACTTTCCTTGAGCACAGTAGGTTGCTGAACTCCAGTAACCTCCTCAGGTTTAGAAACTGCTAACACCTAATCCACTAAAGTCGAGCGGGCAACCTGAGCCTCGGTTACTGATGACCTTAAAGTATCTAAACAGCCAGAAAAGTGACTGCTTGGACAAAGGAACTCCCGCCGGGATGCCTTGTTTGGTCAGGCTGTTCTTCAAAAACCTGTTCCATACCTAACCAACTCCTACCCTCCATGCCCTGTCTGGATGCCTGAGATTCATGGATGGAGGGTAGAGGCACCTTTCCCAAGGACTCACAACCTGGGTGATCTCACAGGCATCTCTAGCTGGGGAGTCCCCATATGTGAAGACTCATTCCGGCTTGTTCCTGGATGGCAATAGCCAGAAGGATGCTTGGGTGCATACGGAGAGGAATGGCTAGCAGAAAACAGGAGGTGATAATGCCTCTGTATAAGTCTTTGGTGCAACCTCATATGGAGTATGGTGTGCAATTCTGGAGACCGCACCTTCAAAAGGATGTGAACAGGATGGAGTCGGTGCAGAGGGTTGCTACTAAAATGATTAATGGACTTCATTATAAAGCATATGAGGACAGACTTAAGGATCTTAATATGTACACCTTAGAGGAAAGGCGGGATAGAGGTGATATGATTGAGATGTTTAAATACCTCCGTGGCATAAATGTTCAGGGAGAGAGCCTCTTTCAATTGAAAGCAAGTTCTGCTACGAGGGGACATGGGATGAGGGTGAAGGGAGATAGATTCATGAGTGATATGCGGAAATATTTCTTTACGGAAAGAGTAGTGGATCCATGGAATAGTCTCCCAGTGGAGGTGGTAGAGATGAGGACAGTAACTGAATTCAAAAAAGCATGGGACCAACACAGAGGATCTCTAAAGGTAAAAGGTGGACTGTTGTAGTTGTTATGGAAGGACAGACTAGATAGGCCATGTGGTCTTTTTCTGTCATCATGTTTCTATGTTTCTTGCAATACCTCTGAATTCTTTACTAGAGTATTTGCAGTACTTATCCCATGTAGGCCAACAGGTGATCTCTGGGAACAGCAGGAATAAGTCTTCACAACCCACCCACCTCCCCTAGGAGTTGTATCTCTCTATCTTTCTTTCCTTTCCTCACTCTCTCTTTGTCTCAGCTTTAAAACTCGAACTGGAGAGAGGCGGTTAGGAAAGGCGGGAAGGCAGCGCGCAGGCGCTGTGGGATGCTCCCAAAAGCTTTCCTTTTGGATGCTGGGGAGCGTTCCCGCGCAGGCTCCGTCGGTACCGACGATACCCATATGTGAAGACTCATTCCTGCTGTTCCCAGAGATCACCTGTTACAGGTAAGTAACTGTGCTTTATGGCACATGGATTCATTCTTGGTACAGGATATGCAGAAATGGTTAGGAGAATTTGATCTTGAGATCGGAGACTGAGATGGTTGATATGCTGCCAACAATTAGGAAAAGTAAAACGTATATTAGTACAGGTGCCTATTTTATAAAGGTACTTAGACACCTATATGTCTTTTTATAAAATACCAGCATAAAAGCAGCCAAATTCATGGCTAAAAGGTGGCCACATACATTTGCACTATCTTGCCCCCCCGGTAAGTGAAAGCCCCCAGGTAAGTGAAACATTAAATACCTCTATAGCAATGGGTAAAAGGGGCAACATCTGGAAAGTGGTGTATATAAATGCCTGTAGCATGGGAAATAAGATCCCAGATGTTGAGGCTTTAGTGGAAGAGGCTGACTTGGATTTAGTGGCAGTTACGGAGACATGGTTCACGGACAACCATGACTAGGATATAATTATACCAGGCTATACTTTATTCAGGAAGGATAGGATAGGAATAAGGGGAGGAAGAGTGGCACTATATGTAAAAAATAATATTAACGCTATAGAATTCTAGGGCTTAAAAGGGAGAGAGGAAGTACTGTGGATTAAACTAGAAAGGGGGAAAGAGAAATCCATTTGCATTGGCATGATATACAGACCTTCATCATAGGGAGAGGAAGTGGACAGAAATTTAATAGGTAACATATGCAGCATTGCCAGTAAAGGGGAAGTGCTATTGATAGGTGATTTCTATACGCCGGATGTTGATTGGCACATCCCTGCTGCAGAGTCATCTAGATTCTCTACAGGGAGAACTATTCAAGCAACTGGTAACAGAACCCACACGTGAAGGGGCCATACTGGATTTGGTGCTTACCAATGGTGAACGTGTTTCTGATGTTATAGTGGGAGATCATCTCACATCCAGTTATTGTGTGGTTCAGTATTAGGACTAGGGTTGATAAAATCCATTCAAAAGCGAGGATCTTAGACTTTAGCAAAAGTAACTTTGCCAAGATGGGCCAATACCTCAAGGAGTCGTTAGCGAGTTGGGAACAGCTGGGGGATGTAGAAAAACAGTGGGCAAAACTGTAAGGGGATATTTTAAGGGCAACTAACTTTTTTGTTAGAAAGGTAAATAAAGGTAAAAGGAAACATAGACCTCGATGATTCTTAAAAGAAGTAGCTGAAAAGGTGACGAAATAGGGGGAGGCCTTTATGAACTACAAGAGATCACAGAGAGAGGAAGACAGGTATCTATATTTGGAAAAACTTAGAGAAGCTAGCAAAGTAGTCAGGAAAGCAAAGATACAAAAATAAGAAGAAATAGCCAATGCAATAAAATGGGGGGGGGGATAAGACATTTTTCAGATATGTTAGTGAGAGGAGGAAGGGCAAAAGTGGTATTGTCCGACTCAAGGGAGAAGGGGAGGAATATGCAGAAGCTGATGAGGATAAAGCGGAATTGCTTAACAAGTATTTCTATTCTGTGTTCACAGATGAAGGACCAGGAGCAGGACCTCAGAAAACACCCACAAATAGGAACAGAAGCGACAGGGATTTTGAATGATTTTTAGAAGACTGTGTTAATGAGGAACTAAATAAACTAAAAGTAGACAGAGCGATGGGACTGGGTGGGATACATCTGAGAATATTGAAGGAACTGACCTTTTCACTTTGGAGTCAGGAGTGGTGCCAGAGAACTGGAGAGAGGCATATGTGGTCCCTTTAAACAAAAGCAGAAGTAAGGATGTGGTTGAAAATTACAGGCCAGTTAGTCTAACCTCTGTGGTGAGTAAATTATTGGAAATGCTGCTGAAAGAGAATATAGTGAGGTTTCTGGAATCCAATGGATTACAGGATCGGCGGCAGCTTGGCTTTACCAGAGGCAGGTCTTGTCAGACAATTCTGATTGATTTCTTTGACTGGGTGACCAGGGATTTGGATCAAGGAAGTGCCCTAGATGTGGTATACTTGGGTTTCAGTAAAGCCTTTGGCACCGTTCCGCACAGGTGACTTATAAACAAACTGAGCACCCTAGGGATCATTGATTGGATTAGAAATTGGTTGAATGGGAGTCGACAAAGGGTAGAGATAAATGGAGCACACTCTGAGGAGAAGGAGATTACCAGTGGTGTGCCGCAGGGATCTGTTGTTGGTCTGATTCTTTTTAACATCTTTGCTAATGATATTGTGTAAGGGCTGTTTAGTAAGATTTGTCTCTTTGCGGGTGATATCAATATCTGCAATAGAGTAGACACCCAGGAAGGAGTAGATAACACAAGGAGGGATCTAGTTATGCTTGAAGAATGGTCGAGAATTTGGCAGCTGAGATTTAATGCTAAAAAATGCAAGGTCATGCATTTGGGCTGCAATAATCTAAGGGAGCGGTACAGTATTCAGGGTGAAGTACTTCTGTCCACAAAAGAAGAGTGGGACCTGGGCATGATTGTATCTGATGATCTTAAAGTAGCTAAACATGTAAAAAAGGTGATGACAAAAGCTAGAAGGATGATTGGGTGCATAGGGAGAGGAATGGCCAGCAGAAAAAAGGAGGTGATAGTGCGTCTGTATAAGTCTTTGGTACAATCTCACTTGGAGTATTGTGTGCAATTCTGGAGACTACATCTTCAAAAACATATAAACAGGTTGACCTTTTTGCAGAGGGTGGCTACTAAAATGGTTAATGGTCTTCATTATAAAGCATATAAGGATCTTTAATATGTATATGTTAGAGGAAAGGTGGGATAGAGGAGATAATGCTAGAGATGTTTAAATAGCTCCATGGCATAAATACACAGGAGGAGAGCCTCTTTCGATTGAAAACAAGGGTGAAAGGGGATAGACTCAGGAACAATATGTGGAAATATTTCTTTATGGGTGGTAGATGCGTGGAATAGTCTCCCAGTGGAGATGGTAGAAATGAGAGCAATATCTGAAGTCAAAAAAGGCATGGGACAAATGCAGAGTATGGAAGGGCAGACTAGATAGGCCATGTGGTCTTTTTCTGCCGTCATATTTCAGTGTTTCTAAATACTCACATAAGTATGTACTTTATAATCTATGCACATACTTTGTGACAATGCTCGCACTTATCCTCCAAGCACGCATAAGCCCTGAATATGTACAAGTGTGCCCCTTCAGGGCCAATCCTATCACTAGGCAGACTAGGCATCTGCCTAGGGTAGTAGAATTCAGGGGCAGTGGTGCAATAATTGCATGCCACTGTCCGTGTAACGATGAGCTTTTGAGTACCAATGTGCACTTGAAACTTGCCGTATCCTGCTTCTTCTGACGGGATGTTTGCATCACAGGGGGTCAGGACATTGCAGGCCTGTGGTATCTGCAAGTGCTCAGAGACCCCACAGCATGTTGCATTTTCTTCTGATGCAGCAGCCTTAGGCGGAGAATAGAAATAGGGGTGGTGGCAGCTGCAGGGGGAAGAGGGAGAGTTGATGGATATGGGAGAAGGGAGAGGGAATAGGAAAGAGAGCTGCTTGATACCTGGGCGGTGTTGAAGGGGAATTGTTGGACACAGTAGTTGGGGGTAAGCAAGGGAAGTGGAGATGCTGAACTATGGAGTGGTAATTTTATAATGTAATTTTTGCACATATGTGACTACATACATGTATAAAAGGTCAGTTACTGAGGATATAAATATGTGTGGTGTTATGAATTACTTTGCTGGTAATTGTAGCCCAGGGCATGGTCTGGATGGAGTGCAGGCAGTATTCATAACTGCATGTGTAGATTATAAAATACCTATGTGCAAACATTTATATCTGCTAGAAAGCTGGTGTTAATATCTTTGCCTATTTTAAGGTGCCCTACCCTAGTATTTTATAAAGGTACATAGGCGCCTATGCATCTTTATAAAGATTGCCAAGTATTCGTTTGTGTACTGTCTTTAACTAGATGTCCTGTTGTAAAATTTCACCCTTGGAGGGGTAAGGAAAGGAAGGGGTGATGCTGTACTATTAGGTGATAGAGAAGAAAAAGGAAGATGCTGGCCTATGGGGGATTGGAAAAAGAAGGGGAGATACTGAAGTGTACAGATGAAGGATCATTTAGGGCATTGGATACCCTTAGTATGGCTTTGTAGCTGCTTGTTATAGCACCTACTTGTATATGTGGGATAACTTTATAAGAGGCATTTTTTTATACATATACTAGAAAATACATATGAAAAACCATTTATAAAATTACCTTCATAGTGACTGATCCATGATTGTAGATGGAGCATCAGGGGTATCTGCTCATGTAGGCAAGAGAGTCCCTAGTGTGTTTAATTATTTCTCTATAATTGGCATATAAGTAAATGGAGGATGAAGGAAATAGTACACTGCAATATCTGTAGTTCTCCAGGAACAAGCAGGAAGTCAGTCCTCACATATGGGTGGGTGATGTCGGTGCTGGCAGAGCCTGCACGGAAGCATCTCTCCAACTTTCAAAGAAAGCCTTTGGGAGATGCCACCATGCATGTGTGGTCCCCTTTCCACCCAAGGGTGCCATCTTGCTCAGTCTCCTTTTATTTGCAGAGCCTAACGGACGTATGTCCTGATCTCCCAGAAAAATCCTTGACAAAACTGTTCCTAAAACCTAGTTTTCTGGTAGGCATACCGGTTCCTCTTCCCGGGTGTCCCGATGCCGTTCTCGGCCCCTTTTTTCATCGTGGTCTGCTGTGACTGGTGCTGGCGCCTTTTTTTGCCCGGGGGTTATCTGCCCCATCCGGGTGTCTCCTACCATGTTTCCCAGTGGGTTCAAAAAGTGTGACTGCTGCAGTCAAACCCATGTCCATTACTGACATCCATGACTGCTGCCTGTGCCCGGACCATGACAGCACCTCGTGCAACCTCTGTCAGGCCATGTCAGCCAAAACCAACAGGAAACTGTCGGAGTTGCAGGAAAAGTTGTTCCCCAGGTCTGACTAGGCACCACCTCCCTGGCACCGAGCTCCAAGCCCAGCACTTCCCAAGACTTCTGGGCGTCCTCTGAGTCCCGTGGCCGCAGGGCCTTTGAGTAGACTCCAGAGCTGGAGAAGAAGATGTCGCCATCTAAGTCCGCCGAGGTTGCACTGGAGAAACCCAGTAAAACCACAAGGAGTGACTTGGGCAACCACGAGAAGAGCCCCGCCAAGGTCTTCAAGAAGGATTCCTCGGCCAATGGAGACCATATGAGGTTCCTAGAGGCTATAGTCCTCGTCGAGGACGCACTTCCAAAAGTGCCGGTGCTGGGACCGAAATCCTTGGTACCCATGCTGAAGGTTGCAGAGCCTTCTTGCTTGGAAACCAGAATGGAGGCTCTGGAGCAGAATATCACTGCTATCCTGGCCCTGCAGCAGGCAATGATGGCCGGTTCCTCCACCTCATCTGCCCCAATGACTGGGCCTTCTACTGCGAGGGAGTCCCCGGTCGTTGAGCCAAGCATCAAGTACTCCTGGCTTTGAGAAAGTCCTCTGTGCCGGTTGAGATCCTGGTCCCTTTCGTCGGGTGTCGGGTATCCAGTCCTTGGCAGCCAGTGTCTGTGACTCAGACCCCAGGTCCTCCGCAGGCAGTCGACCCTTCGGCTTCAGCCTCGATGCAAGGAATCATAGGGCCTCAGACTCGTCATTACTGCTCGACTCTGAGTGGGAGACGGAGGACGAGGCATCCCCAGACACAAAGACATTCCCTCAGACCCATCTCCCCCAGTGCCTCAACACCGTTCTCCTCCTGAGGACGTGGCCTTACATGACTTTGTCAGGGATATGGCCAGGGCCCTCTTGGTGCAAACCGAAGTGGAAGAGGACCCATGCACCGAGGAGTTGGAGATTCTCCAGTATGAGACTCCACCCAGAGAAACCCTCAGGTGCCCATACAGACGATCCTTGAGAGGCTGTTACTCCGAATGTGGGAGACGCTGGCATCATTGCCGATAGCCGTCAGCTCGATGCTATGTACTGAGTCCGGAAAGGACTGAGGTTCCACAAACCACAGCTCCCACACAATTCCATGGTCGTCAGGTTGACTATGCAAAAGCTCCAGAAAACCCACTCCTTTGTCCCTCCCGGTAGGGACACCCAGGCCCTCGACTCTCTCATGCACAAATGCTATCAGGGCTCGATGCTGGCTTGCCAGATCCAGGCCTATGAACTCTACCTAGGCATGTACCTAAAGGCAGTGGCCAAAGAGCTGTCGGGGTTTGTAGCAGGCCTCTTCGGGGAACCCCTCCAACTGTTCCAGACTCTATCTTTGGGAGTGAGTGACTGCTCTAAGTTCCTCTCCCAGGCTGCCTATGACTGCTTTGAGTCGGCGGCTTGAGTTCCCCTGTAGCAGTGAGAACCTCTTCGGCAAACCCATGGCTGACAAAGCTACTGTGATTCATCAAAGACTTTCTAAGAAGACCTCATCCCAGCCCCACAAAAAAGTCTGGGAAAAGGGAGTCTTTACATAGGGTCATCAGTACCTACTCTGGCCATCAGCAGTATTCTCACCTCAAGAGACAGGGACACAAGGCTCAGAAGGCAAAAACAATTAAGCCCCACACTCCAGCTCCCACCCAGCCTGGGGGGAGCTTTTGACTCCCAGGGCAGGGCCTCCCCTCCCCCAAGAGACCTTCACCAGCCCACAGGGGGGCGCCTGGCACTCTTTGCACACAGATGGGCCTCAATCACCTCGCACCTGTGGGTACTGCAGGTGGTCAGGGAGGGATACCTCCTCCCACCTATAGCAGATTCCACTCAGGTTCTTTCTGGGAGAGCTGGTACGACCCCTCCTTCACCAGACACTGCTGCTCATAGAGCTTGCAGGTCTTCAGTTCTGCAGTAGAACCTATATTTTTATTTATTTATTTTATTTATTTAGCTGTATTTATATCCCGCTTTTCACCGGGTCAAAGCGGGATATAAATACATCTGTGGAGAAAAGCTGCTACTCCAGGTACTTCTTAGTCCCAAAGAGGACTGGGGGCCTCGGACCCATTCTAGAATTGTGAAAAGTAAACAAGTTTTTCTGGTGAGGGAGAAGTTTAAGATGCTCTCCCTTGGAACACTGCTGCCCTACCTCCACCAGGGAGATTGGCTTTGCTCCTTGGATCTAAAGGATGCTTGCACACATGCTGATCCACTCCTCCCACAGGCAGTGCCTAATGTTCATGGTAGGAGGAGGGCCCTACCAATACAAAGTGCTACTCTTCGGCCTGGCCTCCTCACCAAGGGTTTTCACAAAATGCCTAGCAGTGGTTGCTGCCCGCTTACGTCTACAAGGGGCCTTCATCTTCCCCTACCTGGATGACTGGCTTATCAGGGGAAGCACGGCCGCAGAGGTCCACCAGTCCCCAGGGTGTGCAGCTCTCCTGCTGCAGCAACTGGGGTTTATTATCAACTATCCCAAATCTCATCTCATTCCAGCCCAGAGTCTGGAATTCATAGGTGCTCAGTTGGACACCCTGCAGGCAAAGGCCTTTCTTCCCGAGGAAAGGGCAGACTGCCTCAGGGAGTTAGCGGCCAAGGTGTAGCATCATCACTCTGTGCCAGCCCGTTTCTTCCTCTGCCTTTTGAGCTACATGGTCTCTACGGTCCACGTGACTCCGCTAGCCCGCCTGCATATGCCAGCAGCCCAGTGGTGCCTCAGTGCTCAGTGGACGCAGGCTGCAGGCCACAGGCCACAGGCAGATTGTGGGACAGGATCAGGATAACCCGCCAGCTGGCGGAGTCCCTCGACCTGTGGCAACTTCCCTGCCACCTCTGGGCCGGAATGCTTTTCCAGGTGCCCCACCGCAGAGGGTCCTGACCATGGACACCTCCCTTCTTAGTTGGGGGGTGCATTACGAGGACTGTCACACACAAGGCAGCTGGTCCCAAGCAGAATTCCTGCTACAAATCAATCTTCTGGAACTCTGAGCGATCTTTCTGGCCCTATGGGCGTTCTGCCACTGCTTGCGACACCAATCAGTGCTGGTACAGATGGACAACCAGGTTGCCATGGTCTATATCAACAAGCAGGGGACACGGGGACGTACTCCCTCTGCTAGGAGGCAGTGGCCCGCCTATCCTTTGCAGATCACAACAACATGCTCCTGCGGGAAGTCCACCTCCTGGGCCAGGACAGCTTCCTGGCGGACAGACTCAGCAGGGTGCTCCAGCCACACAAATGGTGCCTGAACCTCAGGGTGGTCTCACGGCTCTTCTTCCTCTGGGGGATGCCTGTGATGGACCTCTTTTTGCCACCCCAGACAAAGCGCAGCTGCCCCACTTCTGCTCGCAGCAGCCACACCCGGCAAGGGTAGCGGCAGATGCCTTCCTGATTCCATGGACGGAACATCTCCTCTATGCCTTTCTGCTGACTCTTCTGGTCACCAAGACCCTCTTAAAAGATCCAGCACAAGGGGGCCATACTAATACTAATTGCCCCCAGGTGGTCCAGACAACCATGGTTTCCATTGCTGTTCTCCCTGTCAGCGGCACTCCCGGTCCTGCTGGGCCATGCTCCAGACTTCCTGTCTCAGGAGGAGGGCTCTATCCTGCATCCCAATCTGGGATCCCTAACATTAACAGCTTGGCTGCTGAAAGGGTAGCCATGGCCCCTTTCAAGCTCCCACGAGAGGTTGAAGAGGTCCTGTTAGCCTCCCGCAAGCCCAAGGCGAGCATATCCCTTTAAGAGGCGTAGATTCTCTGCATGGTGTGCGGAGAGATGGAAGAACTCTTTCTGCCTAGTGCAACTGGTACTCCAATAGCGACTGCACCTGTTGCACGCTGAGCTAAAGTCCAATTTAGTGAGGGTGCACCTAGGTGCGATTGCTGCACACCACCACCCGATCAAAGGGAAACCTCTCTCGGATCAGCCCCTGGTCTCGCTGTTCCTCCGGGGCCTCCTGCTGTCTAAGCCCCCCATCTGCCCCTCGGCGGCAAAATGGGACCTCATTGTGGTGCTCTCACAGCTCATCAGGCCGCTATTCGTGCCTCTAGCTACTTTCCATCTGCAGTATCTGTCATGGAAGGTGGCCTTCCTAGTAGCTCTCACATTTGCTTGCAGAGTAAGTGAGCTTCAGGCCCTGGTGGCAGAGCCACCATACACAGGATTCTACAAGAACAGGGTAGTGCTCCACATTCACCCCAAATTCCTCCCAAAGGTGATATCTCCTTTCCACCTCAACCAGGAGGTGGTCCTTTCCACTTTTTTCCCATGGCCTCACGCTAGTCGGGAGGAAACTGTACTCCACTGGATTGCAAACAGGCCCTGTCCTTCTATCTACAGCATACCCAGCGCCATTGCAAAGCTCCTCAGATTTTTGTTTCCTATGACTCCAGCAGACTGGTGCTTCCTGTGACTAAGCGAACTCTGTCCACTTGGGTAGCGGACTGTATTGACCTTGCCTATCAGTGAGCTGTTCTCTCCCTGGATCACAGCGCATCGCGTGAGGGCGATGGCGAACCTGCGCTCAGTACCAGTGATGGAGATCTACAAAGCTGCCACATGGTCTTCAATCCATATGTTTGCAACTCACTTGAAAGCGAGTCCCGTCGAGACAGTGCCTTCGATCAGGCAGTACGCCATAATCTGTTCAGGGTATAGGCAACTTTTTTTGTGTTCAGGCTACTGGAGTGATGGTGCAGCTGGACGCTAGGGTCTTGCAGATTCTCTCAGTTGGGGACTCACCTTCTGTAACTCACGTCTACTTGACTTGGTCACCATAGGTGCTGTCCTGGTTTGGCCCTCAGCAGCCTTGAACTAGAGAATTCCATATGTGAGGACTCACTTTCTGCTTGTTCCCGGAGAAAGCATAGTTACTCACCTGTAACAGGGGTTCTTCAGGAACAGAAGGAATCAGTCCTCACAATCCTCCCTCCTCCCCTAGGAGTTGCCTCGCTACCTTGTCTTTATTTTTGCTACCGTCCTAACTATGTCATCTGACTGAGCAAGATGGCACCCTTGGGTGGGAAGGGGACCACGCATGCATGGTGGCATCTCCCAAAGGTTTTCTTTGAAAGCTGGGGAGATGCTTCCGCGTGGGCTCAGTGGGCACTGACATCACCCGTATCTGAGGACTGCTTCCTGCTGTCCCTGGAGAATACCTTTTACATGTGAGTAACTACGTTGTCTGCAGTATTGAGAAAAACCTTCTGGAAGCTTTGAGGTTGCCCTGCCTTAAAGTCTCAGATTTAGGACTGAACTATAGGGACCACTCTATCTTGTATCATTGATACAGAAACCTTCAAACAGTAAGAATCTTCATTATCTTGTGGCTGAGATAGAACTCACTGTGGATTACTGATGGCTATTATGCACTTCCTCTGCAAAAATTTAATCAAATGGTTGTGTTGCGTAAGCAATCTCTGGGAGTATCTGATTGATGAGGGAGCCTGTTGTTCTAAAAACTTAACACGAAATGTCAAATCCTGAGAAGAAAAGCAAATAAATTCTGATAGGAAACTCCATAGTGAGGAATGTAGATATGGTAAATAACTAATAGGGTAAGTCAGTTATTTGCCTTGCAGATGACTCAGCTCGTGGAGGTGGGAAAAAGTCAAGAGGTTAGCTAGAGAAATATGAAAGGATGGTGAAATGGATATTGTTGTAACCCTAGGCTGACCTGGTAAATGATGAGTTGGTAAACATTCAAAAGCAGCTTTCATAACGTCCTGCTAGATCTGTCCATACAAGTGAGTTGTGTTCTCCTACCAGCAGATTGATGGAGACAAAGAACCAATGAAAAGTTTGGGTTTCAAATACATCACTCTTATGCCTCTATTCGACTCAGCCACCAGAGGTCTTTTCAGTATTTCTTTGTCTGCAGCAGATGGTGGATGGATTTTCTCACACACTTAATATGATAAGAGCCTGTTGAGTAGCCAGAAATTTGGAAGGATCTGGAAGCATGCAGCAGTCTCACACAACCTCAACACCCCCTTCCTCCTCCTCTTTTCCTCCCTGCTCACTTCACTGCCCACTGAAGATTGTAGAAGGCTCTCAGAGGGATCTGTCTGTCAGCCACCTTAAATACAGTGCTGCAAAGATAGTGAACCAGTATCTGGGAAGTAGAGCTAAGCCTGACTTGAATCCTCTGCCTGGGGCTCTCAAAGGGTGAGTACCAAGGTTTGACTTTGTCATTGTCCTTGTTGGGGGCTCCCAATTCTGTCTGTTTGGGACACAATTTGGGATAGACTGCTGACGACCGTTGGTGCAGTGTGGGGGTTTTTAGATGTTTTCTTCTGTTGTGCCCCTGGTGGTCATGCAGTCTGTATGCATATTCCACCCAAGTGGGTCCAGTACAGATTCCTACCCTAGCACCTGTAACATGCACTACAGTTAATGTGCGCCTTACATAAGACCATAAGATATGCCATACTGGGTCAGACCAAGGTCCATCAAGCCCAGTATCCTGTTTCCAACAGTGGCCAATCTAGGTCATACGTACCTAGCAGTTTCCCCAAAAGACACAGGTTCTGCAATGCTTGTACTAGGTCAAGCATTGATATCCTGGGTCCCTTCTTAATAATGGTTTATGGACCTTTCCTCCAGGAACTTGTCCAAACCTTTTTTAAACCCAGCTACACTAACAGCCTTTACTACATCCTCCGGTAACAAATTCCAGAGTTTGATTACACGTTGAGTGAAAAAATATTTTCTTTTATTAGTCTTAAATAGTTTACCCTGCAGCTTCATTGCATGTCCCCTAGTCTTTCTATATTCTGATAATGTAAACAGTCGATCTACGTTTACCCGTTCCACTCCATTAATTTATAGACTTCTATCATATCTCCCCTCAGCCGTCTCTTTTCCAGGTTAAAGAGCCCTAACCTTTTTAGCCTTTCTTCATAGGAGTATCCTTCAATCCCCTTTACCATTTTGGTGGCTCTTCTCTGAACCTTTTCTAATAACGCTATATCCTTTTTAAGATACGGCGACCAGAATTGCACACAATATTCAAGGTGCGGTCTCACCATGGAACGGTATAGAGGCATTATGATATCTTTTGTTTTATTTTCCATTCCTTTCCTTATGATACCTAGCATTCTATTTGCTCTCTTGGCTGCCGCTGCACACTGGGCCGAGGGTTTTAACATGTTATCCACAATGACGCCTAAATCTTTTTCCTGGGTGGTGGTTCCTAATGTGGAACCTTGCATCGTGTAACCATAGTTTGGGTTGTTCTTCCCTAGGTGCATAACTTTGCACTTGTCCACATTAAATTTCATCTGCCATTTTGATGCCCAGTCTTCCAATTTATCAAGATCCTCTTGCAATTTTCCACAATCCTCTTGGGTTTTAACAACTTTAGTTTTGTGTCATCTGCAAATTTGATAACCTCACTCGTTATTCCACTTTCCAGGTCATTTATGAATATGTCAAAAAGCATTTGGGCTGCCTTGGTTGTGATACTTGCCTTAACTCTGTCGTCTTCCAGGAAACATTGCTTGGCCTATGGCAAGTGAGGTGCCTCTTCTTTGGATTCTGGACTCTGCTCTTCTTGTATGGCAGCTTCTGAATTGTCCCTGGAGGGCCTGCTCCCCCTCTTTTAGTCTGGCCTGGCCTGCCTCAGGGCAGGAGGTGATGGATGATGCTATGTTTTTTTCCAGCCCATTCTGAACTTCAAGGGGGTCGATGAGCACTTGCACGTCCTGCGCTTCCGGATGGAAAACGTTGAACTCTGTAATTCAAGCAGTGCACCGAGGAGAGTTCTTGGCTTCTGTGGATCTGGCCGAGACGTATTTTCATATCCCGTCCAGGCAGATCAGCAAATTATCTGTTTGTTGCTGTGCTTGGCTCTCACTATCAGTTCGTCAGCCTTCCTTTCAGGTTTTCCACTGGCCCAAAGATGTTCTCCCAGGTTATGCTAGTGGCAGTTGTGACACTGCAGCACAAAGGAATCTGTGTCCTCCTTAGAAAGCATCGGCTGGGTGATTTTATTTTATTTTATTTATTTAACATTTCTTATATACCGCCTTTCATGATATCAAGGTGGTTTACATTGAACAAACTGGAATTACATTGAACAGGGCATTATAACTTGGAGATAACTATTTTACAGGGAAGAGCCAGCTGTGGCCTTTCCAGTCCCTGGAGTTTCTGGGAGCATGTTTGGACTCTCGAATGGGCAAAGTTTTTCTGTCATGAGAACACCCAGGTCTGTTGGCTTGCCTGGTGCTCTTTTGTGCACAGCAGGCTCCCAGATAATGGAATTCTCTTCAGCTCCTCAGATTGATGGCGGTGCCCATAATGGTGCCATGGGCGTGTGTTCACATGCGACTGCTCCAGTGGTCTTTGTCGATTCAGTGGTCCCTGGGTTCTCAGGAGTTCGTTCACAGGCTCCTGCTTCCGTTGATGGTGGTCCAGCCTGCGGTGGTGGCAGCAGACCTGTCATCTGAGGAAGGGCATACCCCACTGGATGATTTCTCCTAGATCTTCCTGCCAACAGATGCCAGTCTCTTGGGCTGGGGAGCCTGTTGCCAAGACCGTATGGCCTAGAGCCATTGGAACTGCAAGGAAGTGGTGTGGTCCATCAACCGCTTCAAGATGAGGGCCGTCAGGTTGGTGGTTCTCCGTTTCCAGCCTCTGGAGAGCTGCGCAGTTTGCGTGTTTTCAGACAGCAGCACAGCGGTGGCTTATGCTAATTGGTCAGGTGGTACGAGGAGTGCCAAAGTAGTTCTGGAGATGGCTGTCCTGTTTGCTTGGGTGGAGAAGAATATCCTAGCCTTGTCTGCTTAGCAGACTACTGGGGTGGACACTATGGAAGTGGACTTCCTCAGCCAGCGCTTTTTGGATCCTGAGGAGTGGGAGTTGAATCAGGGGATGATTCAGTTGATTCTGAGATGCTGGGGTCGCCCCAAAATGGATCTGATGGCAACCTGCTCCAATGCTGAAGTTTGCTGCTTCATCAGTCACCACACGGAGATAGGGGTCATAGAGCATTGATGGCCGAGGCTCGCTCAGGTCAAGACCGCACCGGCTGTAAACGTTTCATCCATGGTCTCTGGTGGGGTGTGTGATTTGGCATATAGAACGCCACCCAGGCAGCATTGTTCTGGTGGCACCAGATTGGATGAGGAGAGCATGATTGGGAGACCTAATGTAGCTCCTGCAGGCGTCTTCTCTTCAGTTGCCTCCATCTCGTGGCCTATTGCGGCAGGCACCAATCTCCCTGGTGGGACCTTGTTCCCTTCTCACTTATGGCTTGGCTGTGGAAAGAAGATGGCTGGCACATAAGTGTTACTCTCCAGAGGTGGTCTTCACTCAGCTTGGAGCCCAGATGAGGTCTACCAAGCTAGCATACGTGTGGATCTGGTGCGTCTTTTGAATGATTGTGCGGTGCTCGGCAGTTGGCTCCTGAGGCGGCCAAGCTGCCATTTCTGTTGGCCTTTCTACACGATGTCCTGGAGAAGAGCTTTTCCCTTAGCTCCCTGAAAGTTCAGGTAGCAGCTTTGGCCTGTTTCTGAGATCTGGTGACTGGTAAGTCTCTAACCTTGCACCTTGACATCTCACACTTTCTCCAGGGGGTTCGGCATCTTCGTCTTCCCCTCTAGTCTGTAATTCCTTCCTGGGATCTGTGTCTGGTGCTCAGGGCCCTGATCGGTGGCACCCTCTGAGCCAATAAGCTAGGGAGATAAAGTTCCTAGATGAAATAAACGACTGCTTCTTGGAGCAGCTGGTTCATGAACCGACCAGAGGGGACGCCATATTAGACCTAGTCCTTAGTGGAACACCAGATCTAGTGCAAGAGATAAGGGTGTTGGGGCGTGTTACTTCAAAGGATTTGACACTCAAGGCTTGGTCATGATTTGTTCTGCAAGGTGGTTTTCTGAGCTATAGGCTCTATCTTGCAGAGACTTTTATCTATCTTTTTTAAGGCAGCCATTTCTATTCTTGACTAAGGTGAACCAAGTGGTATGCCCGAGCTCCTCCTCTAAGGAATTGTGTCAGGGGGAAGAATAAGGATTTTTGCCTTGTGGATGTCTGGAGGTTGCTTCTCTGGTACTTGGAGATTACAAATTCCTTTTGTAAGTTTGACCATCCTTTTTTGGTGCTGTTTGCTGGCCTGCGCAACGGTGTTGTGGTAGCTAAGTAGACTTTGGGGCACTGGATTAAGGAAGCCATTGCCTCGGTGTATCTATTGTGGAACCAGTCAGTTCTGGAAGGTCTGCATGTCCATTCTACTAGAGTACATAAGAACATAAGATATGCCATACTGGGTCAGACCAAGGTCCATCAAGCCCAGCATCCTGTTTCCAACAGTGGCCAATCTAGGTCATACGTACCTAGCAGTTTCCTCAAAAGACACAGGTTCCACAATGCTTGTACTGGGTCAAGCATTGATATCCTGGATCCCTTCTTAATAATGGTTTATGGAACCAGGAACTTGTCCAAACCTTTTTTAAACCCAGCTACACTAACAGCCTTTACTACATCCTCCGGTAACAAATTCCAGAGTTTGATTACACGTTGAGTGAAAAAATATTTTCTTTTATTAGTCTTAAATAGTTTACCCTGTAGCTTCATTGCATGTCCCCTAGTCTTTCTATATTCTGATAACATAAACAATTGATCTACGTTTACCCGTTCCACTCCGTTCATTAATTTATAGACTTTTATCATATCTCCCCTCAGCCATCTCTTTTCCTGGTTAAAGAGCCCTAACCTTTTTAGCCTTTCTTCATAGGCGTATCCTTCCATCCCCTTTACCATTTTGGTGGCTCTTCTCTGAACCTTTTCTAATAACGCTATATCCTTTTTAAGATACGGCGACCAGAATTGCACACAATATGCAAGGTGCGGTCTCACCATGGAACGATATAGAGGCATTATAATATCTCTTGTTTTATTTTCCATTCCTTTCCTTATGATACCTAGCATTCTATTTGCTCTCTTGTCCGCCGCTGCACACTTGGCTGAGGGTTTTAACATGTTATCCACAATGATGCCTAAATCTTTTTCCTGGGTGGTGATTCCTCATGTGGAACCTTGCATCGTGTAACCATAGTTTGGGTTGTTCTTCCCTAGGTTCATAACTTCGCACTTGTCCACATTAAATTTCATCTGCCATTTTGATGCCCAGTCTTCCAATTTATCAAGGTCCTCTTGCAATTTTCCACAATCCTCTTGGGTTTTAACAACTTTAAATAGTTTTGTGTCATGTGCAAATTTGATAAACTCACTCGTTATTCCACTTTCCAGGTCATTTATGAATATGTCAAAAAGCAGCGGACCCAGTACAGATCCCTGGGGTACACCACTATTCACCTTTCTCCATTGGGAAAATTGGCCATTTAGCCCTACCCTCTGCTTTCTATCTATCTTCAAAAAAACATAACAGATTAGTAAGACAAGATCTTCCTTGTCTAAAGCCATGTTGGCTGTCTCCCATTAGGCCATGCTATCTACATGCTGAGTAATTTTATTCTTTATGATGGTTTCTACCATTTTTCCCGGTACTGACGTCAGGCTCACCGGTCTGTAGTTTTCCAGATCACCCCTGGAACCTTTTTAAAAATTGGTGTAACATTGGCGATCCTCCAATCTTCAGGTATTATAGATGATTTTAATGATAGCTCACAGATTACTAATAGCAGGTCTCTAATCTCATATTTCAGTTCTTTCAACACCCTTGGATGTATACCATCCGGCCCAGGTGATATGCTACTCTTCAGTTTATCTAATAGTTGTAATACATTTTCCAGATGTATTGATATTTCCTTCAATTATTCCGCACCTTTAAATACCACTTCAGTCATGGGTAACATCCCTACATCTTCCTCAGTAAAGATCGAAGCAAAGAATTCATTCAGTCTTTCCGCTATTGCCTTGTCGCCTCTTAGTGCCCCTTTAACCCCTCTATCATCTAATGGACCAACTGACTCTCTCACAGGTTTTTTGCTACGAATGTACTTGAAAAAGTCTTTATTTCGCGTTTTTGCTTCCGCAGCAAGCTTCTTCTCAAATTCTCCCTTTGTCTGTCTTATCAATGCCTTGCAAATGCCTTGCATTTGACTTGCCAGTGCCTGTGCTGTTTCCAGGTTTCGTCGTTTGGCTCTTTTTTTCCATTTCCTGAAAGATGCTTTTTTGGCAACAGTCTCTCTGACCTCCCCTTTAAACCATGCTGGCAGTTTTTTGGACTTCCTTCCACTTTTCTTAAAGCGTGGAATACAGCTGGTCTGGGCTTCCAAGATAGTATTTTTCAACAACATCCAAGCTTGATGTAAGTCTTTAACCTTTGCAACTGCTCCTTTTAGTTTTTTCTTAACTATTTTCCTCATTTTATCATAGTCTCCCTTTCAAAAGTTAAAAGTTAGTACTGTGGATTTCCTTACTATCCCTCCTCCACTAATTAAAACAAAGGCGATCATGCTGTGATTACTATTGCCAAGTGGCACCAACACCCTTATCTCTTGCACTAGATCTGGTGTTCCACTAAGGACTAGGTCTAATATGGCGTCCCCTCTGGTCGGTTCATGAACCAGCTGCTCCAAGAAGCAGTCGTTTATTTCATCTAGGAACTTTATCTGCCTAGCCTGTCCTGCCGTGACACTGACCCAGTCGATACTGGGGTAATTGAAATCACCCATTATTATTACTGCGCTGTAACTTTTATTAGCTTCCTTTATTTCTTTGAGCATTTCATCATCCATTTGTTCATTCTGGCCAGGCGATCGATAGTACACCCCCCACTGCCATTGCCTTCCCCTTTTTACATGAAATTTCAATCCGTAGAGATTCTACAGCAAATTTTGTTTCCTGCAAAACTTTAATCCTTTCTGACTCAATGCCCTCTCTGACATAGAGCGCAACCCCTCCACCAATTTGATCAGCTCTATCATTACGATATAGTTTGTACCCAGGTATCACAGTGTCCCACTGGTTGTCCTCCTTCCACCATGTCTCTGATATTCCAATCATATCTAACCTCTCATTTAGTGCTATATATTCTAACTCTCCCATCTTATTTTTTAGACTTCTAGCATTTGCATACAAGCATTTTAGGGACTGTATTTTATTTACATTAATTTAGCTTTTGGTAGACATGGGTAATTTGGGATCTTTAAGCTCTGTCTGACCCATACTCGAGGGCATTTGGGCTACTTTACTCTTTTTGGGAACCTCTCTGCTTTTGGTAGTATCCTTCAAGGATACATTCTTCCGAACCATCCACTCTTGGGTGACTGTCGGCTTTCCCCTATTATCTAGTTTAAAAGCTGCTCTATCTCCTTTCTAAAGGTTAATGCCAGCAGCCTGGTTCCATCCCGGTTAAGGTGAAGCCCATCCCTTCGGAAGAGCCCCTCCTTTCCCCAGAATGTACCCCAGTTCCTAACAAATCCAAACCCCTCATCTCTGCACCATTGTCTCATCCACGCATTGAGACTCCGGAGCTCAATCCTCATGCATCCTCATGGGCGGAGCACAGCTTAATATCCCCTGCAAACATTTGTTGAGCAGTAACATGGGCATCACTTTCCACTCTGCCTTCAAAATTTAAAAAACCAATGTGCAGGTCAAGCTGCTGCCGCTGCTTCTCAGCAGCGGCAGAATCAGCAGCCCCGTGCTCTTCCCACTGCTCTGAAGAGCCCTGCTAGCACCCCAGCTTATCTTTGCAGAGCTGTGGGAAGGAAAAGCGTTTCTCTTCTTTCCCACGGCTTTGTTAAAGTTGAGCCTGTTGGTGATGAGGGTTATCTAGGCATTTCCTGTCTCGCGCGTAACATAATTACACAACACACCTCATGATACCAATGTATACAACCACACCACACACAAATTACTGTATATAGTTGTAACAAGTTAAATGTACATAGTTTCAAAGTTTAATGTAAAAGTTGCTGTGATGTTTCATGTAAACCGCCCTTGATCTCAGGAAGGGGCGGGATATAAAAGCTTGTTAAATAAATAAATAAATAAAATATTAATATTGAGTGTTGTAAATAAGTAGGCAGCGGTGAGTAGCTAAAGTAAAAAGGGGTTGATGTGGATATAAGCTATTTGAGAGTGAAGGACCAGAGTGAATTTTTTTTTAAAAATTGAAAATAGTTTAAGAAAGTGTTTTGGCAAGAATTTTAAAAAAAAAGTGGACTCATAGAGGTAAATAAAGTGAGCCAAATGTATATGCTCTATTCTGATGGTTCCTCTTTATATATTTATATTTAGTATTTATACTTTTTTTGCAGCATTTAATCTCCAGGAACAAGCAGGAATGTAGTCTTCACATATGGGTATCGTTGGTACCGACGGAGCCTGCGCGGGAACACTCCCCAGCGTCCAATAGGAAAGCTTTTGGGAGCATCCCACAGTGCCTGCGTGCTGCCTTCCCGCCTTTCCCAACTGTCCCTCTCCAGTTGAGTTTAAAGCTGAGACAAAGAGAGAGAGGGAAAGAGAGAGAGAGAGATACAACTCCTAAAAGAAAAAATTAGTGTCCTCTAGTACATTTACTCGGATTTCTTTCAGCTTTCCATTTGGATATTTAATGCAATCTCCAGGAACAAGCAGGAATGTAGTCTTCACATATGGGTATCGTCAGTACCGATGGAGCCTGCGTGGGAACGCTCCCCAGTGTCCAATAGGAACGCTTTTGGGAGCATCCCTCAGCACATGCACGCTGCTTTCCCACCTTTCCAACTGTCCCTCTTCAGTTCTTCGTTTTCCTCGGAGCCAACTGGACCCATACCCTGTCACCGCAGAAAATCCCGTCTTTAAAATTGCTTTCTTGTGGTCGCGTTTGCCTCCGCATGACGCCTACCGGTACCGCCGGTTCTTTTCTTTTTTCAAAATCTTTTATACTTTGAACTGTTTCTCTTCAGAAACCTTTCTTTTTCGGTGCTAAGTGCCATTTTGGACATTAGGCCTCATATTCCTGTAACATGGAAAAACCAACTAGTGGTTTTAAAAAATGTACTAAGTGTGGCGGTACCATTTCCGTCACTGATGCCCATGATTGGTGTCTTAAATGTTTAGGGCCTGAACATTCTCCATCTGAATGTCTCTCCTGTATGGGGATGACTAAGAGAGGAAGACAGAACTGGGCTGCAAAGCTCGGTACTCTCTTTTCTTCGGATGCCAGATCCATTGCATCGACATCTTCAAGTGCCTCCTCTTCCTCCCATGGGTCTCAGGTAACTAGACAAAAAAGCTGGCCCTCAAAGGGTAGCTCTCCTGCTAAGCATCGAGAGGCCATTGGCATTGTCCTTGAGGGAACCACATCGGCAAAATAGCCCCAGCGGGAGGTTTCGGCTTCCAAAGCATCATTGGGGCTCCAGGATGTTCTCGAGGCTTCGACCTCACAAGAACTACTGGTGCCATGCTCAGGGGTCCCGGCCATTTTCACCGGTACCGACACCCAGGCATCGGCAGCGTCGATAGACCAGAGGTTCCTTGCTATCGAACGCAGCATTGCAGCTCTTCTCACAGCTGTGGTACCGTTGACACCTATAGTTCAACGGGCATCGGTACCAGCGATACCGGTACCGACGGTACCGGCCCCAGTGGGAGTTCTTCCCATGCCATCTTTGGCTGGAATCGACAGATCGGTACCGGATCAACTCGGTACCGACTTCGATTGATACCGGGACCGTGCTTTGCATGATCATTGTGGTCAGGAATACTTAGAATCCTCCGATTCCAAAGACTCTGACAATTCTGCTGGTACCAGATGGTTTCTCCCGGAAGATCCCTCTTCTCCCAAATGCAGAATGTCACCTCCAGAGGACATGTCTTTTCAGGATTTTATTTGTGATGTGGCCAAAGGCCTTTCAATCACGGTAGCTCCTGAACAGGAACCCAGAACAAAGGAATTTGAAATTCTCCAATATCCTAAAGCTCCAAAGCCACTCTGCCCATCCATGAAATTCTGCATAACTTGATGCTCAGAATGTGGGAGACACCTCTGACTACATCTCCTCATTCTAGGAGGCTTGATACTATGTATCGAGTTCCGCCATGTCCCGGATTTCAAAAGACTCAGCTGCCACACCATTCAATGGTGGTGGAGTCAGCCATGCGTAGGATGAAAAGTGCAAAGAGGCATGCATCCAGTCCCCCAGGTCGTGAATGCAGGACTTTGGACGCTTTTGGGTGCCAAACTTTTCAGGCTTCCATGCTTTCAGCTAGGATCAGTTTATATATACTATATATATATGGGCATGTTCCTCAAAGAAGTTACAGGAGACTTGGAGCTTATGAGCCCACTTCTCCCAGATGAAGAGACAAGACTTTCTTGCTCTAGTTAAGCATGCTCAAGATGTCTCCAAGTTTGTGAATCGTGCAGCCTTTGACTGCTTTGAATGCATCAGCAGAACCTCTGCTATTTCCATTGGGGCACGACGGATTGCCTGGCTTCAGGCATCAGACTTGGAGACTTGGGTACAGGACAAGTTAGGTAATATTCCTTGCACGGGAGAGAATCTCTTTGGCAAGAACTGGCAGGAAAAGGCTAACGAGTTAGATGCTGACAATACGACTCTAGATAGATTGTCAAAATCTAAAGCCACTCCAGCCCAAAAGAAGCCTTATAAAAAAAACCTCTTTCAGCAAAAAGAGAAAATTTTATCCTTCCTATACCAAGCAGAGTCAAACTCAGGGTCAGGTTGCCCAAAAGGGACAAACTAGACAGCAAAAGAAGCCAAAAGGGCCGAGACCTCAGAGAATTGAACAAATACCTGTTCCGAGAGAAGTTCAAAATGATTTCTCTAGGAACTCTTCTGCCATACCTTCAAAGCCAGGACTGGCTTTGCTCTCTTGACTTAAAGGTTGCATAAACTCACATTCTCATCCATCCAGATCACAGGAAATTCTTAAGATTCCTTTTCAAGGGAAAACATTTCCTGTACAGGGTTCTTCCCTTTGGTCTGGCTTCAGCACCAAGAGTATTCATGAAATGCATGGCAGTAGTAGCTGCATTTCTGCGAACCCTGGGGATATTCGTCTTCCCTTACTTAGACGACTGGCTCATTCGAGCCTCTACAGTTGCAGAGGCCAGCACTGCACTGTCTCGCACAATGCGAATCCTCCAATACTTGGGGTTGGTAATAAACTTCCCAAAATCCCATCTTGTTCCTTCCCAATGCCTGGAATTCATAGGGGCCTGTCTAGATACCAGACAGGCAAAGGCTTTCCTTCCACAGGCCCGGTGTCTTCGCATAATGCAACTAGCTTCTCAAGCAGCAGGGAAATCCTCCCTAACTGCTCGGGAGCTACTACAGTTGCTGGGACATATGGCATCCACAGTTCATGTAGTCCCATATGCTCGCCTCCACATGCGAGCAGCTCAGTGGACCCTATCCACACAGTGGACACAGGCCACAGGACATTTATCAGACAAAATAGTAAACTCTCAACGACTAATTTTGTCCCTCCAATGGTGGCAATCACTAGAAAATCTGACAGTGGGGTCTCCTTTCCATCAACCCCTTTTTCAAGCCACCCTAACAACAGATGCATCACAGGTGGGTTGGGGAGCACACCTGAATCATCTCTCTACCCAGGGCACCTGGACTCCACAGGAGGCTGGTCTACACATAAACCTCCTGGAATTAAGAGCAATCTGTTTAGCTCTTTGAGTATTCCACGCCCAGCTCAGCTACAAGACAGTCCTAGTCCAGATGGACAATCAAGTAGCCATGTTCTATGTGAACAAGCAGGGCGGAACAGGCTCTCTGTCGTTATGCAACGAAGCTTTACGACTGGGCCCTCGCCAGAGAGTATCAAATTCACCTTCTAGTGGTATATCTGCGAGGTATTCAAAACCTTTGGGCAGACAAACTCAGTCGAGTACTGCTGCCTCACTAGTGGTCTCTCCACCTAGACCAGGTGGCAAAGATTTTTCATCTCTGGGGCACTCCAGACATAGACCTCTTTGCAAGTCCACTGAATGCCAAACTTCCCCGGTTCTGTTTCAGGATTCTGGCTCTCAATTGTCAGGCAAGGGATGCCTTCCTCCTTCACTGGGGTCAGGACTTCCTTTATGCCTTCGCACCCATTCCCCTGATCCCCAAAAAAATCTTCAAGCTTCAGAGAGACAGAGGTCGCATGATTCTCATAGCGCCATGATGGCCACGCCAAGCGTGGTATTGCCTGCTTCTACATCTCTCTCAAGCTGCACCTCTGGAGTTAGGGCATACTCCAGATCTCATTTCCCAAGAGGACAGGACGCTATGGCATCCGAGTCCCCAGTCTCTACATCTCATGGCCTGGTTGCTGAAGGCTTAGACCTCCAGGATTTCAACCTGTCCCAACAGGTAAAGGATATCCTTCAGGCTTCTAGAAAACTTTCCACAAGAAGATCTTATGCCTTCATGTGGAAACGTTTTACTATATGGTGCTCCAAGAAGGGATTAAACACCCTTGTCATACCTTTAGAATCGATACTAGAGTATCTCCTTCACTTATTGAATTCTGGTCTAAAGACCAATTCGGTAAGAGTCCATCTTAGTGCAATTGCAGCTTCTTATAAGCCTTTGAATGGACAACCAATTTCCTCTCATCCACTCATATCCAGATTTATGAGAGGTCTTCTGTTGACCAAACCTCCCATTAAGCCACCACCGGTGGCATGGAATCTAAATCTAGTTCTTGGGCAGCTCATGAAGCCGCCTTTTGAGCCTTAGCCACTACAACCCTTAAGTTTTTGACCTGGAAGGTCATCTTCCTAATTGCAATCACCTCTGCACTTCGCATTAGTGAACTGCAAGCTTTAGTGGCTGATCCTCCTTATACTAGGTTTCATCATAAGGTTGTTCTTTGAACTCATCCACACTTTATGCCAAGGTGGTTTCGCCTTTTCATTTGAATCAATCAATTTATCTTCCTGTATTTTTTCCCGAGGCCTCACGCCTCTAATGCAGAAAGAAACCTTCATACTTTGGATTGTAAAAGAGCCTTAGCCTT
The DNA here is from genome assembly GCA_033557465.1 of Ichthyophis bannanicus. Classification (NCBI taxonomy): domain Eukaryota; kingdom Metazoa; phylum Chordata; class Amphibia; order Gymnophiona; family Ichthyophiidae; genus Ichthyophis; species Ichthyophis bannanicus. The sequence goes on along the minus strand of CM066045.1, from coordinate 67,002,704 downwards.
TTACCTACAGAGAACACAGCAACATAGAAAGTCCTCACAACTCTTTTTATAGCTTTTAGCTCTAGTCATTTGGGACTTCCGGTCTCCAAAAGAACTTTATCTAAATGGATTGCCCAATGCATATCCTTTGCTTATGAGAGTAAGGGTCTTCCTCTTCAAGGCCATGTCACAGCTCATAACTTGAGAGCTATGGCAGCTTCCATAGCTAATCTCCACTCCGTGTCTATCGATGACATTTGTCGAGCAGCCACCTGGGCTTTTGTACACCTTCACAGCCCACTACTACCTGGATAAAGCCTCCCATCGGGATACCTTCTTTGGCCATGCTGTTCTTCAAAATCTCTTTCAGACCTAATTCAACTCCTACTCACCAACCCTAGTGGAATGCCAGAGATCCATGGGAGGAAGGATGCCTACCTTTCTAGGGTGGCACCTTCCTGTGGTTATCTCTCTGGCATATTCAGCTAGGGAGTCCCCATATGTGAAGACTACATTCCTGCTTGTTCCTGGAGATAGCGTAGTTACTCACCTGTAACAGGTGATCTCCGGGAACAGCAGGAATTTAGTCTTCACAACCCACCCACCTCCCCTAGGAGTTGTCTCTCTATCTCTTTGTCTCTTTCCTCTCTCCCTCTATCCTTTCACTCAACTACAAACTTAACTGAAGAGGGACAGTTGGAAAGGCGGGAAGGCAGCGCGCGTGTGCTGAGGGATGCTCCCAAAAGCGTTCCTATTGGACGCTGGGGAGCGTTCCTGCGCAGGCTCTGTCGGTACCGATGATACCCATATGTGAAGACTAAATTCCTGCTGTTCCCGGACATCACCTGTTACAGGTGAGTAACTACGCTTTATTGTAAGGTTGGCCCTCCTGTTGTGGGCGATAGTGGTGACGGATAGTTGCAAGTTATTGAATTGATTCTTTCAATATATAGAGTTATTGAGTTTTAAGCATCGAATGTTCATAGCAAGATTGAAAGAATGAGGGCTATAGAGTATAGTCGTGTTGTGATTTATGGCTTATCATGACAAGAGATCCTGTCGGGTATTGTTGAATTCAATCATCTCTTCATCACAACCAATACACTGTTGGGTCCCCAGCCTTTTTCAACCTTTTTCTTTTTTAAAAACATATTTTTATTTATAATTTAAAATTAAAGTTATACAGAATATCCCTAGGATAAGCAGCATGGAATCTGACTACTTCTGGGAAACCTGAGAGATACTTATGATCTGGATTGGCCACTGTTGACACGGGATACTGGGATGATAGCCTTTGGTCTGACCCAGTATGGCATATTGTATGTTTTTAGGTTCTTATAGCACTTGCTAGAGAAAAAGAAAGACTCTTGAACATCTTTAAAAACAATATTCTCTCAATAAAGAAAAAAAAAGTAAGGGAACATTTCTACTAGTCCTCTAGAAAAACAAAAACAAAATCAAAAAAAAAAATTACCATAGGAAGCAGGACATAGCAAGCGTTACATGTTCTTGATAGTACTCCATGGTAGAAATAGATGGAGCAGATGCAGATAACTGAGGTTCAAAGTTCAAAGTCATTAGAGTCTTATTAGAAAGAAATTGTATTAATTGTTATGGTTGAAGAAAATATAAATCCACACCCTGTAGCTTAATCAGACACTTGCATGGATATCACAAGAAAAATAAGCCCTCAAACTGGGTAGCTTGTGGTCAGCACTCCTAAACCCACAAACTCTCACTCTTCACTCCCAATTCCCTCATAAGTAATTCTGCCTCAAGTTCTCTGATGTCCTGCCTTAGCCCTCCTGTGAATACTAAAGAATCCAATATGTTTTGTACATAGTTACAGTTTTACCCTGTTGTTCCAAGTTTAAGTTTCCTGTTATAATGTAAGCACACCAGTGTCCTCTGAATGTGCTGCCTTTGTTATTTGTAAACCGCACTGAAAACAAATAGCGCGGTATATAAAAGATGTTAAATAAATAAATAAATAAACAACAAAAATTGTTTCCTATGTTTTTCAGTGAGTTTCGAGACATCCGGAATACTTCTAATACGGGAATTCATGAAAACGATTAGATTACAGGGCTATTGTGATGAGCAAAGTGGCCATCGAAAGCTGATCTGTATCTGATTTTAACTAAGCAGTTAAGTCCAAAGAGTCAAGCTTAGCAGTTGATTATGGAAGGGCAGACAAGATAGGCCATATGGTCTTTATCTACTGTCATTTTTCTTTTTTAAAGTACAATTGCAGAGATAGTCTCTGAAGGAGCAAGCTCTTTTTCTTTACAACAGGCAAATAAAAAGCTTTTACTAAGGGAAGAATACTCTCGCGGGATCTTTAACACAGACGTAGTATTATATTTAAGCATTTCTGTACATGATATAGTAAGTATATGTGGGAAATTAAATAGCCAGATTCCTCTGCCTGATAAAGTTCTCAAAGGCTTCTAATTTACGATGGACCAAACTAGAATCGTTTATCAAAAAACATTCTGACCCAAAACATCAGTCATTTTGTTTTCCAGAGCTGTTACCCACTGTTTTAAATAACCACGTCCTGTCCCTGTTTCTCCACAATTAGTTTTGTATCTTGAAACTTTTCTTTCACAGCAACAAACTGAGTTAAGAAAGATTGTTCAAGCCCACAGAAACCTTCTCAAAAAATGTTCCAAATTTATACCAATTAGGTCTCACCAACGTTGTCTTGATCTCCAGGGGTTTTAAAATCACATTCATCTGAAAATCAGTCAGGGGCAGCAGACAGGAAATGCCTAGATTACCCTTGGTGCTGGTGGGCTCAACTTTAACAGAGCCGTGGGAAAGAAGAGAAACGCTTTTAGTTCCCACAATTCTGCAAAGATGAGCTGGGGCGCCGATTAGGAAGTGCAGGGCTTTTCTGGGGGGAGAGAGGATGGGGGGGGCTTGGGCTGGTAATGAGCTGAGCAGGGCTGGGTTGGGGGGGGGGGGGTTCGCCCCGGAAATGGTCTGGGGGGATAGGACTAGTTATGGGCTGTTCCAGGGGGGTTAGGATTGGTAGTGAGTTGATGGAAGGGCTAGCACTGGCAATGGGCTGATGGGGTGGGCTAGAACTAGAAATGGGCACTTAAGGGAGGCTAGTACTGGAAATGGGCTGTTTAGGGGGACTAGGGCTGGTAAATGGGCTGATTGGGGGGGATTAGGACTGGTAGTGGGCTGATGGGGGGCTAGAACTGGAAATGGGCACTTAAGAGAAATTAGAACTGGAAGTGGGCTGATTAGGTGGGCTAGAACCGGAAATGGGCTGATCGGGGGAGTTACGACTGGAAATGGGCAGACTGGGGGGGGGGCTAGGACTGGAAATGGGCTGATCGGGGGAGTTAGGACTGGAAATGAGCTAATCGGGTGAATTAGGACTGGAATTGGGCAGACTGGGGGGGCTGGGATTGGAAATGGGCTTATGGGGGGGTTGAGTTGATGGGGGCTAGCACTGGAAATGGGCTGATCGGGGAGCTAGCACTGGAAATGAGCTAGGACTGGTAATGGGCTGATAAGGGGGGATAGGACTGGAAATAGGCTGATGGGGGAGGAGAGAGCTGCTGGCACTGGAAGAGGCCTGGGGGCTAGAACTGGAAGTGGGCTGATGGAGGGGGGAGGGAGCCCTGAAAGAAAACTGGGGGCTAGGGCTACGAATAGGCTGATACAGGGGGATGGGAGAATGGGACTGGAAGGGAACGGATGCTTAGATGGTTTGCCAGGGGAAGGAGGGGGCAGGAAAGGAGCTGACACGGGGGGGGGGGGGAGAGGTGGGGGCAGGAAGGAAGCTGATATGGGGGAGGGGCTGGAAGGGGGCTGACAACTGGGGATGGTACTGAAGGGGGACTGGAAGGGAGCTGATACTTGGGGATGGGACTGATAGGTGGCTGGGTAATGGGAAGGAGGCTGGAAGGGAGTTGACAAATGGGGATGGCACTGGAAGGGGGATGGACAAGAGGGTAGGGTGATTGGAAGGGAGCTGATGGGGGGGAGGGCACTGGGAGTGGAAGTGAGCTGATACCTGCAATGGTATTTGAATTTGAACTAGAAGGGGCTGGACAGTGGGGAAGGTGGGAGACTGGAAGGGAATGGACACCAGAGGCAGTCCTGGGAATGCAAGGTGGTTGACATTGGAAGGTACGGGGAGGGGAAGACTGGAAAGGGGACTGATACTGGGTAGGGTTACCAGGACTGGGAATAGGCTGTTGGAAGGAAGTGAAGAAAACAAAAGAAGAGATAAAAAATGGCAGATGGACCATAGACCACAGAAAGAGAGCTAACAGAAGACAGGAAAGCAGAAGCCTCAGATCAGGGCCAGTATGATCAGAGAATAAAATGGTCAGACAACAAAGGTAGAAAACATAATTTTATTTCATTTTAGTGATTGGACTTTGTGCTATCTTTATATTTTACACAGTATGGGGAAACTGCATATCTTATTTATCTGATGTTGCACTGCATGCGGAATCTGGCTTCTTGGGTTTTCAGTTTAAATTTTGTCTACATATTTTTATTTTTACTTTAGATTGTGGTTATTTATTCTGTACTTGATGAGAGTCCATGTTCTGAGTGTGTGACTGAGGCCAGGTGTTCTGTTAACATGGAGTTTGTACATAAAGATCTATACTGTACTGTAGTAATTTGACATGTTCAGCTTTTCAAATAGGTATATGGATGTTCCAGGGCCCACTGTAGTATTTATAGTTATGCTTCTTTTGAATGAGCTCCTTATGTGCGTTTTGGAAGTTGGTGCTGATATGGTATGGTAGATTTGCTCTACAGATACTCAGTGACTTTGTTGTAGGGTATTTATTAGTTCACAATATGCCTGGTACTGGAGAGTGTTGTTAAGTGAGATGATCAGAATCAGATTTTTTTTTAAGATATTGAGTTCTGTGGGTGAATGTCCTGGTTCTGCTCTGCACCCACTGTTGAAGGGGGTTCTGTGGATGCAAAATATATGTTGAAAAAGAAAAAGCAAGAACCATAACGCAGTTTATAACAAAATAAAAATGAGTTATAATTTAGTTTTATAAATAAACTGTGCTGTGGTTCTCGTTGTCTTTTTTAAAGCTCCTTGGTGTACAAACATCTTGCATTTCCTTCTTATAATCTAATCGTCTTTTTGGTTTGGTTCAGTCCCTGATTGGAGTTTTGAGAAAGCCCCACCCCACTCATCCTTCGCCTCAAGCAGCAGATTGCCTTGAGCCGCCCTTTGATTTGTGGTGAAAGTGACACTGTTCTGAAGGCCTAGTGGTTAAGTTTCAAGAGCAAGGTAAGATATTAGATTTGATTGAGAGCAAGGTGGGGAAGCTTGAAACCTAGGTTGCTGCTCTTCAGACGATGAGACATCCGCTATTAAGCATAGCTTGCTCATCCATAAACAAGTTGAGTCATGGAAGAATTTGAGAACTAGAAATCTAAGATTTTTCAACTGAACTAAACTTATTTACTGTATTCTTTGATATTATGGAGAAAATATCTTAGAGAGCAGTTTTACAGCTGCCCAATGCTGATTCAGTTTATATTTTATATTTTCTTTGTTCTCTTTCAGCAGCTGAGGATGATGAGGCTCAGTTTTTAGTTAATATTTTATCTGCTTTCAACAGGAGATCACACACATATCCATGTCTCATACATGCCTTCTTCCTGCCTCAAAAAAAGCTTCACCATGGGGAGGAGGCATCTTCCTATGTAGACATACAGGTGATAGACTTACCCATCTCAAGCAGAGTGCTCCTCTCCTACATGTATTAAAAGGGGGTGGGCTAGTGCTTTTCATAGAACTTCTGCAGCTTCATGAGGATCTGGTATGGCAGTAGACATCTCGCCATAATAACCATCCACGAGAAAGTAAAATTGCAATCGACCACTTGAAATTAAAATGTACATGCCCCACCCTCTTGCAAAAAGACCAATCTCCAGGAGCAAGCAGGAATGTAGTCTTCACATATGGGTATCGTCGGTACCGACGGAGCCTGCGCGGGAACGCTCCCCAGCGTTCAATAGGAAAGCTTTTGGGAGCATCCCACAGCGCCTGCGTGCTGCCTTCCCGCCTTTTCCAACTGTCCCTCTCCAGTTCTTCGTTTTCCGCGGAGCCGAAAGATCGCACATCCTGTCACCACACAAAAAAAAATCCCTTCTATTCTTCTTTTTTTGTGGCCGCGTCTGCCTTCCCTCGACGCTACACCGGTACCGCCGGTTCTTCTTTCTTTTCTTCTTAAACCCCCCCCCCCAAAAAAAAACCCCCCTTTCTTCTGGAGTCTTTCCAGTAATTTTCTCTTCAGGTGCCATCTGCCATTTTGGGCACTAGGCCCAACTTTTTCCTTCAAAATGGAAAAACCCGCTTCGGGTTTTAAATAGTGTTCTAAGTGTGGTGGTACCATCTCCATCACCGACACCCATGAGGTGGTGCCTCAAATGTTTAGGTCCTGACCACTCTATCTCCGAGTATGTTGCCTGTGGGAAGATGTCGAAAAGGGGCCGGCAAAACCGAGCTGCTAAACTTAGCATCCTTTTTCCCTCCGATGCAGCCTCCGTGGCATTGACGTCTTCCAGGGCTTCGTCTTCCTCCCATGGATCTCAGGTAACTAAACATAAATCTAGCCGGTCCTCAAAGGGTAGATCTCCTTCTAGACATCGAGATGCCTCTGGCGTTGCCCTTGAGGGACTTTCACCGGCAAAATTGCCCCGGCGGGAGGCTTCGGCTTCCAAAGCACTAACAGGACTTCAGGATGTTCTCGAGGCTTCAACCTTGGCAGAACTACTGGTGCCATGCTATGGGGTACAGTCCGCTTCATCCGATACCGATACCAAAGCATCGTCAGCGTCGATAGACCAGAGATTCTTGGCTATTGAACGCAGGTATTCTATCGGGACCGACATCGGCAGGTATTCTACCGGGACCGAGTCATGCGTGTCTATCCAGCATCGACAAGTCGGTACCGGACCATTCCAATGCCGACTTCGATCGGTACTGGTACCATGCTTTGCATGATCACCCAGATCGGAGATACTTTGAATCTTTGGATGAGTCTGAAGACTCTGAAAGCTCTGCCGATACCAGAGTACTTCTTCTTGAGGATTCCTCTTCTCCTCAGCGTAGGATGTCTCCACCAGAGGATATGTCTTTTCAGGATTTTATCCGAGATGTGGCCCAAGGTCTTTCCATCACAGTGGCTCCTGAAAAAGAGCCTAGGGCAAAGGAATTAGAAATCCTGCAATACCCTAAAGCTCCCAAGGAGGGCAGCTACCTTACCTATTCATGAGATCTTGCATGATCTCATGTTAAGGATGTGGGAAACACCTCTAACCACATCTCCTCACTCTCGAAGACTCGACACCATGTATCGAGTTCCTCCTTGTCCTGGGTTTCAGAAGACTTAATTACCACACCATTCCATGGTGGTGGAATCTGCTATGAGAAGGATAAAGAGTGCAAAAAGGCATGCATCTAATCCTCCAGGACGTGAGTGTAGGACTCTTGACGCCTTTGGACGTCGAACCTTCCAGGCTTCCATGCTTTCTGCTTGGATCAGTTCCTATATCTTATATATGGGGATGTTCGTTAAGCACGTCACAGGAGATTTAGAGCTTATGAGCCCTCTCCTTCCTGATAAGAGGCAAGATTACTTCGCCCTTGTCAAACATGCCCATGATGTTTCCAAGTTTGCGAATCGTGCAGCCTTTGACTGCTTTGAGTACATAAGCAGAACCGCTGCCATTGCCATAGATGCACGTAGGATTGCCTGGCTCCAGGCATCTGACTTGGAAATTTGGGTACAGGATAAACTAGGGAATATTCCATGCATAGGAGAATTGGCAAGAATTGGCAGGAAAAAGCTAATGAGATTAGATGCTGACAATATCACTTTGGATAGATTGTCTAAATCTACAGCTGATCCTGCAAGGAAAAAATCCTATAAGAAACCATTCTTCAGTAAGAAGAAATTTTATCCCTCCTATACCCAGCAGGGGCATCGTTTAGGTCAGTCTGCCCAAAAGGGACAGCAGCAACAACCTAGGCAAAGAAAGACAAAAGCAGCTAAGCCTCAACCGGCTCAGCAGACTCAGCCTCCATAGGGGCTTTGACTCCTATCTAGAGAACGTTGCCTTCCTGGCCCTGAACAGCATAGAGCCCTCCACCATCCCAGGAAGGTTAGGTCATTTTGCCCCCAGATGGGGTCAGATAACAGCAGAAAATTGGACTCTGTCTATTGTAAGAGAGGGGTACAAGCTTCATTTCCTCAGCATGCCCCCCCCTACAATGGTAAGACAGTTCAATTCTCAGACCTCTCTCAACGACCAGTTAGGTCAAGAGGTCACTGTGCTCCTTGCTGAAGGGGCAATAGAAGAGGTACCCATTCCCCAACGTGGTATAAGGTTTTACTCCCCCTATTTCCTTATTCCAAAGAAAACAGGAGGACACAGACCCATTTTAGACCTCAGAGAATTGAACAAATGTCTGTTCCTAGAGAAATCATTTTGAACTTCTCTTTGAACTCTGCTGCCATACCTTCAGAGTCAGGATTGGCTTTGTTCTCTAGATCTCAAGGATGCGTACACTCATGTTCTCATCCACCCAACTCACCGAAAGTTCCTTAGCTTTCTGTTTCAAGGGAAGCACTACCAATACAGGGTTCTTCCCTTTGGCCTGACCTCTGCACCAAGGGTGTTCACAAAATGCATGGCTGTGGTGGCAGCATTTTTCCGCACTCTGGGAATATTCGTCTTCCCTTACTTAGGCGACTGGCTCATTCGACCCCCTTCAGAGCCAGAGGCCAGGGCTGCCCTCTCTCGCACAGTGCACATCCTTCAGTATTTGGGACTTGTCATAAACTTCCAAAAATCCAACTTTGCTCCCACTCAGTCCCTAGAGTTTATAGGAGCTCTGCTGGATACCTGCTGGATACCAGACAGACAAGGGCCTACCTTCCACAGCCATGCTGCCTTCGCATTGTGCAGTTAGCTTCCCAAGCAGTGCTAAAACCTCACCTCACTGCTCGGGAAATGTTACAGTTGCTAGGCCACATGGCATCCACCGTTCATGTGGTTCCTTATGCTCGCCTCCATATGAGGGCAGCCCAGTGGACTTTATCCACTCAGTGGACTCAGGCGTCAGGTTGCCTATCAGACAAAATAGCAAACTCAGATCGCCTTATTTTGTCCCTCCTATGGTGGCAATCACCCCAAAACCTTTTGGTGGCGTCTCCTTTTCAGCAACCCCCACCCCAGGCCACTCTTAACTACAGATGCTTCACAGGTGGGTTGGGGAGCCCACCTGCAAGGCCTCTCTACCCAGGATACCTGGACTCCACAGGAGGCCTATGTACACATCAGTCTCCTAGAACTCAGAGCAATTTTCCTTGCTCTTCGAGTATTCCACACTCAGCTCAGCTACAAGACAGTCCTAATTCAAACGGACAATCAAGTAGCTATGTTATTTATTTATTTATTTATTTATTTTTATTTCTTATATACTGGGCTATTATAATCAGTGCGGTTTACATTTGAAACAGAACATACAAGAATGTAAGCAGTTACATCAAGTTTTTTTACATTGAACAGGGAATGTAAACATGGAGTAAAAACGAGGGAGAGACTATGTACATATTATAAACATAATGCTCTTACAGATAAATAAAAATATAACCTTTGCCTAGAGGGTTGGCTAGATGGTCAAGGAGATCAGTGGGAGAGATAGTGGTTAGCCATTATCTACAGGAAGATGATCTGAGGGACGGGTTAGGCAGGGAGGTGAGGTGGGGGCATTGTAATTGTCGGGAATGCTGTCAGGGTAATATTGTAGAAACAGGTGATGTTTGAGGGCTTTACGGAATAGTGCCAAATTTGAGATGGCCCGGATTTCTGCTGGGAGGGCGTTCCATGCCATAGGTGTAGCAATGAAGAAGGCTCTACTTGCTGTTGATTTCTTACATTTTACCAACACTTTTGGGACTTCAAGTTTATTCAACGAAGTAGATCTCCTAATTCTATTGTCTGGTGTGCTGTTGAGGAGATCGCTGATGGGTGTGTGAGTAAGATTCTTACATGCCTTGAACGTCATGATAAGAGCCTTGAAGTGGACTCTGGCCCGCAGCGGGAGCCAGTGTAGGTTCTTTAGAACTGGCGTTATGTGGTCTGATCTTGAAAGCCCTGACAGAGCTCTTGCAGCTGAGTTCATGGCAAGGCGTAACGGGTTAAGAGTCGATTGTGGGAGTCCCAGTAGGATAATGTTGGCAAAGTCAAGGTGTGGGATGACTAAGGCTTGGAAAATTGAGCGGTAGTCAGGGAAGTCCAGCAGTGGGCGGAGATGGCGTAGTGATCGGATCTTATGATAGATTGCTTTAGCTGTGTTTGTAACATGTGCTGACATGTCAAGCCGCTGGTCGAGGGTGATGCCCAGGTAGCGAATTGTAGATTTGGACTTTAGTTCAGTGTTATTGACTAGAAGAGAGGGAGGTGGCGTGAACTTCTGGTTTCGTGAGATGAATAGTACATCTGTTTTGCTATGGTTAATGCGGAGATTTTGAGAGAGGAGCCAATCTGCTACAGCTTCAAAACATCTTATAATTGGAGTAAAATCTGGTTGATCGATTTTAAATTGAAGGTACATTAAGATGTCATCTGCATATGCAAGGCATTGGACATTGAAGGAGCGGATTAAAGCGCAAATGGGCTGCATGTATATATTAAACATTAATGCCGAGAGGGAGGAACCCTGGGGTACACCTTGCTTTAGTGAGAATGGTTCGGAGGTCTTGGAGCCTGCTCTGACTTGTTGCGATCTGTTACATAAATAGGATTCACACCATGCTAGCGCTGAGCCTTGCAGACCTTTATCTTTGAGGCGATCTAGAAGTGTTTCGTGGTTCACTGAATCAAAGGCAGCTGCTATGTCTAAAAAAATGAGGACGAATCCATGGTTGATATTGTCAGTTCCTGTGATTAGGTTGTTGAAGAGGGTTGTGAGGATAGTGTCCACTCCGTGAGCTTCCCTGAAGCCGTGTTGGGATGGGTCCAGTGGCGCGACTGTATCAACATGGTGTTGGATTTGCCGTTGGACTACCTTCTCCATAATTTTGGCAAGCAGTGGGATGCTCGAGAGTGGCCGGAATGACTCAACTTTAGATGGATCAAGTTTACTATTCTTTAACAGGGGGCGGATTGAAGTGTTTTTTAAGCTTTGAGGGAAGGATCCTGTTATGAATGATTGATTCAAAATTCTGCATATAAATGGACTGAGGTCAAGGCGCAATTCTTTAATCCAACTAGCAGGACAGGGATCATTGGGGGCAGTAGTGAGGTTAATAGATGTGATGATATCTGCAATTTCTTTGTTGGATACCTTGGAGAATGATAGTAATGGGGTTGGTTGTGGAAGTCCGTGGGAGGTATGAAATATGGATGTATTCATGTTATCCTTGGTTTGTATCATCTTAGATTGAAGGTAGGTAGAATAGTCTTGCGGCTGGGGCAAGGTTGTTTGGGCTAGTGCTGGATCGCCGGTTAGTGACTTCACTATGTTAAATAGGTCATGAGGTTTGTTAAGTGATCGCTTTAATAGTTCTGAGTAATACAACTTTCTTTTTTCCATGGTTTTTCTTCGGTGGTCTTGCAGGTGCGTGGAGTATGCACCGAGTGCCTCAGGAGTCCGAGTGTGGCGCCACTGTCTCTCTAGTTTACGTAGCTGGAGGAGCGATGTTCGCAGATCCAGAGAGTACCATGGTGCGTGATCGCGTTTCGCTTGGTTTGTGTTGACGGATGATATGCAGGAGGCAGCTCTAAGGGTGTCATCCCAATTGGAAACCAGTTCATCTGGATCGAGAGAATTGTTGGTGAGTAGAGGTAGGATCTTCTCGAGAGCCGTATCCTTAACAAGTGGTCGAAAGCGTGTTGTGACGGTTCTAGTGGGGGCGTGTGTTTTGGTGCTGGAAATGCCAGGATCGTTGGTGGGTATGTGAAATAGGAGTAAATGATGGTCGGACCAGGGTACAGGAGTTATGGAGAGTAGCGAACTCTGGGAGGTGTTGATAGCGGTTTGTGGTATGAAGATCAAGTCAAGTATGCCACCTTTGTTATGAGTAGGGGAGTTGATAAGTTGCGTGTAGCCCAGCTCATTCATTGCGTCGAGGAATGCTGTCGAATGTGTATCGTGTAGGGATGGCAGGTTGAAATCTCCCATAAGGACATTTAGGGTGCGTGGGTTAGCGGAGTTGCAAGCTAAGTCGATGTTCTATGTGAACAAGCAGGGCGGAACAGGCTCTCTGTCGCTCTGCAACGAAGCTTTGCGACTATGGGCCCTCACCAGAGAGCATCTGATTCATCTCCTTGCGGTGTATCTTCCAGGCATTCAAAACTCTTTGGCAGACGGACTCAGTTGAATTCTGCTTCCACACGAATGGTCTCTCCATGCAGACCAGGTGGCCAAAATTTTTCAAATTTGGGGAACCCCGGACATAGACCTTTTTGCAAGTCCGCTGAATGCCAAACTTCCCCGGTTCTGTTCCAGAATTCCAGCTCAGGGTTGTCAGGCCAGGGATGCTTTCCTCCTCCATTGGGGTCAGGACTTCCTGTATGCCTTTCCCCCCATTCCCCTAATTCCCAAAACCCTGTTCAAGCTTCAGAGAGACAGAGGTCGTATGATTCTCATAGCTCCACGTTGGACACTGCAAATGTGGTACCCTCTGCTCCTACATCTCTCTCAAGCTCCGCCTCTGGAGTTAGGATCTGCTGCAAATCTCCTTTCTCAAGAGGACCGGATGCTGTGGCATCCCAATCCCCAGTCTCTGCATCTCAGGGCCTGGTTGCTGAAAGCCTAGAACTCCCCGGTCTTAACCTTTCCCAGCAGGTAAAGGATATCCTTTATGCTTCCAGGAAGCCTTCCACAAGACACTCTTATGCATTTAAGTGGAAAAGGTTTACCATATGGTGCTCGCAGAAGGGTCTTAACCCTCTTGCGATATCTCTGGAATCATTATAGGAGTATCTCCTTCATTTATCAAATGCAGAGCTTAAGACCAATTCAGTGAGAGTTCATTTGAGTGCTATTGCAACTTCTTTCAAGACTCTCTAAATGGACAACCTATTTCCTCTCATCCTCTCATAGCGAGATTTATGAGAGTCCTTCTTTTAACTAAGCCTCCCATTAAGCCACCACCGGTGCCATGGGATTTAAATCTGGTTCTTGGGCAGCTCATGAAACTGCCTTTTGAACCATTAGCTACTACCTCTTTGAAATTCCTTTCCTGGAAGGTCATCTTTCTTATTGCAATCACACCAGCACGTCGCATCAGTGAATTGTAAGCGTTGGAGGCTGATCCTCCTTATATAAGGTTCCATCATGGTAAGGTAGTCCTTAGGACTCATCCACACTTTATGCCAAAGGTGGTGTCACCTTTTCATTTAAACCAAGCGGTTTACCTTCCTGTATTGTTCCCAAGGTCTCAGGCCTCAAATGCAGAAAGGAATCTTCATACTTCGGACTGTAAAAGGGCTTTGGCCTTTTACTTGCAAAGGAAACAGCAACGTAGAAACTCCTCTCAACTCTTTGTTGCTTTTGATCGTAGTCATTTAGGACTTCCAGTCTCCAAAAGAACACTGTCCAGCTGGATTGCACAGTGTATATCTTTTGCCTATGAGTAAAAGCCTTCCTCTTGAAGGACATGTCACAGCTCACAATGTGAGAGCCATGGCAGCTTCTATGGCTCATCTTCACTCTGTGTCTGTCAACGACATCCATCGAGCAGCTACTTGGGCTTCGGTTCATACCTTCACAGCCCATTACTGCTTAGACAAGGACTCCCACCTGGATGCCTTGTTTGGTCAGGCTGTTCTTCAACACCTGTTCCATACTTGATCAACTCCTACCCACCATCCCTGGTAGGATGCCAGAGATCCATGAGGGGAAGTGGAGCCCTTTCACAAGGGCACACAACTTTCTGGGGCTTTCTCCCTGGCATCTGCAGCTATGGCGTCCCCATATGTGAAGACTACATTCCTGCTTGTTCCTGGAGATAGCATAGTTACTCACCTGTAACATGTGATCTCCGGGAACAGCAGGAATTTAGTCTTCACAACCCACCCACCTCCCCTAGGAGTTGTATCTCTCTCTTTCTCTCTTTCCCTCTCTCTTTGTCTCAGCTTTAAACTCTACTGGAGAGGGACAGTTGGGAAAGGCGGGAAGGCAGCACGCAGGCGCTGTGGGATGCTCCCAAAAGCTTTCCTATTGGACCCTGGGGAGCGTTCCCGCGCAGGCTCCGTCTGTACCGATGATACCCATATGTGAAGACTAAATTCCTGCTGTTCCTGGAGATCACCTGTTACAGGTGAGTAACTATGCTTTATTTATTGTCCACATATGTCCTCATACATATGCTTAGCTGCAAGTCCATTCAGTAAGAACCTCGTTTTCAAGGTATTAAGAGGGTTGGGACTGTACTATCTACAGGGGACGTTATCTTTGTACCTCGGTCCACACAAGCATAGCTTTTGGCAGTACCTGGGTTTTCTGACATCCGCTTGTAGTGCTGGCGGGCTTGGTATTTTCGGTGGCTGCTCCGGCCCTCTGGAATACATTACCTGTGGTTTTGCAGAAGGAGATGGACCTGATGGCGTTCAGGAAGACACTAAAAATGTTTGTTTCCCATTTAGATGGCGGGCAGTCATGATTTTCTAGCAGTGAGGGCAGAAGTAGCATTATGCATTGCTTGATGGAGTGGGAAGGGTTCTTTGGGGGTGGGAGAGGGGTGATTGATACTCTTATGTATTTTTATATCTTTTTGTAAACCGCTTAGAATGCTGTAGCACTTGGCGGTCAATATATTTTTAAAATAGATAATTAAAATACCAACATGGAAGGCTTGACCCTAAACATGTTTATAAAACTGGTACTCGGCACGTGTAGCCCCCCCCTCCCCCATTGCCCATTCTAGGAAGGCTGAGATTTGAGCTGCATGTGTTCTGTTCATGCTGTCAAAGCGCAGGAAGCTCACCCGCAAGGAATTTGCATCTGGTGAGCACTAACTTGGAGAATGTGCTGATACTTCAGCACTTCTCTAAGCAGCAATTCAACCTCCCCTGGGCAGATGTTAGAGCCACAAGAAAGGTTAATTACCTTCACTGACTACCTGCTGATGATGGAGGAAGACCATCTGGCTGAGATGTGGCTGAGAGACAGCTAGAGATGTCAGAGGCCCTACACAAGGACCCCCAATATAGATTGGAATCTGGCCACATCAAAGACTTGAGTCATGGTTAGCTGCTTCTTCTGCATAGTCTGAGGGAATACTATATATTTGCAGTGTGATTAAAAAAAAAAGTCCCTGAGAAACTGTATGCACTGTAAAATAACTAGCTGAGGCCTTCTGTGACAGCCAACGTGGACTAGAAACTGTCAGTGGCAAAGAAGGTAAGGGCTGTGGTGACCTGAGGGCTGGCCCCTCTGTGTGGTGGAGCAATTCTAGCTACTGGCAGAAAAGGTGGATGGCCCTTGTCAAAGTGGAACCCGTGAGGCACAGCTCATCAATGAGGTCTAGGAAATGGGTCCTTGGCCTCTGATTATGGATCCTGGTGGCCCTCCTGTGCTCCCTGAAGGCCTCAGGCAGCATGACCTGCACAAACCATATTTAGAAAACTTGTGTCTCCTACCTCCCTGCACCCATTCTCGGTGATTACCTTGCACCCACACCTACAGCAATGAACATGCACCTACACTTCCACACTAAGATACACATACACAGAATACCCCCACACACAGGTAGCAGGGAAATACATAGAGACACAGCTGCAGAAAGGAACACTCAAACTCACACAGAACCTAGATGTTGGCCATAAGGCAGACTGACATACCCCAGGCCGGGGAGAGAGACCCTAGAATGATCATGGCTGAAGAGGGGAAAGGGATTCAGGGAGATGGAATATACAGATGCCTTTGAAATAGGGTGGAAGATAGGTTTGAGAGAAGAACAGAGAAGGATGCAGGGAAACAAATGGTAGCCCAGAAAAACCCTAGGTGGACATAGATGACGGTCAAGCCAGCGAATCGCAAGCAGATCTCCTCCAGTGACACAAGCAGTCTCAAAAGACAAGTGAGGCGAGTGCTTATTTGTGACTTATAGCAAGTGTAGTTTGGCATGTTCAGAAATTCTGCCATGTATGTCACCTGCCTATATGAAATACATCATATGCATGTAAACACCATTGCCACCTAGGCCAAGTCCTGAAACACTCCGGAATGCCTCTTAGAAAACATGTGTAGAATGATATACCTGACGTAACAGTGTGTAAATTACATGGAAGTGGCTTACATGTATATCAGCCGCATCCACGTTTAAAACATGACTAAGGCTTCTAAAATAACCCCCTAGTGTATCTGGATTTTCTGACAGTGTTTGACAAAACCTCTCACAAGAGATGCTTGAGGAAATTAAAACGTCATGGTATAGGAGACCATCTCTTCTTATCGATTGGGAACTGCTTAAAAGGCAGAAAGCAGAGAGGGGTTAAATGGTCAATTTCCTCAGTGGAGGAAGGTGAATAATGAAGCGCTACAGGGATCTGAACTGGAACCAGGGCTTCTTAACATATTGTAAATAATCTGGAGATAGGAACAATGAGTGAAAAGATGAGATTTGCAGATGACACCAAATTATTCAAAACCATTAAATCACATGCATATTGTGAGAAATTGCAGTAGGCCCTCATGAGATTGGGAGACTGGGCATCCAAATGGTAGATGAAATTTAATGTGGATAAGCACAAAGTAATGCAGCACCGTACCTAGGCTTGTGCGAGGGTGCAGCCACACAGACGAAAAAAATAGGGGTGCATTTAGGATTGACAGCTGCCAGCCTTGGCTTCCCCCACGCTGCCTGCCCGGCCTACGCTTGCCCCACTGTCACTTTTCCTGTTCCCTTGGTGGCTGCGGACCTCCAATTTAAAAAAACAAACAAACAAATGCAGGTCTTTGCAACTGCACACTTTCATGGCTGGTCCGGTCCCTTGTTCCTCTGATGCGAGCAGACATCAGAGGAGGGCGGAATCAGACGAACCATGCAAGTGCCGAGTCTAAAACACCCACTCTTTTTTTAGATTGGAGGTCCACCGCCGGCAAGGTAACAGATAAAGGGGCAGGCCGGGCAGGCAGCTTGGAGGAGGGAGGGGAGCAGGGAGCCGGCTGGACATGAAGAGGTGTGGGGTAAGATGAGGAGATGCTGGGTATGAGGAGAAAGGAGCAGAAGGACTTTGCTGGGCATGGGGGGATGGGACAAATGACAAACGTCTGAGGTCATTGGGGGGGGGGGGGCACCAGGTTTGAAAGTCACACAGGGTACATTTATGGCTTGGTATGGCCCTGCACATAAGGAAGAATAATCCTAATTAGGTGCACAAGCTAGGTTTCATACTGAGTCACCCAGGAAAAGGGCTAGTCATCACTGTGGACATACATTGAAAATTTTCTGCTGACAGCCAAGAAAGCAAACATAAAGGTAAGAATTATTAGGAAAGTAATAGAGAACGAAACAGAGAATAGCATAATGCCTTTGAATTGCATCATTGAGGGGACCGCACCTGGAGTGTGGCATGCAGTTCTGGCTGCCACATCTTAAAAAATGTAGAAGTATTAGAAGAGGTATAGAGCAGGGCAACAGTGATGAAGGGAAAGGAATGATTCTCGTTTGAAGAAAGGTTAGAGAGGTTAGGGCTCTTTAGCTTGGAGGAGAGACTGCTGAAAGGAGATAAGGTGGACTGGAGCGGAACGGGTAAACATGAATCGATTGTATACTGTGACACACACTACTCCCAATAAAACATATCTTTGCTTCCAATTAGTACATCTAGTTTATTATAGGTTAAAATTCTATCTGACATGCTATCTCATTTCTCTTTAACTGTTATGTTATCATGATTCTTTTACTTGTAAAATGTAAAATGTTAGTTCAAATGTTACCCTTATTGATCTAAGGAAACGTGGTATATACAAAACTTTAAATAAAATAAAAATAAATAAATACTCTCAAAATGTACAAAGACTAGGGAACATGCCATGAAGCTACAAAGTAATACATTTAAAACAAATAGGAAAATACTTTTCCCTCACCGTATAGATAAGCTCTGCAACAGTGAAAGCAGTTAGTGCAGCTATGTTGAAAAAAAGCTTTGGACAAATTCCTTGAGGAAAAGTAAATTGTTGTTCAGGTAAACCTTGAGAAAGCCATCTTATCCTTGGGAATAATAGATGGAAGCGGTCTACTTTTTGGGATCCTGTCTACTTAGATTGGACACTGTTGGAAACTCGATACTGGCATACAAAGAAATGCCTTAATACAGCTGAGACAAGCTGGTTCTCCTGAAATGAGCATAACGAGGGGCATTTTAGAAAGAACGACCAAATGCAATCTGAGACATCTAAGCCAGAAAGTTCTGGAAACCCCCCCCCCCCCCCAGTCACTTCCAGGTGCAGACATGATTTGGAAATGTGGACGTGCCCGATATGGACATCTGCGGGTACATCTGCGTAGACGTTCCCAGAATAATAGTTCAGAACCTGGATGTCTGGGAATAGCCTAAAGGTTTGAGTTGTGGGCTAGGAACGGGGAAGTTGTTGCTGTTATTGACATTGTGCCGAGTACTGGGGATAAAGGTGTGCTTTCTCCTCTACACCCTCAGGATGTTTTTCAGCCAAAGCAAGCACTTTTCAGATGCGACTTTGTGCCTGGAGCAGCTCTAAACAGACGCGATGCCCTATATATCTTTAGGTGAAGAAAATCAATCTATGTAGGGCTTTCACCTCCCTGCACTGTGGCTTTCACCTCTCTGCACTGTGGCTTTCACCTCTCTGCACTGTGGCTTTCACCTCTCTACACTGTGGCTTTCCAACCCTGACTAAAATTGCAGAACAGTTACTAGGTATTTTAGTACCCAGAGCAGGTAAGTGTATTTGAATCATCCTGTCCTGACTCCTTTGTTAACTACCCTCTACTTTAATTCCAGACCTTTATATACTTACTCCCCTCTTCCTCTTTGAACCTGTTGGGCAGGATGAGAGTAGCACTCTTCCTGGTTTCCCATCCACTGCAGTTCCATCTTCGTCACTGTTCGACCCCCAAAGGACTTTGTGCCCACTCCTAGTTATTATGGTCCTCATCACTTGCTCCTGCCATGCTCCGCCCGCAACAAGGTCAGACGGTAGGGTTACCAGACTTTGAGAGAGCAAATCTGGGACACTTAGGCAGGGCTCATTCATTCAGTCTCTCCACTATGGCCTTGTTAGTGCTCCTTTAACTCCTCTATCATCTAATGGTCCAACTGACATGCTCACAGGTTTTTTGCAAGGCTTTTACTTGAAATTTTTTTTATTATGCATTTTTGCTTCTACAGCAAGCTTTTTTTCAAATTCTGTTTGCCTGCCTTATCAATGCCTTGCATCTAACTTGCTAGTGCTTATGTTGTTTCCTGTTTTTGTCATTTGGTTCCTTTTTCCATTTCCTTAGCTTTAAACCATGCTGGCAGTTTTTTGGCCTTCTTTCCACTTTTCTTAAAGTGTGGAATACATCTGGTCTGGGTTTCCAATATAGTATTTTTAAACAACACCCATGCCTGATGCAAATCTTTAACCTTTGCAGCTGCTCCTCTTAGTTTTTTCTTAATATTTTCTTCGTTTTAAAAGTTAAAAGGTAGTACTATGGATTTCCTTGCCGTTGTTCTTCCATTTATTAAATCAAACGTGACCATGCTATGATCATTATTGCCAAGTGGCCCCAACACCTTTATCTCTTGCAGCAGATCCTGTGATCTACTAAGGACTAGGAGCTGAATAGCTTCCTCTCTTGTCAGTTTATGAACGAGATGCTCCAGGAAGCTGTCATTTATTTCATCTAGAAACTTTATCTCCTTGCATGTCCTGCAGTGAGACAGACCCAGTTGATACCGGGGTAATTGAAATCACCCATTATTACTGTGTTGCAACTTTTGTTAGCTTCTCTGATTTCTCTTGGCATTTCATCATCCATCTGTTCATTCGGGCCAGGCAGTCAGTAGTTCACCCCCACTGCATCTCCTTCCCCTTTTTACCTGGGGTTTCTATCTATAGAGATTCTATAGTGTATTTTGTTTCCTGCAAAACTTTAATCCTGTGTGACTCAATGCCCTCTCTAACACAGAGTGCAACCCCTCCACCAATTTGATCTGTCCTATCATTGCGATATAGTTTGCACTTGGGTATCAGTGTCCCATTGGTTGTCCTCCTTCCACAAGGTCGCTGAGATGCCAATTATATCTAACCTTTCATTTAGTGCTATATACTCCAGCTTTCCCATCTTATTTTTTTAGACTTCTAGCATTTGCATACAGGCATTTTAGAGGTTGTATTTTATTTATATTAACACGATTATCAATTGATAGTGTAATTTGTTATGTTTCAGCTCTGTCTGCATTGTACTTAAAGGCATCTTGATTGCTTTTATTTTTATTGGAACCTCTCTGTCAGGATGCCCTGACTTCCCTCTTTTGCCAGTATCCTTCAAGGATACATCCTTCCAAACCATGCGCTCTTGGTCGACTGTCTTCTTTCCCCTATTATCTAGTTTAAAAGCTGTTCTATTTCCTTTGTAAAGGTTAATGCCAGGAGCCTGGTACAATCCCGGTTAAGGTGGAGCCATCCCTTCGGAAAAGCCCCTCCTTTCCCCAGAATGTTGTGCAGTTCCTAACAAATCCAAAATCCTCTTCCTTGCACCATCGTCTTATCCCATGCATTGAGACTCTGGAGCTCTGCTTGCCTTTTGGGTCCTGCGCATGGAACGGGAAGCATTTTGGAGACTGCCACCCTGGAAGTTCTGGATTTCAACTTCCTACCTAAAAGCTTAAATTTGGCCTCCAGAACCTCCCTCCCACACTTTCATATGTCATCGGTACCAGCCAATGTTCCCTCTAACTTTCTGTAGGCTGTGTGCGCATAAAATATCAGCTGTGCAGCTTTTGAAGGAAGGTTAAATTTTTGTGCGCCACATAATGACACTCGGAGTTATATACTTTAAAATTTGACTACTCGTCAGAATACAGTATGTACACCACATTGATTGCACTAGAAAATATTGTAGAACTTGTGAAAAACGTAAATACACAACAACTTTAAAATTTTAAGACGTTTGTGTTTTCTATCAGAATCAGAACCGTAATTTTTGTGCGCTCTGTTCTAAAGTATGTGCGCTTACTCGGCAAGGTGTGTGCGCGCGCACACGCGCACAGCTTAGAGAGAACAGTGGTACCAACATGTACTAAGACAGCAAACTGCTCCCCAGCACGTTCTAAAACCTTGTCTAGGTGGTGCTTGAGGCCAGCCATCTTCGTCCCAGGTAGGCATGTTACCAGCCGATCCTCATGTCCACCAGCCAATTGAATGCTACTTAGACTGGTCATTTAAAACAGATGAGGAAAAGATGCCTGAGGAGGGAAGGACCCCTTGCCCTACCCAGTCAGCTCAGCCCTGATTGTTTGATACTTGGCCATAAAACTCTCATGCAAGTAAAAGCATTACTGTTGTTGTAAATAGTGGTAGGAGTAGAAATACTTGTTAGTGTGGCTTCTTTAAAAATTGCTTTTCAATGCCATGGTTGCTGTACTGTTGCTACTGATGTGCCAGTTTGAGGTTCCAGGGAGCAGGCTTGTGTTGAAATTCCATGTTTTGGTAGTTATTTTCTGTGTCTGGAAATCCTCTTCACATGCATTCTTGAAATAGCACTGTTGAAAAAACAAACAAACTATTGTACTGTGCCGGGATCTTAGAGTAGTGTATGTCTCTGCGGTTTTGGTCTTCTGTTCATATTTCAGTTTTCCTTAAAATTGAACCTAGGGACTCACCTTGAAATAATAGCTTGTGGCTAGGATTATATTTTTGATGTATATACTTTACAAATTTAATTCAAACGAGAGGTTTGATAGAAATATGATGGGAAAAAAATCAAGAAATGAAATAATTTAAAGAAAAAGCAACAAATAGCTGGTAGATATGTAAATAACTCATATTTACATGGAAAATGTAGCAAAAATATAGTGCCCAAGATATTGCATTCTGTCTCATTCTTTTCCCTTACATGGTCCTACAGATATCAGGAAATGTACACAGTGAAAAATAATCTTTGTCCAGTCTTATTCATGTTCCAGTGCAGTAAGCTCTATGGCAGGGGTCTCAAACTCAAATTGCTTTGAGGGCCAAATGAGGACTTGTAAAATAACCCGGGGGCCGCATGGGACCTCATTTGCATAAGGGACCTCATTTGCATAAATATTTGCATAATGTTACCATACCCTAACTTTTAGTAAACATGCCTCTTAATGAGTGCATGAATAAAGAAAGACTAAAAGATTTCTACATTACTATAATCCAGTGGCAACCGCCAGGCACATTAGGAACTACTACAAACAAACACTGCCCATTTAGAACCCATAGCAAACCCGCCATATCCTAACAGCACTACCAGGACTCACAAAGCACCATACCCTACCTATCAAAAGGCAACACTGCAAATATTAAATCAGTACATTTCAGAGAATAACAATACATGACCTACTGGGGACAGAGAACAAGTAGCAATGTCAAATAGGAATTACATAAACAGAATACCTCAGCTCAGTTACACATGCAGAATACACCATCACCAAACAAGGAATCAAAATTTAGAAACAAGACAATTTAAACTGGGACCCCCCAAAAGCCAAACTTGGAATGTACAACAACACTGTAGAAATAAAACTATAAATTAATTTCCTCTTGTACTAAACAAAGCGCAGATGTTATTGATGCACATTTCCCAGAACTGACATATTCCAGTTAATAAATTCAAAATAAAGATATTTTTCTACCTTTTGTGCATTTTTTTTCAGTTCCAGCCACTTTCTTCTGGTTTCTTCGTGCCTTCTGCTAACTCTCCATCGTCTGCTGTCCATTTGTCCTTCTCTCTTCTAGCTTTTTCCATTCTCCCTCTACATCTGCTTTAACATATTAATCTTTCTCCTTTTGCTCTTTCCTCATTCCTATTTTCATCCACTCAAATTTTACCCCTCCATCCTCAATCCCCACTTACCTGGCCAATTGTAGATTTGTCTTCCCTCCCACACAAAATATTTTCCCCTCTCCATTTCACTCTCCCAGCTCCATCCCATTCTAATCCTCCCCCAACATTAGCTCCCTTCTAGTTCCAGTCCCACACAGCACCCCCTCCCTTCTAGTCACTGCATCAGCCCATTTTCAGTCCTAGCCCCCCATCAGCCCATTTCCAATCGTAGCTCCCCCCCATCAGCCCATTTCCAGTGCTAGCTCCCTCCCCTCACAGCCCATTTCCATTCCAAGCCCCCCTCCCCATCAGCCATTTGCAGTTCAAGCCCCCCTTCCACTCAGCCCATTTCTAGTCCTAGCAGACCCCCCAGCCTATTATCAGTCCTAGCCCCCCCATAGCCGATTACCAGTCCTAACCCCCCATAGCCCACTTCCAGTCTTACCCCTCATAGCCCATTACCAGTCCTAACCCCCCCCCATCACCTCATTTTCAGTGTTACCCCCATCACCCCATTTTCAGTTACCCCCTCATAGGCCATTACCAGTACTAACCCCCCATCACCCCATTTTCAGTGTTACCCCCATCACCCCATTTTCAGTTACCCCCCTCATAGGCCATTACCAGTCCTAGCCCCCCCCATAGCCCATTACCAGTCCTAACCCCCCTCCCACCATCAGCCAAATTAGATGAAAAAAAATGTATATTTGCTGCTGCTGCAGTATTAAGCGTCCCGCGGGCCCCTCTGCCTGGTCCTCTCCTCCCTGCAGCATTCAGCTCCAAAAGCGGCGGCTTTCAGAGCCGCAAAGAGAGAGAGAGTTTCTCTCGCGCGGTTCTGAAGACTCTCGCGCTGCTCTTCAGAACCGCGCGAGAGAAACTCTCTCTCTTCGCGGCTCTGAAAGCCGCCGCTTTTGGAGCTGATACTGCAGGGAGGAGAGGACCAGGCAGAGGGGCCCGCGGGACGTTTAATACTGCGGCGGCAAGTTTGGAATTTTTTTTTTTTTACTCGCCTGTACTTCGCGGGCCGCACAAGATGCTCTCGCGGGCCGCATGCGGCCCGCGGGCCGCGTGTTTGAGACCCCTGCTCTATGGTGTCAGAGAATATAAGAAGGCCCTATCTAAACACTTCTTTGTTAGACTTTTGAGTTCCCCCCCCCCCCTAAGGAGGGGAGGAGTGGTCTAGTGGTTAGGACAAGGTATTTCAGGCCGGAGGGCCGGGGGTTCAAGTCCCACCTGGGGACAGCAATCTCAGGCCGGAGGGACTGGGATTTCTAGTCCTATAGGCACTTCTTGTGGTCTTGGGCAAGCCACTTAACCCTCCATTGCCCATGTTCCCTGTAAGTATTAGCATATGTGTCTCATATCCCCTCGTGTTAAATGTATCCCCCAATTGACCGCTTTGACCCAGTGAAAAGCAGGATATAAATACAGCTAAATAAATAAATAAATAAATAAATAAACACAATATAATAAAAGTCCACAAAGAGTAGGAAGGAGTCACTGAGGAGTTTCAGGATCTTCCTATATTTTCTTAGTGTTTCAGCTGAGGAGACTGTAAAGGACTGGGAAGTTCATACATTTTAGATTTTTACTCCGAATGATGTTTTTCAATTGTTAATTCTTTCCATGTAAAACCATAGTATCTCTCCTTACTGAATAGTTTGTCATGCTTTTTTAGAGGTACTACGACTACTACTATTAATTATTGTATAGTGCTATAAGGCCTACGCAGCGCTGTACATATAGATGTAAGACACAGTCTCAGCTCATCAGAATTTACGATCTAATCAAGATGAAAAACATCACAAAACTGAGGACTAGGGTATGCTAAGATATATGTAAGTGGCTCAACACGAGGTACATCCATATGCAATTCCTGAAGCTAAGAGCTGACTGACAAGCACAGCAACCTATTAGGCTTCAAGATTCTCCCACTAGCAAAATGTGCATTAACTCTCATAAATAGTCATTTTAATGAGAAAGCATTATTTCATCCTGGCGGGGGTGGGGGCATACTTCAGACAATAATTAAATTGATTTGACATCACAGACTGAGTTGTTACATAGTAACGTAGTAAATGACGACAGATAAAGACCAGTATGGTCCATCTAGTCTGCCCAGTAAGATGGCAAGAGTAGGTGCACCTGCCGCTCCATGCAGGCCACCCCTCCCCATGTCTTTGTTTTAGGGGTGAACCCACCACTCCGTGTAGGACACCCCTGTATGTTGAGAAATTAGATAGTTAAGTTTATTTTGATTTTATCCTGTTGCTGTAAAGGGATCCACTGTGTCTGTCCCATGCCATTTTGAATTCTGTCACTGTATTTTCCCCCCACCACTTCCATCGGGAGGGCATTCCAAGCATCCACCATCCTTTCAGTGAAAAAGTATTTCCTGACATTGCCTTTCAGTTTACCCCCTTGCAGCTTCATGTTATGCCCTCTTGTTATGGAGAGAATGACAGGAAATGGCCATTTCATTTAGATTTGTTGCATTTTTAATCATGTCCCGCACCTCACTGAAATGAACTCATATGGCAGAAAAAAAATATATTTATTTATTTATTATTTATTTATTACAGGCTCTTATATACCGCTCTATTCAGAATCAGCGCGGTTCACAATATAACAACATACCATAACAACAAACTGTTAGGTTTTACAGAGAACAAGGTCAGAGAACTTGGAATAAAACATGGAACGTCATTACTGCAACTATTTACAAGAGTATTTACAAGAGTATTTACAGGTATACATTACAGGATTTGTTCTTAGTTTGGGTAGTGATTAAGATTGGTTAGTTGTCAAGTAATATTGGGGGAAGAGGTGGGATTTGAGTGCCTTCCTGAAAAGGGATAGATCATTGATAGCACGAATCTCTGGGGGTAGCGCGTTCCAGAACTTAGGGGCATAGAATCTGAAGGCCCTGTTAGATGTCACTGATAGGCATTTTGTCGTTGCTTTAGGGATGATTAGAGTATTTGTTGATATCGTTCTTCTGGATCTGTTGGGTGGGACGGCCTGAATGAAGTCTATTATACGTAACCCATGTCATGTGTGCTAGTTTATTAAAACTACATTTACTCAAGGCTGTGCTCAGAACAAAAAGCTTCTACAGGAATAAATAGGAAGTAAGCAATTGAGGAGTTCGACTTTAAATCTATCAATTAATTTAAACCTAGTTGAGATGATGCAAGAGGAGGAAATTCAAAATGGCGGAAGCCTGAACATTCTTGACAATACTCTCCCTGTTTCCTTAGGCCTAATGCTTTTTTCTCATTAATGTTGTTAACGGACTGGTGAAATGCCAGGGGAAAATTTGCACCTTCCACATTAGTTACTATCATCCTAGGGGCCTTGGAGTGGTTTGTAGCATGCAGCAGGAGTAATCAGGACTCCCACAGTTGTAATTCAAACTTTTTTTGTTTTTGCTATGCATTTTTTTGTGGGAGTGTATCTTTATTTTCTTTGTGATTTGTAGCGTGGTCAGGAACTGAATAACCGCCTGTAATGACCTTGCAAGCTCAAAGTTCAAGCAAGAACCCTGAGATCCTGACAATGGAGACAACTTTGAGCCCCTTCACTCTCGCAACCATTTCACTGCATAATAATACCTGTCCCTTGAGACCTTATAATCAAAGTTGTAACTGAGGCAGTGGAGGGTTAAGTGAATTGCCCAAAATCACAAGGTGCGGCACTAGGATTTGAACCTCCGTTATCCTGGATCTCAGCCATTGCTCTAACTATTAGGCTGCTACTCCACAGAATAATAATAGAACCTGAATTAATGGTGTTAAAAACCAGTCAGCACTGGCTAGATGTTGCAAATATGAAGACATAATAATGCATTTCAGCGTAACAAAAACAGCTGCAGGAGCAACTAAGGTCACCCACTGAGATGTACCCACACTACTTGCGCTGAGCCATTATGTTAGTTTCTGCCAATAATGCAGTTGCCTGCATGTGAGAGTTCTTTCGCCTCACTCTGGTGGAAAGTATAATTTTGGGGAAGAAATACTAATAACCTAAGAGTAACAGAAAAAGCATGGAAAAAGCACGGAAAGCGGACATATTTTTGCTTTTCTGTCGCTCCAGCTTCACTTCCTACTTGCTGTACGTTGTCTGCATGACTGCCAGTAGGAATTGAAGCTAGAGCGAGAGGAAGCTAGAATAACACATGCTGGATCAAGAAATGAAAATGCATCCTATGATCCCACAAGGGGAAAGCATGGATTTATTGGTTTGTTATTGAAACCTGCATAACATATGTTGTTTAAATCGGCAATATATTAATGTTATTATTGTCTTCCTATATAGCGACTATTCTTTGCAGCAACATTATACCAATTTTACTTATAGCTTCTAGATGTACATTAACTATATGATTGTTTTTGGTTCCTACATTCTGTACAAAATCTTTCTCCTGCATATTTTTTCAATGAGTAAAATATTTTTGAGCTGTCCGTACAGCTGAGTGTTTTTCTTTTGATACATTTCTAAAATGTAGCATGCTCTTGGACTGTTTCAGCCTGTATTTACTGCTCAGTAGTTATTTTTATTTTGGCTATACATTTGCTCCTTCACTGCAATTTTCTTTCAACACTGGACTTAAAGGAGAAATACTAGCATTCTGAGTATTCTATTTTTCAATTGCAATTGCTCCAGTCACTGTCTTCTGGTTTCTTTGTGTCTTCTGCGAGCTGTCCATTTGTCCTTTCTTCTCTCTTCTAGATTTTTTTCCATTCTCTCTTATACATCTGCTTTTAACATACTGATCTTTCCCCTTTTGCTCTTTCCCCCATTTCTTTCTTTATTCCTTTATTATCCACTCAAATTTCACCCTTCCATCCTCAATCCCCACTTACTCTGCCAATACCTGGCCAATTGTAGATTTTTCTTCCCTCCCACACAAAATATCTTTTCCGCTTCCATCCTCATTTCCCCAGCCCCATCCCCTTCTACTCCTCCCCCAACATCAGGTCCCTTCTAGTTCCAGCCCCACCCAGCATCCGCTTCCTTCTAGTTCCATTCTCCCACCCCCTCTCATCAGCCCATTTCCATTCCTAGCCTCCCCAATCAGCTCATTTCCAGTCCTATTCCAGGCCCCATCAGCCCATTTCCAGTCCAACCTCCCCCCCACAGTCTATTTCCAGTCCTAGTCCCCCAATCAGCTTATTTTGAGCCCTATTCCAGCCCCCCATCAGTTCATTTCCAGTCCTATTCCAGCCCTATCAACCTGTTTCCAGTCCAAGCTCCCCCCATCAGCCATTTCCAATACTAGACTCCCCATCAGCCATTTCCAATCCTATTCCAGCCCCACATCAGCCCATTTCCAGTCCAAGCTCCCACACACTCAGTCCATTTCCAGTCCTACCCCCACAAAGCCCATTTGCAATCCTAGCCCTCCCCATCCGTTCATTTGCAGTCCTAGCCCCCCCCCAATCCAGCTCATTTCCAGTCCTAGCCCCCCCCCTCACTCAGCCCATTTCCAATCTTAGGCCCCTCCACTCAGCCCATTTCTAAACCTACCCCCCCAAAAGCCCATTTCCAGTCCTAGCCCTCTCCATCAGTTCATTTGCAGTCCTAGTCCCCCCAATCAGCTCATTTCCAGTCCTAGTCCCTTACCAAACTCAGCCCATTTCCAGTCCTAGCCCCCCCCCCAACGCAACTCATTTCCAATCCTACCCCCCTCCACTCAGCCCATTTCCAATCTTAGGCCACCCTAGCCCCTGCCTGAAGAGCCTCATGGCAGGCTTTAGAGGCCCCAGCTCACCTCCCTACAGCGGCTCGCGGCAGGCTCAGCAGCAGCTCCCTACAGCCACCGAAGTGAAGAGCACTGTTTTCCTTCACTTTGGCAGCTGTATTATAATGTAGATTGCTGGCGCACCAGAGGTCAAAGGACATTTCCTGTGTCCCGGCTCTCTGCGTGCCAGCGATCTACATTACAATACAGCTGCCAAAGTGAAGGAAAACAACGCTTCACTTTGGCGACTGTAGGGAGCTGCTGCTGAGCCTGCCAAGAGCTGTAGGGAGAGCCGAACATGTGCAGGATGATGTTGGCGTGGGGCCCCCTGAAGTGCGGGGCCCTGTGTGAACAACATTCTGGCACAATGGACAGGCTGGCCCTGTCTACAGAATCCCCTCTTTCGACAATGGGTGCAGAGCAGGACTAGGAAATTCACCCACAGAACTCGGTATCCTACAAAAATAAAAAATCTGATTCTGGTCATCTCTCTAACAACATAAACATTCTCTAGTATCAGGCATATTATGAACCAATACTATAAAAGTCAATGAGGATCTATAGAGCAAATCTACCATACCATACTAGCACCAATTTCCAAAACTCACATAAGGAGCCTATCTAAAAAAAGCAGCACGATAAATACTGCATTGGGCTCTGGAACATCCAAACACCTATTTGAAAAGCTGAACAGGTTAGTACAGTACAGATCCCTTACGTACAAACTCCATGTTAACAGAACACCTGACCTTGGTCACACACTCAGAATACAGACCCTCGCCAAGTACAGCATAAGCGACCACAACCTAAAAATAAAAATATGTAGAAAAAAAAATTAACTGCAACCCCAAGAAGCCAGATTCTGCATACGGTGCAATACCAGAGAAATAGAAAGAGATGCATTTCCCTGTACTGTAAAAAATATAAAGCTAGCGCAAGGTCCGATCACTAAATTGGAATAAAATTATTTTTTCTACCTTTGTTGTCTGACTATTTTATTCTCTGATCATACTGGCCCCAATCTGAATTTTGTGCTTTCCTCTGTCTTCTCTTAGCTCTCTTTCTATGGTCTCTCGTTCATCTGCTGTTTCTTGTCGCCTCTTTTGTTTTCTTCACTTCATTTCATTTTGGATATTGATCTTTTCCCTTCAGGTTTCTTCCATTTATTTTTCTCTCTTTCTGTCCACTCAGATGTCGCTGCTCTTTCTTACTGTCCAACCTCAACCTCAATCTCCCTCTTTTTTTTTTTTTATCCCATCTGCCTACCACTTTAAAGTCTCTGCCCGAGTTCTCCCATTCCCACCTCGTTTTTTTTACTGGTCCATTATTTTCCAATCTCACTCACTCTCACCCCCCTCTCCCCCATTTGGTATCTCTCTCTCTCTCCCTATCCTTCCAAAGAGAGAATCTGAAAAAGAACTTGCCATGGAAGTAAAAATACACAATAAAAACTTTTAAAAATAAATCCGTAGCAAAAAACCTGTGAGAGAGACAGTTGAACCATTAGATGATAGGGGTAAAAGGAGCGCTAAGGGAGGACAAGGCCATAGCGGTGAGACTGAATGAATTCTTTACTTCACTGAAGATGTAGGGAAGTTACCCATGCCTGAAATGGTATTTAAAGGTGATGTATCAGAAGAATTGAATCAAATTTTGATAATCCAGAAAGATGTATTACAACTATTTGATAAAGAGTAATACATCACCTGAACCAGAAGGTATATATCTGAGGGTGCTGAAAGAGCTGAAATATGACACTGCAGACCTACTATTAGTAATTATTAAAATCATCTGTAGTACCTGAAAATTGAAGAATGGCCAATGCAACACCAATTTTTAAAAAAGGGTTCCAGGGGTGATCTGGGAAACTGCAGACCGGTGAGTCTGTACCAGGCAAAATGGTAGAAACCATTATAAAGAATAAAATTGTTGAACATGTATGGTTTATTAAAATTTGATATACTGCCCTTCGTAACAGCAGAGCAGTGTACAATAAAAATTAAAAACAAGTAAAAATAGAAAGGGAGAAGAATGCCATCAAAATGATAGTAAAGCTGAAAGGAAGAGATAGTAAAGGAAAATTGGGGCAGAAGAGTGAACTAAAAAGGTATGGGGAGTAGAATCCTAAGAGGCCTGTGGAGGAAGATTAAAGGCCAGTTGGAACAGATGGGTTTCAGGAAAAATTTAAATTTTGGGTATGAAGACTTGAGGCAGAGGTAAGCAGGGAGAGAGTTCCAAAGGTTTAATGGGAGAAAGCCAACATGGATTTAGCTAAGGAAAGTCTTGTCTTACTAATCTATTATATTTTTTTGAAGGTGTGAATAAACAGGTAGACAAAGGTGAGTCGGTTGATATAGTGTATCTGGATTGTCAGAAAGCCTTTGATAAAGTCCCTCATGAGCAATGTTCCCTCTAATTTTCTGTAGGCTGTGTGCGCATAAAATATCAGCTGTGTGCAGCTTTTGAAGGAAGGTTAAATTTTTGTGCACCACATAACGACACTCGGAGTTATATACTTTAAAATTTGACTACACGTCAGAATGCAGTATGTACACCACATTGATTTTAATCAAATTAAATGAAAATAGACGATTACTAAAGCGGGAAATTTCTAGTAATTACAATAACTTTTAAATTTTAAGACGTCTGTGTTGTTTTCTATCAGAATCAGAACCGTAATTTTTGTGCGCTCTGTTGTAAAGTATGTGCGCTCGCTCGGCGAGGTGTGTGCAAGCGCGCACACACGCACAGCTTAGAGGGAACAGTGCTCATGAGAGATTCTACGCAAAATTAAAAAGTCATAGAATAGGAGGCAGTGTACTATTGTGGATCAGGAACTGATTAAAAGATAAGAAAGCAGAGGGTAGGGCTAACTGGCGAATTATTTCTGTGGACAAAAGTGAATAGTGGAGTACCCCACGGATCTGTGCTGGGCCCGCTGCTTTTTAACATATTCATAGATGACCTGGAAATGGGAATAACTAATGAGGTGATCAAATTTGCAGATGAGACAAAATTATTCAAAGTTGTAAAAAGACAAAAGGATTGTGAAAAATTGCAAGAGGACCTTGATAAATTGGAAGACTGGATGTCCAGATGGCAGATGAAATTTAATATGGACAAGTACAGAGTTATGCACCTAGGAAAGAACAAGCCAATCTATAGTTACAAAATGCAAGGTTCCATATTAGGAACCACCACCTAGGAAAAGATTAAGGCTCTTCAACTTTGAAAAGAGATGGCTGAGATGATAGAGGTTTCTGGTACTTTGTTACTGTTGTTGTTGTTGTTAAGTGCTATCAAGTTGGTGTCGACTCATGGTGTCCCTCTGGATAGTTGTCCTAAACTGTGTTCGGTTTTCAGTCAGGCGGCTCATTGTTGACAGATTGGCACCCATAGCTGCTGCTGTTGTATCGATCCATCTCATTGCTGGCCTTACTCTTTTGCATTGACCTTTTACCTGTGTTACTATGTTACTATAAATTAATAGAGTAGAACATACATGCTTCTTTTATTAGCTGATTGTGTAAATAGTTTGCCCAGTTGTAAATCCATGTTCTTGATCCTGTTCAATGTAGCACTAGACAGTCCTCATTGTCTCTTGCAATTTTGTTAACTGTAAACCACGCTGATACCGAAGAGTGCGGTATAAAAAAAAGCTTTAAATAAATAAATAAATAAAATAAAATTAAACAAATAAACAGGTAAACGTAGATCAGTTATGTACTTCATCAAAAAGTAGAAAGGCTAGGGGACATACAATAAAGCTATGGTGTAACCCATTTAAGACTAATAAGAGAAAATATTTTTTTACTCAACGTGTACTCAAACTCTGGAATTTGTTACAGGAGGATGTAGTAAAAGCTGTTAGTGTAGCTGGATTTAAAAAAGGTCTGGACAAGTTCCTGGAGGGAAGGTCCATAAACCATTATCAAAGAGAACCTCGGAAACCCACGGCTTACTCTAGGACAAGCATTGTGGAATCTATGCACCTTTTTGGGAACTTGCCAGGTACTTTTGACCTGGTTTGGCCACAGTTAGAAACAGGATACTGGACTTGATGGACCTTTGGTCTGACCCAGTATGGCATTTCTTATGTTGATGTCTGCCCCCTCCCTTCCTGTTTTCTCTGTCCAGCATCTCCCCTATCGCCATCCCATTCCATCCATTGACTATTACTCCCATGTCAAACATCGCTCCATCTTTCCATCTTCTCCCCCTCTCTCTATAACTCCCATGTCAAACATCGCTCCATCTTCTCCCCCTCTCTCTCTATTACTCCCATGTCAAACATCGCTCCATCTTCTCCCCCTCTCTCTCTATTACTCCCATGACAAACATCGCTCCATCTTTCCATCTTCTCCCCCTCTCTCTCTATTACTCCCATGTCGAACATCGCTCCATCTTCTCCCCCTCTCTCTCTATTACTCCCATGTCCTGCTTTTCCCCTCTCCTTATTCCCCAATGTCTAGCATCTCTCTTCTGTCTCCCTCTGCCCTCTCCTCCCCCATGCCCAGGATCTTCCTATAGTCTCCCTATAACCCATACCCATCACCACTCCATCTCCCCATCTTGCTTATCCCTATGCCCATTCTTCCTGTATCCACTATTTTCCCTTCATCTCCCTAGCCCCCTCCCACCCCTAGTTTGTCCTCTTTGCATCCCTATTCCCCTTTCCCCATGCATTCAGCATTTCCCGCCTGTCTCCCGGTGCCCAGTATATCTCCACCTCCCAATGTCTCCTCCTGTCTACTTCCTGCTCTCTCATGGCCGAGAGAGAGCTGAGCCTGCCCGTGGGAGTAGCATGTCTCCCCCCCCAGGTAGAGACTCTTTAAGTCTTAAACAGCTTTTGCTCACGGGACAATACTCGAACGGGCAGGCACAGCATTCAGCTGTGATCGCTGCCGGGCTCAGCCCTCAGCAGCCTTAAACCGCTGAGGGCTGAGCCCGGCAATGATTGCGGCGGAGAGAGGGCTGAGTCTGCCCGCAGGAGTAGGGTGTCCTTTGAGCAGAGGCTGTTTAAGGCAGTAATTGCAGCCTTCTGCCCATGGGACATGTTGGTCCTGCACACGGGCTCTGCTTTTCTGACCACACTTGTCTTCCTGCTTGGGGAGTGGGGGCTTTTAGCGTATGTCATCCCCTGGGGATTGGCATGCCCCTCCCTTGCTTATCCTGCTTACCGTGTAGTGCTGGCCCTGTTTCTCCCCTGGGGTATATGCCATCTCTGTCGTGGAGACCATTTACTGCAGTGCTTAACTCTTTGAATTTCAGCCCCATGCAATGGGATGGCAGCGCAGATATGCTGTAGTTTTTAAAATTGTAAGTATTTTTGTTCATCCAGTTTAGCCTCTCCACAGACGTTTTCTGGTGCAGAACATGGGTGTCAATAGTTGTTTCAGGCTCAAGTCCATGGAAGCTGAAATGATTGACATATTACAGAATAGACGGCTATTTGCTTCATACTTCTTTAAATTCACCTTTTGATTCCATGCAGATAATAGAGCGTAACAACCTATTACTGATAATGGAGAATAAAAGAAGCATGTATGTGAGTCCTGTCACTCCCCAGGAATGCCCCTTTTCTCAGCAGTGGAAAGTGCTTTTGCTAGTGGCTACAAGTCTGCATGTCTTTTCAGCAGTAGTTAAAGAATGCATTCTGTTACACAGCTGCTTCTTCTTTAATCCCCTAGCTGGCATTTGGAGAGAAGGCTGTCCTCTCAGCCAGTACGCTGCTGTAACATAGAAACAACATAGAAATATGATGACAGAAAAAGACCACATGGCCTATCTAGTCTGTCCTTCCATATCAACAACTACAACAGTCCCCTTTTTACCTTTAGAGATCCTCTGTGTTTGTCCCATGCTTTTTTGAATTCAGTTACTGTCCTCATCTCTACCACATCCACTGGGAGACTATTCCATGGATCCACTACTCTTTCCGTAAAGAAATATTTCCGCATATCACTCCTGAATCTATCTCCCTTCACCCTCATCATAGAAACATAGAAATAGGTGCTGCTGAGTTCCGTGTGTTGCTCGCAATATGCTTCCAACCTTGGTGATCAGTGACAACATTTCTGGCCTCATTGATGGTCCGTTGTTGGTTCCTTAGGTCCTCCTCGATGTGTTTGAGCCACCCTTTCTTTGTTACTGCTTGTTGAACCCTCCAGTATTCATACTTTTATCCACAGGGCGGTCATAAATGTATAGAAACCCATTTTATATGTGTAAACTCTTTACTCATGTGAAACGTGTATGTTGAAAGATTGCTATTTTAAGTCTGATTTTGCTTAGGGTGCTTAGGAAGGATACGGGGTGTCCAGGATGGGAGGTGCACATTTTTTTTTTTTTTTTTTAGTATTTTTACAATAGGCTCACTGAATGTGGAGCCTTGCCTAAAATACTTATAAGGTTGCTGGGAAGTATACATGCAGGTGGCTGTATATCCTGACACAGCAGTCATTTTGATAAGAAACATGTTCGATAAGAGAGTGGCATCGGTTTGGGTTTTGAATGTGTAGAAGCACATACGCACTAAAGCACCTGTTCTGCAACCCATGTGTATAAAGGTGATGAATTTTGCAAAACTGGATGTCCAGGAAAAGCCAAGTAAGGAGCCAGATGTTAAACTCTCTCCTGATTTTTTTGGAGATGAATATAAATATCAGAAAGCAAAGCAGAATTGTTTCCTCAATCACTCATTCAGATCCACTCATGCGTAAATGCCCATCTCTGGAGTTTTTATTTTTAAGTATGTGCATGTTACCACTGCCAAATCAGAAATACAGAAATACTTTGCTGGCCCATTGAAAACACAATCAAAACACGCTCCGTGGAAACTGCATGCTGTGCGTCTACATGTGTAAACAGCTTTCTAAATAGCGATTTACATGTATGTGACATTTACACTGTTAAGTAGTCTTGCCCTTCCTTTTCCTACAGCAATACTGTAAAAATATGAACTCGGTGGCAAGATCACTGCCTTCGTCGTATGATCAGATTTATTGCCATGCCAGGACGGTAATGCAAGCTATGACACTCCCACGTCTGGATTACTGTAACATAATCTACCATGGACTATACCAGCCACACAGACCAACCCCCTCCGAACTGCCTTGAACACCACAGCAAGAATCATTCAGCGAGCAAAGAAAAACGACCACATCACCCCAATTTTAAGAGACCTACACATACTACCCTTCGAAGCAAGAACTAAATACAAATCCATCCTACTCACCCACAAAGCCATCCACCAAACACAGAACACCCAGCTTCGCACCCTGCTGACTCGTCCAGCCCACGGCAAAACAACCAGACAAGCCTCCAGCAACTCCCTCACCATCCCTCACAAAAGAACCAAATGCTCTCCACGGACATGCAATCGAGCCTTTGAACTTTACGCTCCATCCCTATGGAATTCTCTACCGAGCCACGTCAGGAACAATGGCGATCTCCTGTCATTCAGAAAACTGCTAAAAACCATCCTATTCCAAGAATATCTCAAAACAACTCCCACCAAAAAATGCACCAACCCCCGAACCCACCCATCAAGAAACTATGATTGAAAACTGTACTATGTTGTCCATGTCTAAAATCCGTCTTATGCCGAAATCATCAATGTTGCCCACCTGGTGACGGCCCCACCCTTATACCTGATTATCCCCCCCCCCCCTTATATGTTACACCGCTTTGACCCGGTGAAAAGCGGGATATAAATACAGTCAAATAAATAAATAAATCTCGGATCTCCCAGCCCATTGAGAGAGTTGTTTCAATTAAGTTTGTTAGGGAACAAAGTTTGGTGAGATACAGAGAGGCCTATGCAGAAAAGCTGGTGTTAGGGTCATGCATTGAAAGCCATGCATGTGGTTTTCTAGCACAAGAGCACCTCAAATTGTGTGCTGGTAGTCCATAAGCAAAACTGTGCAAAATGTCTGGCGGGAGCCAGATGCATTCTCAGAATCTTATGTACGAGCGCTGACACATCGGTAGCAAAATTTAAAATAAAATGTATTATATTTAAAATGACAATGTCAGCATGGAGTAATAATTGTTTCCCCACCTGGTGGTGGGGAAAGTGGTGCACTTAACTGTAGTGCCTGAGTGGAGGACTCCTATACGTGAGTGTAGTATGGAGTGTATTGTGGAGGATGCCTATATATTTGAATGGACTCCACTGCAAAGCCATCAGCGGGTAAATCACACCAGAAAACATTTCTGTTCTTCTACACGCCAACCAGTTTTATTCTACATGCATTGAAGTTTTATGCACTATTTCCTTCTCCATGTGGCAAAGTACTTCACGTCCAACCAGGTGTTCGAACAATGGTGCTTCTGAATTCTGCATTTATCCTTTCAGTCTTTGGCGCACTTCTTTGCATCTGAGTAAAATAGCTAATGACCTGATTACCATGTCATTTGAATATTCACATCTCATAATCTTTTTTCACATGTAAAGCATGTTTTACATATGGAAAAGGGATTTTTTAAAAAAAATAAATTAGCATTAGTGCATACTTATGTAAAAAGTACGTGGATGGAAAGTGCATGTCTACTTTTATGTGATTTGTGTGTAGGCTTAGCTGGGGCCGTAGTTTCAGTGGGGTGGAGGCAGAACTGCAGTGTACATATGCATTTTATAGTATACATTTGTACACGCATAGTGGGGCATATACAAAATGATTGGGGCTGAATATTGTTGCTACCTGATTAGCTAAAACGCTATCTGAGCAAGTTGGATATTCAATGTTGGTGGCCAGATATGACTCCAGCATTGAATATTCGGGTCCAATATAAATGCCTATTAGTCGTATTCACAACAAACACTCTGTAAATAGCTTATTTTGCAGGTAATGCATTTGTATATAGTTATATTGCAATAACCATCACATGCCTACTCTATACAAAGTTATATTGCAATAGTCCCCTGCATGCCCCCTCATCCGACGTATGTAAGCTTTATAGTTATACTGTAAACCACTTTGATTTTAGGATAAAGTGGTATAGAAATCCGTATAAATAAATAAATAGGCGATGGGCAGCTGCTTTTCTCGGACTGGCCACTCCCATTGAATATCAGCTGCATAGAGTACGCATACAGACTAGGTCTACATTTGTGTGCTTTTAGGACAGATTATAGGTACCTATTTTATAAATGGACATAGACAACTGTTGCTTTTGTAACTTAGCCTTAAAATAAGCACCTCTTTTCCCTTATCACATCGATATGCTATTATAAAACTACCTATAGGTGTGGCATATTATATTGAGAGATTTTGTGGTTATGGGAATGTATCAGTCCTTAATTTTATATTTATAAAAATAATTGTCATTATTGCTTTTAAAATATGCTATTCTACAAGCTAAAAATTATGGGGACAATTTTGAAATTGTTTAAGGAACTTGAGGGTACATGGCAAACCTGCAGGCTAAATGCTACATTTAGCAACCTGTGTTAAGGCATTAATGTGTTATTTAACACAGGCCCCTTTATTCTCAAATAGCAATAGATCTAACACTAATCTTGAAAAGTAAGGGAGAAAGATTTTGGACTTAGCTTATGCTTTTTTCAGTAGTAGCTCAAGATAAGGTGCAGTAAGTGTTCTCCTATCCCTGGGGGGCTTGTCATCCAACTTTGTACCTGAGGCAGTGGAGGGTTAAATAACTTGTCCAAGATCTTAAGGAGCAGAAGTGGGATTTGAACCCTAGACTCCCTGCTTCTCAGCCTACTATTCTAACCATTAGGATACTCCTTTTGAAAATTTGGGGCAGTCACTAGACTCTGTGCCAGCTTTATAGCAGATGTAAAAGGGGTTAATTTAGAAGCCCTATTCCTTACACATGCGAAAATGACCATTCACGGGTATAAATCAGATGCATATCTCAAAAGCCATTTTAGAAAGGCCTGAATTTGCACGTGTCTGCCCCAGTCATGTCTAAGTCCCATGGGGTGTGGCAGAGGTGTGTCCAGTATGATTCCTAACAGATCCACATGCATCTCTGATTTTACAATGTCACCGTACATAGAAACCGGCCAGCAGACTTATTCATAGGCCTTCTCGTTGGCATGAATAGGCATTGCAAAAATGCTTGTTTTGGCCAGCTCTCAGTAGTAAAGGGGAATGCTCTTGCAATTCGCACAAAAAAGTATATTAGGTAAATATTGAGAGCTCTTTGTCTACTGCCAAGCCGCTGCATGTCTCTTTTTCCAAAATGACTGGCTTGCCATGTGTATGTGGCAACATATCCACATGCAGGTACTGAAATATTGGCACTGATACGTCTGTTCATTTATTTTATATATTTAACATCTTTTTGTATACCATCTTTCTACCAGTCAAGACTGTTTCCAGAGAACTTAGTGCAGTAAGATTAAACATTAAAACAATAAGAGTGCACGTTACATAGAACATTGGCTTAACAGTTATTTAACATCAAACAGTTTAGGGGTTCCCTATTTACAAATAGTTCTATTACTCTGAATAGCTTGAGAGGCTTAACTATTTACAAGGTGCAACAGGCTTGCATAGCGGGGCGTTCAGTGTTCCGTGATTGTTCCATAATACTCTTGGAACGGAAGAGTCTTTAGGTTTTTGTGGAATTGGCTGCTTTGCTGGTTGGATCTGATTTGGGGTGGCAGTGAGTTCCAGATGGTAGGAGCGTATCGTGAGAAGCCTCTATGGTTGGTTCTCTGAGCGTTTAAAGCTTTGTCGGCAGCTATTTCAAGCATGTTGACCATACATTTTCTCCTCGGTCTAGTGGAGTTGTTGCTTGCTAGTAGCATAGAGGGGCTGACAGCTGTTTGTTTAGGATATTGTAGGTTTTTAGGATGATTTTGTATTTAATCCTTCTTGTGATGGACAGCCAGTGCAGCTGTTTGAGGAGTGAGGTGATGTATGTCTGTTGAGATTTTGCCAAGATGGTTCTAGCTATGGTATTTTGTGCTGTTTGTAGAGGATATGTAAGTTGCTCCTGGGAAGACTCTGGTATATGGAGCTTAACATAGACAGACTTGGTAATATGGCTTATTTGTGGCTGAAAGTTGAGATCTTGATAGAGCGTGATGCCCAGATACAGTAATTGATTTCAGTTTTGACTGCGAGTGGGATGTCAAAATCGTAGTTGGAGGATTGAATTGCTTGTTTCTTGTAATATGGAGTGCTTCTGTTTTGTTGTGATTTATTTTGAGATTGTATTCCTTGAGCCATAGATTAATTGCTGAGAAGCAGTTGGAGATTGTGGTGTAGTCTGGTGACTTTGTGGAGAAAGGAGTGAAAATCATAATATCATCAGCATATATTAAGTAGTTGTCTCCATGTTTTTTAATGATTTCACAGAGAAGTTGTAAATAGATATTGAACAGACGTGAGGAGAGTGCATAGGCTTGCGGTACTCTTTGGCTGAGAGGGAAAGGTGCCGATGTGAGGGTGCCAGATTTGACATGCTGTATACGATCTGATAGGTATGAATGGAACCATTTCAGTGGAGTTCCTTGAATCCCTATGCTGTGGAGTCTGTTTAGGAGGAGTTGGTGTGAGATGGATTCAAATGCTGCTGATATGTCCAGGAAGATGAGTATAAAGCCTTGAGTTATAATTTCATTACCTTTGAGGTTGTTTAATAAGGAAATCATGAGTTTCTGCACTGTGTTGAGGGCAGAAACCGTGTTTGTGAACATCAAGGGGGGAGTGTTCATCCAGATGGTCCTGTAGCTGTTTATGCACAACTTTTTCGATGATTTTTGCGATGAATGGGATACTGGAGATTGGCCTGTAGGAGGCTGGGGAGGCAATATCTAGGTTCTTCTTTAAGATGGGACAGATGGAGGATTGCTTGAGTGGGGAGGGGGAGAGATCCATGTGTTAATGAGTCATTTATCATCTTGCATAAGTAGGGTATGAAGTGCATTTTTTCTAGCTTAATCCATGACTCAGAGTAGAGGTCAAGTGGTGAGGTGGTTGTGTTGATAGTTGAGAATATGCTGCCAGTATGCTTATGGCTGACGTGGTTGAAGTTGTTCCATGTATGATCTCCAGGAACAAGCAGGAATGAGTCTTCACATATGGGTACGTCGGTACCGACGGAGCCTGCACGGGAATGCTGCCCAGCTTCCAATCAGAAAGCTTTTGGCAGCATCCCTCGCGCCTGCGCGCTGACTTCCCGCCTTCTCCAGAGCCTCTCTTCAGTTTTCGTTTTTCCGCGGAGCCAACAGGACGTCCTCCTGTCACCGCAGAAACTTTTCTTTTTTCAAACTTAAATTACTCTAGTTTTTTTGTTTTCTTGTGGTTGCGGCTATTTCCCCGCCGCCACCGATACTGCCGGTGGATTTTTGACTAAATTCTGAGAAATGTTTTCTTCAGTTTTTGTCCCTTAACTTGTTGGGCCTACAAGGCCTCCTCATTATGGAGCCTTCTTTTCCTAAGAAGTGCATTCGATGTGGAAACACCTGTTTCTTTTTAGACACCAATAGTTGGTGTCTCAACTGTGTGGGTCCTGACCCCTTTTCCCCTGACTTGTCAGGTGATAATTCTGTGAGGAAACCTTCAGTTTTTAGAGTTTCCCTTGATACCGTTTTTTCCTCGGCAGTGAGGGTACCCGGTTCCTCCACTTCACAGGATCAGGTAACCCACAAACAGTCTGTTAAGACTAGTCAATGCTTGAGTGGTATGTCCCATGCCCAGCATGGTGACGGCTCTGGCCTTACCCTCAAGAATCCATTGGCATTACCCCTGCGGGAGTCTTCGGGCTCCAAAGTGTTAAAGGGGTTTCAGGTTGTTCCTGGGGCTCACCCCTCACAGAACATACTTGAGCCATGCTCGGGGGTGGTATCCACTTTGAGTGGTACCGTGCCTCCGGCATCGGCACCGGTGTTGAGTGTTCCACTCTTCACCAGGGATCGTCATCGGGCATCCTCGGTACCTTCGGGACCGATCAATATGCACCCGATGGACTTCCCTCGATCCCAGCCATGTACGGTGCGGGTCTCCGCTTCGAGCGGTACCGATATCCCGGCATCGACACCGGTGTGCAGTAACGTACTCTTACCAAGAGCTTGTCATGGGGTATCCTCGGTACCTTCGGGACCGATCGATGTAACCCAGACTACCTTACCGGTATCGGCATCGTCGATACTACCATCGGCGTCGGTACCCTCGAGACATGCATCGATAGACTCGCTTCCTTCGATGCCGAGTCTTGAATTGATATCTAGTCTCGAGGACTGGATACCGACGTGTCCCGGAACCGACTTCTGTCGTTTCCAGACTTCAACTGCGGGTACATCAGTATCGATGTCGATGTCTGTTCTTGTACCGATTCCACCGATGTCTAGTTTAGAACCCATACCTGGCATTGATGATGCAGTACTAACTGGCTCTAAGTTAACCTGCCAGTAACCCTGTCCATCTCCTGGGTTTCTCTCTTCACACCACTGTACATCCTCTGGTGCTCAGCCTCTTCCTTTAGCCCTACCAGGGATAGTTCCCATAGGAGATCAGTCTTTTCAGGCTTTTCTCCAGGATATGGCAACCTTTCTTAATATCTCTATCCCTGGTTGTGATGCTACTCATCGCTCACCGGCACGAATGGAAAACATGATGCTTCCTTTACATCCTGCTCTGCAGGATCTCCTTCAGAAGCCTCAACTTTCTCATTGTTCCCTTGTAGTGCAATCAGCACTAAGGAAGGTTAAGAGCAAGAAGAAGCATTCTTCTTATCCGCCAGGTCGTTCTTCAAGAACACTTGATGCTTTTGGTCATCAAGCATTCCAAACATCTATGCTGGCCTCCAGAATTCTTTCATATATTTTTCACATGAGTCTAACACTCCAGGAGGTCACAGAGAAATTGTCTCTTTTGACCCCTTTTTTGCCAGAGCCCAAGGCTACTGATTATTCCTTGCTCATCAATCACAGCCGGAATATATCGTGGTTCCTGTCTCGTGCTTCTATAGACTCTTTTGAGTCCGTTAGCAGATCCTCTGATATTGCCATTGCAGCACGTCGCAGAGCCTGGCTTGAAGCTTCAGACTTGAGCAGATGGGCACAAACTGTGCTGGCTCATTCTCCTTGTACAGGACAAGGTCTCTTCAATAAGGAGGCTTTACGTCAGGTTGCTCAATGTTCCACTGACTCTCCTTCCACTAAGGACCGTTCTAAGCCACCTCCTTCTTTAAGGGGTAGGAAATGTCCTACCAAACCTTCTTTCCCTAAGAAAAGAAAGTTTCATTCATCTTCTGCCCATCATTCGGCTATACCCAAACAGGGGACGCCTCAGCCTAGTCTGAAGTCCTCCAGCTCTGGCCAGTCTCAGTGTTCCCAGCAACCATAGGAACTGGGAATAGTAATCTACAGTTCATTTCTACCCATTAGAAGTTTATTCACTGTGCTTTTCTTTTTCAGTGTACTAAGATGTCGGGAAATTCTTGTTCAGGGACTGCAGACTTCTCCTCTTCTTACTCCCTAGAAGAGCAGTTGCAACTATCCCCTGATAGTTCTGTCCCAATTTGAACATTTTTTCCTTCCATTGACTTACTATAAGGGTACGTCACCCTCCAATTACTTGCTCTACCCTCTCTACAGGATTTTTTTCCTGATTGGGGGGTACCATACTGAAAAGCTTCTCTAGCTGCTTATTCCTCTCCTTTTTTTTTTAACTCTTATTCCTAATATGCACAGTACAATCTCTGCTGTTTCTGTCAGCAGCTGTGCCTGCAAGAGTTGCAGTGCTTATCTTACTGGTACTGTGTTAAGTTCCAGTCCCTTGTTCAAATTTTTGTCTAGCCTCAGTAGTGATTCCAAGCTGCTACTCAGCTATCTTGGATCCCCCTACTTTTCCGGCTTTTTCACATTGTTCTCCCCATCTCCTCTCTTAGGATATGGCAACACACCTGACTTCGGTCAGTTTATCTCATCTTTCTCCTGCACAATACTCTCTGCACTCTCAGAGAAGCTTTCTACTATGAGGGCCTTGCTTTAGAGCATTGACCTTATCTCTGAAGCTTCTCTATTAGTAGGGAAAAGCTTCTAATCCCTTCCCATGCCGGTGAGGGTTCTCCACACCCTCTGCCCTGGGCTATTTACGTGACATATATGTTCTTTTGCGTGAAAATCCAAGGCTGATGTTACCGCATACTACCTCTGGGTCCCTCTAGTAGGTCCCTTTGGTATCTTCTTTACGTTCTGTACATCTGCCATGTCAGTGTTCTATAGAACTCCCGCCTTGTTCTTTACAGACTGCTATTATCATCTGTTCTCACGCAAACATCACGGTTATCTTGCTGGATTGCCTTCCTGCATCCCTTTAATCCACAAAAATAGATTCTCTATACATATCCCAAGTGGGTTCACCCTCTTGTAGGGCGGAGAATCTTTTTCTTTTATATTCCCCATATACAACTTATGGGGCTATGGGGTAGACATGTATCTTCAACCTTTTGTCTTGTATGTAGCATCTCCATATCTGTCTACATACCCATATCATTACCCTGGTGGTGCAAAACCCTGCCCCACAAGATGTATATATATTTAGGTATATCATATCTATATATA
Source organism: Ichthyophis bannanicus (assembly GCA_033557465.1). Taxonomy (NCBI): domain Eukaryota; kingdom Metazoa; phylum Chordata; class Amphibia; order Gymnophiona; family Ichthyophiidae; genus Ichthyophis; species Ichthyophis bannanicus. The sequence continues at coordinate 66,958,369 of CM066045.1, read as the reverse complement.
TGTATTTTGATACATTTCTCCACCCATATCCTAATATACACATAGGAACATATGTATATATATATATTCGATATATATGTATATATAGGTGTCTATTGGCAGACTTCTTAATGGTTGATATGTCTTACACACTATCACTCTCACTGTCTATCCTAAATATTTTACCTTCTAGAGGTTTTAGACAGTCTGTCGCCCTACTTTGCATACCATATTACGATGCAAAAACTGTTATGCACCAATGACCACCATGGTGCTAACATCTCCCATTTTTTCTTTTAGTCATTAAAGCATCGAGCTTCAATATTTTTCCTATCTCTCGCCAGCTAGGAAAAATAGTGTACAGCTTTATCTTCAGTACACAGCTGTTCTCCTTGGGAATACGGGGGTTTTCCAATCCCCCTCTTCCCGCCAGTTCTCCAACTCCGTCAGTCTTCTTCCTTTAGTCCTCAATGTTAATGACTCTATGCCTAAAGGAATTTTCAGCTTTTTCCCATAAAGCTTTCCATTGAAGACCTGACGTCTAATCTTAACCAGTTGACACCTGGAACGTCTGCTACATCCAGGTCTCGACCTTCATCCTCACTGCTGTGAGGTCACCTTGAAGATTCCGCCACTGCTTATCCAGTAGACTCCATCATGCTTTCTACTTCCTACAATACAGTAGGTAAGCTGCCTCTTTTAAATGTACATTAAATGTGTTTTAATGCTACTTATCATATATACCAAGGACTTCCCCCCTGTAGTCCTTGGCTATGCTGTTTCTTTCCTCACAGCTCCTTTATTGTCAACTCCTACCCTCCATCCCACATTGGATGCCGGGGATTCCTGGAGACAAAATGCACCCCTGGTCCAGGCTCCTGCATTTTTATGGGATCTCCCCCTGGCATCTTCAGCTAGGGAGTCCCCATATGTGAAGACTCATTCCTGCTTGTTCCTGGAGATAGCACAGTTACTTACCTGTAACAGGTGATCTCTGGGAACAGCAGGAATAAGTCTTCACAACCCTCCCACCTCCCCTAGGAGTTGCATCTCTTTATCTTCTTCCTTTTCTCTCCTCGCCTTTGTCTCAGCTTTGAAACTCAACTGAAGAGAGGCTCTGGAGAAGGCGGGAAGTCAGCGCGCAGGCGCGAGGGATGCTGCCAAAAGCTTTCTGATTGGAAGCTGGGCAGCATTCCCGTGCAGGCTCCGTCGGTACCGACGTACCCATATGTGAAGACTTATTCCTGCTGTTCCCAGAGATCACCTGTTACAGGTAAGTAACTGTGCTTTCTGAGTCTGGGTTGACAGGTGGTAAGGGAAGTTCCATTTTCCATTTTATGATGTATCTGGCTTCTGTAGTTAGCTTGGAGTTGTTGAGCCATCAGGTGAGGATTTTATTGTTGGCTTTGTTTTGTGTTGATGTAGGGTTCTTTATGAGCGAGTTGGCTATGTTGAATAATTCTCTTGGTTTGTTAATAGAAGATTTGATAAGGTTGGTGTAGTATTCTTGTTTTGCTTTGTATGTACTGTCATATTTATTTAGTTCCTGTAGGTATAGTGCTTGTGTACCTGAGGCAGTGGTAATTTAGATGTCTGTTCTTTTAGGTTTCTGGAGTATCAGGGGGATGTGTTTGGGCATTTGCAATTGTGGGTTGCAGGTGTTGCTTTAGTGGCAGCTGAGATAGTAGTGTTCTACTTTATCATGGAGCCTATGTGGTCATCTGGGGAGAATGATCCTAGCATAGGAGGGAGGAATGGGAGGAATCTGCGAGAAGAGTCAGTAGATTCAGCTTGTTGTCTTGTGGTTTGTTGGATAAGCTCAAAGGTGATTTGATGATGATCAGACCAGGGGATTGGCGACATGCAGATGGAGATTGCTTTGAGGTTGCTGCTGTTTGCTGGGTGGGTGAGGTCCGGTGTCCCACCTTTAATGTGAGTTGGGTTGGTGACAATTTGTGAGAATTGGAGCTCCATCATCGCCTCTAAGAATCCTTCGGTTTGCTGTTTAGTTTGTGAGGCTAGGTTAAAATCTCCTAGCAGGATGTGCATGGTTTTGTTGCGGGTATGGGTGCATGCTGTGTCGAGAATGGTGGAAAGATCATCCAGACTGGAGGAGAGTGCTCTGCATGTTCAGAGTATGTTTATTTGAGATGACGATCATTTCTAGTGTGGGTGTGGAGATGAGATCTAAATTGTTGAACTGAAGTAGCTTGTTTGTTAGGATACAGACCCCTCCACCTCTTCCCGATGTCCGAAGGCAGTTGTGGATGTTATGGGTGAATGTGTTAAGTTGGTTTAAATTACATTGTCCATTTACATGAACAAGGTCTCAGTAAGACATAGTCTTCAATGAGTTATTTTATTATGTGGATCTGGTTTCTGAAGGATCTGGTGTTGATTAAAGCACTTTTAATTGTACTGAGGCTTCCTCTGTGCTTGGGTTGGGTGGATGTCTTTGTGAAGGTGTTTTGTGGGAAGATTCTGATGAGGTTGGAGTAATTCGCTTGTCTTGGTGAGTGGCAGGAAGACCATGGCTTGGGTTGTATAGTGTGTCTTGGGTAATAAATGATAGGGATGGAGGCATAGTCATGGAAAGAGAGGGAACCGTATATAAGGAAAGTAATGATTAGTCCCAAAAGAGCTAGGTACATACCTTGAAGCTGCATACATGCTGGGTAGTGGGGTGGTTCGATCTCTGGCAAGTTGGATCAGTGCTTGAATGGGTGATTAACTGAACCTTTGTTAGTTTTGTTTGTAGTCATTGCATGAGCTGCTGTGGAGTGGATTGGTGCTAGAGTGGGGATGTCATATCTTCTATGGCCTCGGTGGTAGGTCTGCATTGCCAGGTCCTGCCACGTCTACGTTTTATACATGCACATTTCTGAAATCAGAAGTGTCTATACCTTTATTTTGCATGACCCCATTTTCTAGGACGCTATCAGATATGTTTGTCTTTCGAGGCAGGGATATGTCGATTTTAGAATGTATTTAGACATGTCTACCTCTTTCACTGCCATCCTACAGAATTTTTGAGTTTTGATTTGTATATCCCAGTGGACACCTAAAATGTACCTTAAAGTATGTGCATAGATTGCAAAGTAACATCCCGATATGTGCTTTGCTTTATATGCCATGATCTGCTCCTTTTTGGCATGCTGTGTCAGGGCAAATAAGAGTGAGATAAAGGACATCCTTGTCTTGTTCCCAGTTTTATCTGGAAGTTCCCCAAATAACCCACATTGATCCTAATTTGAGCATAGGGATCATTATGGATGGCTTTAATCCACTTAATAAAGTTCTCCCCAACCCACACTTTCCAAAGTAATTAAACATAAATCTTCAATGCACCCTTTCTGGGAAAACCTTGTTTTTGAGAGCAACACATCTCCTAGTTCTGTGATTACTCAGTATTTTCTTTGCACTTATTTTTGCTGTTTATGCTTGTATTTATCTAGTTATTTATTTATTTGTATCTATCTTATAATTTGCTTTGCTCTTGAATTTGGGCTGCTTTCCTCACTGCTGTCTCCCAGCTTCTGGTGCTCTCTGTTAATTAAGAACATAAGAGATGCCACTCTAGGTCAGACCAAGGTCCATCAAGCCCAGTATCCTCTTTCCAACAGTGGCCAATCTAGGTCACAAGTACCTAGCAGTTTTCCCAGAAAACACAGGTTCCACAATTCTTGTATTGGGACAAGCAGTGGATTTCCCGGGTCCCCTTTAATAATGGTTTATGGACCTTTCCTCCCGGAACTTGTCCCTTTTTAAACCCATCTACACAAACAGCTTTTACTATATCCTCCGGTAACAAATTCCAGAGTTTGATTACACGTTGAGTGAAAAAATATTTTCTTTTTTTAGTCTTACTTGTGTATGAGTTACACTGTAGCTTCATTGCATGTCCCCTAATTTTTCTACATTTTGATGACATAAACAATCGATCTACTTTTACCCGTTCCACTCCATTAATTAATTTATTAACCTCTATCATATCTCCCCTCAGTCATCTTTCTTCCAGGTTGAAGAGCCCTAACCTTTTTAGCCTCTCCTCATAGGGGGTACCCTTTCATCCCCTTTATCATTTTGGTGGCTCTTCTCTGTACCTTTTCTAATAATGCTGTATCCTTTTTAAAATACAACGAACAGAATCGCACATGATATTCAAGGTGCGGTCACACCATGGAATGATACAGAAGCATTATAATATCCTTTGTTTTATTCTCTGTTCTTTCCCTTATGATTCCTAGCATACTATTTGCTTTCTCCAGGAACAAGCAGGAAGTCAGTCCTCACTTATGGGTCATGTCAGCACCGACGGAGTCCACGCAGAACAATTCCCCAGCTTTCAAAGAAAGCCTTTGGGATTGCTACCATGCATGCGTGGTCCTCTTCGCACCCAAGGGTGCCATCTTGCTCAGTTTCCCTTCTTCCGCGGAGCCCTTCGGTCGCATGTCCTCGTCCCTCGGAAGAAGTTACGTTTTCCTCACCTTCACAGGCTCTTATCCTTTTTTCCGGTTGCACCAGTCCTCTACCCGTCCTCCCCTGGCTCTGTTATTTGGAGCTTATGGGGATAACTTTCCAGAATTTTTCTTTACGGGCTTCGCACCCTTTTTTCTTCCTAACCGCTGGCCGCATGGATCTTCGACCTCGCAGGGGCTGTTTTTGCCCACATGGCCACTGGGTTTAAAAAATGCGATAGATGCTCTAGGAACATGTCGTTTATGGACACTCAAGACTGTTGTCTAAGGTGTCTGGGAGCCGACCATGACCCAGAGCTCTGTTCGCTCTGTAAGAAAATGTCCTCTAAGGCCCTTCTCAGCTGTAAGCAGAAGTCCAAAGACGTTTTTCGTAAGGCCGCCTTGGAGTCTCCGGTTGCACCCTCGGACATCTCCCCTCCGGTGGGTTCTGTCCCAGCGGCACCGCGTTCCAGATGGTGTTCTGACCAGGGGTCCCTCGAGGTGGAATGGCGCAAAAAGAAGGCCTCGAATTCGCTGTCTGAAGCCCCCGACAAGTGCGAGTGCTCCCGCACCCGGTCGCTTAGCCCCCTTTTGGCGTTCCCGAGAGTCGGACAAGGAGCAGCTTCGCAAGGTACCTCGCAGAGAAATAGAGGCCTCCGGCGAAGGCGTCCAGTCTCCTGAGGGCCGTTCCTTTGAGGAACCCCTCTCCTCGATGCCCGATCCGTGACCCTGGTGTCGGTGTCCCAGGGTCCCACGCCCGCATGGGAGTCCCGTATGCTGGCACTCAAACGCAGTGTTTCTGCGTTCATTGCTTCCCAGCAGGTGCTCACGGCCAGCTTCGCTGACTTGTGCCTGGAGACCGCAGGTTCCTCATGTGGGACACCCAGATCCGACCAGGAAACTCCTGAGAGCCACGGGCCTCGTGAGGGTCCTCGATGTTGGTCTCGCTCGCTCTCCCGTTCCTCGGGGGCAAATTGTCCAGGGCCTCCGGCTCCAGGCCGCAGGCCATCGGACCTGGCGAACCGCCCAGATCGGATCCCTCGACCGATTTTTCAGACTGGGAATCCGATTGGGACACCTCCCTGGAAACCCGCACCACTGTGATCTCCCATCGGACCCCTTGTCGCCTGGTCTCCAGCAGCGTTCACCACCCGAGGAACCTCCTTTTTGGTGTTTTTTCGTGACATGGCTTGGGCCCTCAACCTGGCTACCCAGGCCAAGGAGGATCCTCTTGCTGAAGAACTCAATATTCTTCAATAAGAGGCCCTGCCCAGGAAATCCCTCACCGTGCCGGTGCCATCGATCCTATTTTTACTGAAGAACTTAGTGATTATGTGCTCAAACTACAACTCGTGGAATCTAACTGAAAACTTTATTAGGTACTAGGGACTCAGTATAAAACTTCGCAGCAATTTGTCAGACTTGAAAACTCAATGTCAAAACTCGGCTGCTGTTCACATCAACGACCCACATTTTGTACCCTTTTCTTCTTTTATTCCTTATAGTAATCAGTTATCATAGTAAAATTGTTCGTTTCTTTTTACTTTGTGTTTTAGACTTTTTATACTTTTCTTCTTTTTCTTCTTTTTTAGTATTATTTCTTAAATGTAAAAACAATGTACAGAAGGTTGCCCTACAGTCTCTTCAAAAATTCACCGAACTAAATCCTTGTTCTGCGAGTAAGCGGCAGAAACCATAGCATTCAAAATCATATAAGTACTTATCTGTTCTTCGCTTATATGCACTTCTTTGCCAACTCCAACTCGCGAAATACTTAGATACTGATGAGGCTGTCTTCCTTAGCGGCTGTGACAAAAATCCCAACGCCGTTACTCTAAGGTACCCAAGCGTTTCACGATACAAGTTTCATCAGGGGAATGCACACATTCGCTGTTAACTGACCTATAAAATATAAATATCGAGAAAATGTTTTCAAATTCCATTAAATATTATTAATTAAAATGTCCCTGGTAAAGACTCCCTTTATTTCTTGATGAATGTTTACCTTGAGAACCACATTGGTTCTTAACAAAAACGAGAGGTGAAATTTTTCTCCTTCCTCCTCGCAAACTGTCAAAAGACGCCGCGCATGCGGTTTAAGGTGTTCCAAACAGCTTTTTAAACCCCACTACATAACTCCTCCTACTTGTAAGGGATACCCCTCACAGGTCATAAAATTATGAAGGTAATGTTAAACACAGAGGCTACGACTAGCAGAACATCGCAGTCGGTTAAACAACAAAGTCTTAGAGGCACCATTAGTACACCATTGTCTCAAGGAAAATCACAGTTTTGAACAACTAAGTTGCTTCGCTATAGATCAGATCTTAGCACCAAGAGGAGGGAAGTCTAAAGAACAAATTTTACTAAAGGAGGAGCAGCGCTGGATTTTCATATTAAATACTGTAAAACCGTATGGTTTGAATGCATCTGTAGAGTGGTCCCTCTGTGTTTAACATTACCTTCATAATTTTACGACCTGTGAGGGGTATCCCTTACAAGTAGGAGGAGTTATGTAGTGGGGTTTAAAAAGCTGTTTGGAACACCTTAAACCGCATGCACGGCGTCTTTTGACAGTTTGCGAGGAGGAAGGAGAAAAATTTCACCTCTCGTTTTTGTTAAGAACCAATGTGGTTCTCAAGGTAAACATTCATCAAGAAATAAAGGGAGTCTTTACCAGGGACATTTTAATTAATAATATTTAATGGAATTTGAAAACATTTTCTCGATATTTATATTTTATAGGTCAGTTAACAGCGAATGTGTGCATTCCCCTGATGAAACTTATATCGTGAAACGCTTGGGTACCTTAGAGTAACGGCGTTGGGATTTTTGTCACAGCCGCTAAGGAAGGGCAGCCTCATCAGTATCTAAGTATTTCGCGAGTTGGAGTTGGCAAAGAAGTGCATATAAGCGAAGAACAGATAAGTGCTTATATGATTTTGAATGCTATGGTTTCTGCCGCTTACTCGCAGAACAAGGATTTAGTTCGGTGAATTTTTGAAGAGACTGTAGGGCAACCTTCTGTACATTTTTTTTACATTTAAGAAATAATACTAAAAAAGAAGAAAAAGAAGAAAAGTATAAAAAGTCTAAAACACAAAGTAAAAAGAAACGAACAATTTTACTATGATAACTGATTACTATAAGGAATAAAAGAAGAAAAGGGTACAAAATGTGGATCGTTGATGTGAACAGCAGCCGAGTTTTGACATTGAGTTTTCAAGTCTGACAAATTGCTGCGAAGTTTTATACTGAGACCCTAGTACCTAATAAAGTTTTCAGTTAGATTCCACGAGTTGTAGTTTGAGCACATAATCACTTTAAGTTCTTCAGTAATGATTGGCTCATTAAATTAGACCATATTGAATCGATCCTATCTTGGCTATTGCTCCATATGTGGCAGGCCCCGACCTGGGTTCCCATTGTGAGCAAGCGCATTGACACAATGTACAAGGTGCAGCGTGGGCTGGGCTTCCGAAAGACCCAACTTCCACACACCTTGATGGTGGTGGAATCGGCCATGAGGAAGCAGAAAAGCCCGAAGTCCCACTCATCGGTACCACCGGGCCGACTATCGAGAGCTCTTGATGCTCTGGGCCGCAAGGCCTTTCAAGGTTCCATGCTCTCTTGTTGCATCCATGCGTACCAATTATATATTGGTATGTTCCTCCGCGACTTGGCAAAGGAATTTGGAGGTTTCTCAGTGGGTCTTGAGGGCAAGCCCCTCGACAGGTTCCACACCTTGTTGAAATCAGTGGCTGACTGCTCCAAGTATATCTCTTGAGCCTCCTATGATTGCTTCAAGACATCGGCTCGGGTGGCAGCCGCAGACATCGGAGCCCGTCGCCAGGCTTGGCTCCAATCTTCAGATTTGGAGCAGTGGGTGCAGGAGGAAGCGTCTGGACATGGCCTACCTTGGTGAACAACATTTTGGTAAGCCGATGGAGGAGAAGGCTGCGGAGATCGAGACGGAGTACGTCACTAGGACCCATCTCTTTTGCAAAACCTCTACGCTGCCTCAAAAGGAGCAGCCTGCCAAGAAGCCCTTCTTCCCCAGGAAAGGCCTCCAGGACCACGGCAACCCGCCGTACCGGGCTAGCCCCACGCCGGCAGCTCCTGAGCAAGGGAAGCCCGGCCAGGGCCACCGTAAACCAAAAGGCCCGAAGGTCCAGATGCCAGCTCCCCCACAACCCCCTCAGGGGTTTTGATTCCAGCGGCATGGCCCCTCGCCTTCCGGCAATACAGCAGCCAGTGGGGGGACGCCTATCCTGCTTCGCCCCGTCGTGGGCACTTAACCCTCCCGGATGACCTGGAGGACCCAGGTGTCTGAGGTGATATCGCCTCCACTTTGACAGGCTTCTACCCCCTTTCTCACCAGCGGAGCCTCCTCGACTCCCTGCACACCAGCTTTTGCTGCAGCGGGAATTAAGCTCCCTTTTTGCCCATCGGGCAGTCTTCGGCCCATCCTTGACCTCCACAAGCTGAACAAGTTCCTGGTGCGGAAGAAATGCAAGATGCTATCTCTTGGCATGCTGCTGCCCTTCCTCCGGCAGGGCGACTGGCTATGCTCCTTGGATCTGAAGGACACTTACGCCCATATCTTGATCCACCCCCAACACAGACAATACCTGCTTTTCAGGGTGCAGGGGGAGAGCACTTCCAGTACAGGGTGCTCCCCTTCGGACTCGCATCCGCACCACGGGTCTTCACAAAGTGCCTCGTCGTGGCTGCTGTTCACCTGCGGCGCCGGGGCGTACCGGTGTATCTCCAGGAACAAGCAGGAATGTAGTCTTCACATATGAGTATCGTCGGTACCGACGGAGCCTGCGCGGGAACGCTCCCCAGTGTCCAATAGGAAAGCTTTTGGGAGCATCCCACAGCGCCTGCATGCTGCCTTCCCGCCTTTCCCAACTGTCCCTCTCCAGTTCTTCGTTTTCCGCAGAGCCGACAGGTCGCACATCCTGTCACCGCAGAAAAATTCCCTTCTTATACTTTTTCTGTGGTCGCGTCTGCCTTCCCTCAATGCTATATCAGTACCGCTGGTTCTTTTATTTTTTCTAAAGAAACCCCAAAAAACCTTTGTTTCTGGAGTCTTTCTCAAGTAATTTTCTTCTCGGGTGCCACGCGTCATTTTGGGCACTAGGCCCAACTTTTTCCCTCAAAATGGAAAAACCCGCTTCGGGTTTTAAAAAGTGTTCTAAGTGTGGCGGTACCATCTCCATCACCGACGCCCATGAGTGGTGCCTCAAATGTTTAGGTCCTGACCACTCTATTTCAGAGTGTGTTCTCTGTGGAATGATGTCACTAAGCTCAGCACCCTTTTTCCCTCCGATGCAGCCTCCGTGGCATCGACGTCCTCCAGGGCTTCATCCTCCTCCCATGGATCTCAGGTAACTAAACATAAATCTAGCTGGTCCTCAAAGGGTAGATCTCCTTCAAAACATTGAGATGCCTCTGGCGTTGCCTTTGTGGGACTTTCACCGGCAAAATTGCCCCGGCGGGAGGCTTCGGCTTCCAAAGCACTAACGGGGCTCCAGGATATTCTCGAGCCTTCAACCTCGGCAGAACTACTGGTGCCATGCTCTGGGGTTCCAGCCGCTTTAACCGGCACTGATAACCAAGCATCGGCAGCGTCGATAGACCAGAGATTCTTGGCTATTGAACGCAGTCTGGCAGCTCTTCTCACGGCCTTGATGCCCCTGAAACCGCTTCAGACAATTCAATCGGTACCGGCACCGACTGCATCGACATCGGCAGGTATTCTACCGGGACCAAGTCATGCGTCAATATCCAGCATCGACAAGTCGGTACCGGACCACTCCGATGCCGACTTCGATCGGTACCGGTACCGTGCATTGCACGATCACCCGGATCGGAGATACTTCGAATCCTTGGATGAGTCTGAAGACTCCGAAGGCTCTGCTGATACCAGAGGACTTCTTCCCGAGGATTCCTCTTCTACTCAGCATAGGATGTCTCCACCAGAGGATATGTCCTTTCAGGATTTTATCCGAGATGTGGCCCGAGGTATTTCCATCACAGTGGCTCCTGAAAGAGAGCTTAGGGCAAAGGAATTAGAAATCCTACAATACCCTAAAGCTCCCAAGGAGGCAGCTACCTTACCTATTCATGAGATCTTGCATGTTCTTATGTTAAGGATGTGGGAAACACCTCTAACCACATCTCCTCATTTTCGAAGAGTTGACACCATGTATTGAGTTCCTCCTTGTCCTGGGTTTCAGAAAACTCAATTACCACACCATTCCATGGTGGTGGAATCAGCCATGAGACTGATGAAGAGTGCAAAAAGGCATGCATCTAATCCTCCAGAATGTGAGTGTAGGACTCTTGACGCCTTTGGACGTCGATCCTTCCAGGCTTCCATGCTTTCTGCTAGGATTTGTTCCTATATCTTGTATATGGGAATGTTCCTTAAGGAATTCACAGGAGACCTAGAGCTTATGAGCCCTCTCCTTCCTGATGATAAAAGGCAAGATTATCTTACTCTTGTTAAACATGCTCAGGATGTTTCCAAGTTTGTGAATCGTGCAGCCTTTGACTGCTTTGAATGCATAAGCAGAACCTCTGCTATTGCCATAGGTGCACGTAGAATTGCCTGGCTCCAGGCATCTGACATAGATATCTGGGTAAAGGACAAACTGGGGAATATACCATGCACAGGAGAGAATCTCTTTTGCAAGACTTGGCAGGAAAAAGCTGATGAGATAGATGCTGACAATATCACTTTGGATAGATTGTCCAAATCTACAGCTGATCCTGCGAGGAAAAGGTCCTCTAAGAAACCATTCTTCAGTAAGAAGACGTTTTATCCCTCCTATACGCAGCAGGGACATCGTTCAGATCAGTCTGCCCAAAAGGGACAGCAGCAACAACTTAGGCAACAAACGAAGCCAAAAGTAGCTAAGCCTCAACCGGCTCAGCAGACTCAGCCTCCACAGAGGCTTGACTCCTATCTAGAGAACTTTGCCTTCCTGGCCCTGAACGGCCCAGAACCCTCCACCATCCCAGGAAGGTTATGTCATTTTGCCCCCCAGATGGTGTCAGATAACAGCAGAAAATTGGACTCTGTCTATTGTACGAGAAGGGTACAAGCTTCATTTCCTCAGCATGCCCCCTCCTACAATAGTAAGACAGTTCAATTCTCAGACCTCTCCCAACGACAGGTTAGGTCAAGAGGTCACAATGCTCCTTGCTCAAGGAGCAATAGAAGATGTGCCCATTCCCCAACGGGGTACAGGGTTTTACTCCCTCTATTTCCTTATTCCAAAGAAAACAGGAGGACACAGACCCATTCTAGACCTCAGAGAATTGAACAAATTCCTGTTCAGAGAGAAGTTCAAAATGATTTCTCTAGGAACTCTGCTGCCATACCATCAGAGTCGGGATTGGCTTTGTTCTCTAGATCTCAAGGATGTGTACACACATGTTCTCATCCATCCAACTCACTGAAGGTTACTTCAATTCCTGTTTCAAGGGAAGCACTACCAATACAGGGTTCTTCCTTTTGGCCTGGCTTCTGCACCAAGAGTGTTCACAAAATGCATGGCTGTGGTAGGAGCATTTCTCCGCACCCTGGGAATATTCGTCTTCCCTTACTTAGACGACTGGTTCATTCAAACCCCTTCAGAGCCAGAGGCCAGGATGGCTCTGTCTCGCACAATGCGCATCCTTCAGTATTTGGGACTTGTCATAAACTTCCCAAAGTCCAACCTTGCTCCCACTCAATCCCTAGAGTTTATAGGAGCTCTTCTGGATACCAGACAGACAAGGGCCTTCCTTCCACAGCCCCGCTGCCTTCGCATTATGCAGTTAGCTTCCCAAGCAGTGCTAAAACCTCCCCTCACTGCTCGGGAAATGTTACAGTTGCTAGGCCACATGACATCCACCGTGCATGCGGTTCCTTATGCTCGCCTCCATATGAGGGCAGCCCAGTGGACTCAGGTGTCAGGTTGCCTGTCAGACAAAATAGCAAACTCAGATCGCCTTGTTTTGTCCCTCCAATGGTGGCAGTCACCCAAAACCCTTCTGGTGGGGTCTCCTTTTCAGCAATCCCCACCCCAAGCCACTCTAACAGATGCTTCACAGGTGGGTTGGGGAGCCCACCTGCAAGGCCTCTGTACCCAGGGTACCTGGACTCCACAGGAGGCCTATCTCCATATCAGCCTCTTGGAGCTCAGAGCAATCTTCCTTGCTCTTCGAGTATTTCACACCCAGCTCAGCTACAAGACAGTCCTAGTTCAAAGGGACAATCAGGTAGCCATGTTCTATGTGAACAACAGGGCAGAACAGGCTCTCTGTTGCTGTGCAACGAAGCTTTGCGACTATGGGCCCTCGCCAGAGAGCATCAGATTCATCTCCTTGCGGTGTATCTTCCAGGCATTCAAAACTCCTGGGCAGACAAACTCAGTCGAGTTCTGCTTCCACACGAATGGTCTCTCCATGCAGAACAAGTGGCCCATATTTTTCAAATTTGGGGAACCCTGGACATAGACCTCTTTGCAAGTCCGCTGAATGCCAAACTTCCCCGGTTCTGTTCCAGAATTTTGGCTTGAGGTTGTCAGGCTAAGGATGCTTTCCTCCTTCATTGGGGTCAGGACTTCCTGTATGCCTTTCTACCCATTCCCCTAATTCCCAAAACCCTGTTCAAGCTTCAGAGAGACAGAGGTCATATGATCCTCATAGCTCCACGTTGGTAACGGCAACCGTGGTACCCTCTGCTCCTGCATCTCTCTCAAGCTCCACCTCTGGAGTTAGGATCTACTCCAGATCTTCTTTCTCAAGAGGATGGGATGCTGTGGCATCCCAATCCCCAGTCTCTGCATCTCAGGGCCTGGTTGCTGAAAGCCTAGAACTTCACAGTCTTAACCTTTCCCAGCAGTTAAAGGATATATTTCATGTTTCCAGGAAGCCATCCACAAGACGCTCTTATGCATTTAAGGGGGAAAGGTTTACCATATGGTGCTCGCAGAAGGGTCTTAACCATCTTGCAATACCTCTGGAATCATTACTGGAGTACCTCCTTCATTTATCAAATGCAGGGCTTAAGACCAATTCAGTGAGAGTCCATTTGAGTGCTATTGCAGCTTTTTTCAAGCCTCTAAATAGACAACCTATTTCCTCTCATCCTCTCATAGTGAGATTTATGAGATGCCTTCTTTTAACGAAGCCTCCCATTAAGCCACCACTGGTGGCATGGGACTTAAATCTGGTACTTGGGCAGCTCATGAAACCGCCCTTTGAACCATTAGCCACTATCTCTTTGAAATTCCTTTTCCTGGAAGGTTATCTTTCTCATTGCAATCACATCAGCACGTCACATCAGTGAATTGCAAGCGTTGGTGGCTGATCCTCATTATACAAGATTCCATCATGATAAGGTAGTCCTTAGGACTCATCCACACTTTATGCCAAAGGTGGTTTCGCCCTTTTATTTAAACCAAGCGGTTTACCTTCCTGTATTCTTTCCAAGGCCTCACGCCTCAAATGTAGAAAGGAACCTTCATACTTTGGACTGTAAAAGAGCTTTGGCCTTTTACTTGCAAAGAACAGAGCAACATAGAAAATCCTCTCAACTCTTTGTTGCTTCCAGTCTCCAAAAGGACCTATAAAATCTTTCCCTCCTTCCCTCCAATCGCTAAGGAAGAAACTGCACTCCTCCTGTCCTCCAAACCCACCACCTGTCCATCAGACCCTATCCCCACCCATCTCCTGCGTTCCATCCCCCTCACCATTGCCCCCTCCATCACTCATATCCTCAACCTCTCACTCTCCCACTGCAACTGTTCCCGATGACTTCAAACATGCTGTTGTCACACTCCTCCTCAAGAAACCCTCACTTGATCCCACATGCCCTTCTAACTATTGACCCATCTCCCTCTTTTCCTTCATATACAAACTATTAGAACGAGCAGTCCACCGTACCTGCCTCGACTTCCTCACCTCCCAGGCCCTCCTCGACCCACTTCAATCTGGCTTCCGTCCCCTACACTCCACTGAAACGGCACTCACAAAAGTCACAAACGACCTGTTCCTGGCTAAATCCAAGGGCCTCTATTCTATCCTCATCCTTCTTGACCTTTCTGCTGCCTTTGACACCGTTGACCCAACCTTCTCCTCATTACCCTCTCCTCACTTGGCTTCAAGGACTCCGTACTATCCTGGTTCTCCTCCTACCTCTCCCATCGCTCATTTAGCGTATGCTCTGGTGGCTCCTCCTCCTCCTCTACCCCGCTCTATGTAGGTGTACCCCAGCGATCTCTCTTGGGCCCCCTCCTCTTCTCTCTCTATACCTAAGGCCTTGGTGCGCTTATCTCCTCCCATGGCTTTCAGTACCATCTCTATGCCGATGATTCACAAATGTACCTCTCTACACCTAATATTTCTCCAGTGAGGAAGGTGGGGGAAAGGTAGGGGGAAGAGGAGGGAGGGTGTTGGTGGGTGTTGGTAGGAGGGGAGGCAGTTGGGGAGAATAATGAAGAAGAGGACAGAGATGTGGGGCCATGGTAGTGGGCAGCAAGGTTTGAGCAAGCAGTGGGTAGCAAGTTCTGGGCAGACAATGGGTAGCACTTGATAGGCAGACAAGCAGGCAGTGGGTAGCGGTTCAATGCAAGCAATGGGTAGCAAGCAGAGGATAAGCAGTGAATAACAGTTCTAGACAACAGTGGGTGATGTTACTATGCAACAATGGGTGGCGACAGTATGCAATTAATGGGTGGCAGTACTATGCAACAATGGATGACAGTTCAGTACAACAGTGGGTAGTAATACTATGCAAACAATGGGTGGCAACAGTGTGGGTGACAACAGTATGCAAAACAAAACAGTGGGAGGCAACAGTATGCAAACAATGAGTGGCAACGGTTTAGTGCAACCGTATGCAAAACAATGGGTGGCAACAGTATGCAAAGCAATGGGTGGCAGTACTATGCAAGCAATGAGTAAGCAGTGGATAATGGTTCTATACAGCGATGTGTATGCAGTTCTATGCCCAGCAGTGGGTAGCAGTACAATGAGGGCAATGGGCGCAATGCTAGGCAGGCAGTGGGTAGTACATTGGTCTGTAGTTTCCCGGATCACCCCTGGAACCCTTTTAAAAAATTGCTGTTAAATTGGCCATCCTCCAGTCTTCAGGCATTACTGATGATAGTTCATAGATTAGTAATAGTAGGTCTGCAATCTCATATTTCAGTTCTTTCAACACCCTTGTGATGTATACCATCTGTTTTAGGTGATTTGCTACTCTTCAGTTTATCAAATAGTTGTAATGCATTTTCCCGGTGAATCACTGTTTCTTTCAATTCTTCTGCTGCATCAGTTTTAAATACAATTTCAGGCATGGGTAACTTCCCTACATCATCTTCAATAAAGACAGAAGCGAAGAATTCATTCAGTCTCTCTGCTATGATCTTGTCCCCTCTTAGTGCCCCTTTTACCCCTCTTCAGCCAGAGGTCCAACTGATCTCTGTCCATTTATCTTAGCCTTTGAAACTTTCTTTAGCCTATCCAGTTATCCCCTTCTAACTCTTTAGTTCCCTCACAATCTCCCCTTGCCCACCCACCCCATGGTCTAATTTTCATTTCTCTAGGAACAAGCAGGAAGTCAGCCCTCACATATGGGTGACATTGGTGCTGACGGAGTCCTGTGAAAGCATCTCCCCAGCTTTCAAAGAAGGCCCTTGGGAGATGCACCACCCATGCGTGGTCCCCTTCCCGCCCAAGGGTGCTATCTTTCCTCAGTCTTCTTTTTTCCACATAGCCCTCTGGACATTTGTCCAGTTTCCTCCCAGAAAAAGTGTGGTGATTTTTTTTTTTTTTACATTTTTGTCCAGTTTGCATACCTGTTCCTTCCTGCCCCTGAGCCAGCTCACCTCAGCATTGCTCCTTGGGTTCATTTATTTGTTTTTCTTTTTTTTTTTTTCATCAAAGTGTCCCTCGGCCGGCGTTCGTGCCCTTTTTCAACCGAAGGCCTCGGACCCCTGCCAGGTGGCGTGGGGACCCCCTTTTTCTGATGGCCTCCAGTGGCTTCAAAAAGTGCAATTGGTGTAGCAAAATGATGTCTCTCACCAACTCGCATGACTGCTGCCTCTGCTGCCTCGGTCTGGAACATAATGACTCAGACTGCAAACTCTGCAGAACTATGACCTCAAAGGCCCTAAAGAGCCGTTATGAGCAGCAGGAAAATTTTTTCCAGAAGTCCTACTCCACGCTGGAGTCTCTGGCGACATCACGCTCCAGGGTCCCCATCCAATAGCTCGATGCCCCATGAAGCCCGAGCCTCTTCAAAGCTTGCGGCCGCAGTTCTTCCGAGTGGAAATCCTTGGAGGTGGAATGCAAGACAACGAAGCCCTCAAAGACTACCTCGGAGGATGGACCTGCGAAGACGGGGAAGTTCCACTCCAGGCCCTGCAGTCCTAGGTATGAGTTTGAGGAGTTGGAGCGGGAGCGCCCCTGCAAGCTGCTTCCAAGGAGTCATCGGCAACCGCCGACTGGCCTCAGACCCCCAAGGCCATCCTCACTGAGGACTCCCCCTTGACAGAGCCAACCCCCGTCCCAAAGCCCTTGATACCTACGTCGAAGGCTGCGGAGCCAACTGGTATGGAGACCAGGATGGTGGCCTTAGAGAGCAGTATTTCTGCCCTCGTGGCCATACAGCAGGCGCTTGTCTGGTTCATCTGCCCCAACGATGGGATCCTCAACATTGAGGGCTTCCCTGGATGTTGAGCCGGTCCTCTAACACCACCGACTTTGAGAGAGTCCCCAGCACTGGACGAGGTCCCAGTGCCATTCCTCAGGGCATCGGTCTTCCCCGACGAGTTCCCGCAGCTTGGACAGCTGATTCTCCGGAGATAATTGCGAAGCATTGGACTTGGACGTTGAGTCTGAATGGGAGACTGAGGACAAAGAAACCCCGGATATGAGGTGACACAGAGACATGCCCTCTGACCCGTCTCCCCTGATGCCCTGATGATGTTCCCTCCTGAGGTTGTCACTTTCCTAGATTTTGTGCGGGACACAGCCAAGGCTCTCACTATCGAGACAGAGGCCAAGGAGGACCCACGCACCAATGAATTGGAAATACTCCAATACGAGGCACTTCCTAAGGGAACCCTTACAGTATCGGTGCCACTGATCCTCAATTGCCGCCTACTCCAGATGTGGGAAATGCCGGCATCAGTACTAATTGTCAGTAGGCGCCTCAACACTATGTATCGGGTATGTCCTGGGTTCTAAAAGACCCAGTTTCCCCACAACTCAATGGTCATGGAGTCGGCCATGTGCTGGCTCAAAAGCCTCAAAACTCATTTATTGATGCCATCCAGCAGGGAGGCCCAAACTCTCGATGCCCTCAGCCGGAAGGCCTTTCAGGGCTCGATGCTAACTTGCCGGATCCAATCCTATCAGCTCTATATCACCATGTACCTGAAGGAACTGTCTAAGGAGCTTGGGTGATTTTCCGCAGGCCTCAATGGGGAATCCCTACAGAGATTTATGTCCCAGAACTCAATGGTAAGAGTGCTCAAAGTTTTTTTTTCTCTTTGGCAGCCTATGATGGCTTCAAGTCTTCAGCCAGGGTGACTGTCGCAGGCATTGGGGCATGATGCCAAGCATGGCTGCAGTTGTCTGACTTAGAACAATGGGTGCAGGACAAACGTATTGATGTCCCCCGCATAGGAGAGAACCTATTCGGGAAACCCATGGCAGACAAGT
This sequence comes from Ichthyophis bannanicus, assembly GCA_033557465.1. Lineage (NCBI taxonomy): Eukaryota > Metazoa > Chordata > Amphibia > Gymnophiona > Ichthyophiidae > Ichthyophis > Ichthyophis bannanicus. The sequence goes on along the minus strand of CM066045.1, from coordinate 66,940,202 downwards.
CTACAGAGTTAGAAACGGAGTTCCTGACTAGAACCAGGCTCTCGAAGACCTCTGTGCAACCCCAGAAGAAATCCCTGGGGAAGAAGCCCTTCTTCCTGGGGAAGAAGGGGGCTTTGGTAGTACCCCGCATTTCCAGGCCTTCTCGGCCCCTCAACAGGGCCAACAGAAAAAAGGCCAGGAATGGTCCCCAAAAGCAAAAAACCCCAAAGTCCTAGGCACTGGCCCCGGCCCAGCCTGGGGTGAGCTTTCGGCTACCTGAGCTTAACCTCCCCCCAGAGGGTCATCTGCAGCCCACAGGGGGGCGCCTAGCCCTGTTTGCCCACAGGTGGACAGCCATCACCACCAATACCTGGGTGCTACAAGTGGTCAAGTGCTTCTAAAGAGCCCACCAGACCTCTCCTTCACCAGACCCTGCTTCTCACCAAGCTAGCAGGCCTAATCCAGGATAAGGCAGTAGCAGGATAAGTCATCTCTGGGGCACAGGCTTCTACTCCAGGTAACATAGTAACATAGTAAATGACGGCAGATAAAGACCAGTATGGTATTTCCTCATCCACAAGAGGACAGAGGGCCTCAAGCTCATCCTGGACCTGTGAGAGCTCAACAGGTTTCTGGTCAGGGAGAAGTTCAAGATGCTCTTCCTTGGGACACTGCTGCCATTCCTCCAGCATGGAGATTGGCTATGCTCCTTAGACCTAAAGGATGCCTATGCACGCTCCTAATTCATCCCAGCCACAGAAAATACCTCCAGTTCGTAGTGGGGGGGGAGGGGGGGGCAGCACTACCATACAGGGTGCTGCCCTTTGGTCTGGCCTCATTTCCAAGGGTCTTCACAAAGTGCCTTGTGGTCACAGCCCACCTCTGGCTCCAAGGGGCCTTCATCTCTCCTTATCCGGATGACTGAAAGGAAGACACATCTACAGAGACACAGTGAGCCACTGGGTGAACCATAAATGCCCTGCAGCATCTGGGATTTGCCATAAACTACCCGAAGTCCCACCTTAACTCCTGCCCAATGCCTAGAGTTTATAGGGGTGCAACTAGATAACCTTCAGGCAAAAGCTTTCCTCCCTTAGGAGAGGTCAGAACGCCTCAGGGGGTTAGCCTCAAACATGCACCGACACTGGGCGCTACCTGCTCTGTTCTCCACCTACTGGGACACATGGCCGCCACGATTCACGTGACCCCATATGCCAACTTGCACATGAGGGCAGCCCAGTGGTGCCTCTGCTCTCAGTGGACACAAGCCACAAGCAGGCTCAGGAACAGGGTGAAAGTGACTCATCAGCTGGCAGTCTCCCTCGGATGGTAGCAGATTCCATATCACTTTCAGGCCAAGATGCCCTTCCAGGCATCCGCCCCCCAGAAGATCCTCACAACAGATGATTCCCTACTGGACTGGGGAGCACATTGCGAGGGCCTCCAGACGCAAGGCAGCTGGTCCCTGATGGAGTCCTGAATGCAAATCATTCAGGACTCCATCTGGGACCAGTTAGAGTTCCGGGCAATATTTCCAACCCTCCGAGCCTTCCGCCACCAGCTGCAGCACTACTCTGTGCTGTTCCAGACTGACAACCAGGTCGCAGTGTTCTACGTGAACAAACAAGGGGGAACGGGGTCGTATCCCCTCTGCTAGGAAACAGTAGCCCTCTGCTCCTATGCGGCACTCGGATGCTTCTAAGGTCAGTTTACCTCCTGGGCCAAGACAGTGCCCTGAAGGACAAGCTGAGCAGAGTCCTCCAGCCACATAAATGACGCCTAGATCAAGTAGTAGCCTCCCGGCTGTTTCGTCTCTGTGGTGTCCCCTCGATGGACCTGTTTGACAGTCCAGACAACATGCAGTTGCCCCACTTCTGTTCCCGCACCCGTCCCAGATGACAGTGGATGTGTTCTTCATCCCATGGATGGAAGGCCTTCTGTACACTTTCCCACCGATACCTCTGGTCGCCAAGACCCTATTCAAGATCCAGCGCAATAGAGCATCACCAATGCTGATAGCTCCTCTGTAGCCCAAGCAGCCCTGGTTCCCACTGCTCCTCTCCCTTTCAGCAGTGTCACCAATTCCCCTTGGCTGAGTTCCAGGACTACTCTCAAAGGAGCAAGACTCTCTCTTGCACCCCAACTTGGGGTCCTTGTAAGTCACGGCTTGGCTGCTGAAAGGGTAGTGCTAGCTCCTTTCAACCTCCCACAGGATGTGGAAGAGGTTCTCCTAGCCTTTCTTAAGGCTTCCACAAAAAGGGCCTATGTCTTCAAGTGGCGCCACATCTCAGTGTAGTGTGCCAAAAAATGGGCAAGCCCATTCTCCTGCTCGGTACAAATGGTACTCCAATATTTGCTCCACCTATCGCACGTGAGACTGAAGTCCAATTCGTTCAGAGTAAACATGAGCACTATCGCAGCACACCAACATTCCATTGAGGGGAAGTCCCTCTCGGCTCAGCCCCTTTTGTTTCGGTTCTTGTGGGGCCTCATGCTATTTAAACCCCCCCCCCCCATCCGCCCTCCGGCAGCAGAGTGGGATCTCATTGTGGTGCATTCGCAGCTCACTAAGCCACTGTTTGAGCCTATGGCTTCCTGCTACTTGTGATACCTCTCTTGGAAGATTGTCTTCCTGGTAGCACTCACAGAGTCAAGCGAGCTGCAGACCCCGATGGCAGAACCTCACTACACGAGGTTATACAAGAACAGGGTGGTGCTCTGCACACACCCCAAGTTTCCGCTGAAGGTGGTGTCCCCTTTCCACCTCATTCAGGAGGTGGTGCTTCCTACCTTCTTTCTGAGGCCTGACGCCTGCAGGGTGGAGACCATTCTCCATACTCTGGATTGTAAAAGGGCCCTGTCCTTTTATCTGCAATGGACCCAGAGTCACCGAAAAGCACCTCAGCTTTTTGAATCCTATGACCCCAGTCTCTGGGGCTCCCAGTGATGGTAACTCTGTCCGCTTGGGTGGTGGACTGTATTACCCTTGCCTATGAGCAGGCGGGGATTTCACTGGACCAGAAGGTCATGGCGAACGGTGTCCGAGCCATGGCTACTTGCGTGCAAATCTGCGTTCTGTCTCAGGATGGAAATCTGTCAGGCCACCACCTAGTCTTTGGTTCATACCTTCACAGCTCACTACTCCCACTACTGTCTTCCGACCTCAAGCAATGGGTCCAAGACAAACTGTTCAACATCCCCTGCACGGGGGAGAATCTATTTGGCAAACCCATGACTGACAAGGCGGCAGAGATCAAAGCCAATGTGGTGATCCACCAGAGGCTCTCTAAAAAGACCTCATCACTTCCCCACAGGAAATCAGCGGGGAGAAGGCCCCTGTTCCTGAGGAAAAGGGGTCCTTTCCCACAGAGTCACCACTACCAACCTTTCTCGGGCCAGCAACAAGGCTCTCACCCTAAGAGGTAAGACCATGGGACTCAGAAGGCGAAAGCACCGAAGCCTCAGGCCCCAGCTCCCATCCAACCCGGGAGGAGCTTTTGACCCTCAGGGCAGGGCCTCCCCCAGGAGACCTTTAACAGCCCACAGGAGGGCACTTGGCACTCTTTGCCAACATCATCTCGGACCAGTGGGTACTGCAAGTGGTAAGGGAAGGATACCTCCTCCACCTACAGCAGACACCACCCAGGAGAGGCAGTGCGACCCCCTCCTTCACCAGACTCTCATGCTCACAGGTCTGATCAGGGACAACACAGTAGAGCCTGAACTCAAACACCTATGGGGAAAGGGCTTCTACTCCAGGTACTTCCTTGTCCCAAAGAGAACTGGGGGTCTCAAGCCCATACTATACCTGTTAAATTTAAACAAGTTTCTGGTGAGGGAGAAGTTTACGATGGTCTCCCTTGGAACACTGCCGCCTTATCTCCACTAGGAAAATTGGCTGTGCTCCTTGGATTTAAAGGATGCATACACACACATCCTAATCCACCATTCCCACAGGCAGTACCTAAGGTTTGTGGTAGGAGGAAAACACTACCAGTACAGCGTACTACCCTTTGGTCTGGCCTCCTCGCCAAGGGTCTTTACCAAATGCCTAGCTGTGGTGACTGACCACCTGCGGCTGCAAGGGGCCTTTGTCTTTTCCTAGCTAGACAATTGGTTAATCAGGGGCAGCACAGCCTCAGAGGCCAGTCAGGCGGCAGAGCGTGTGTCCCTCCTCCTACAGCACTTGGGGTGCATCATCAACTATCCCAAATCCCATCTCTCTCCAGCCCAAAATCTGGAGTTCATAGGTGCTCAACTTGGCATGCTGGAGATCAAGGTGGTCCTCCCCAGAGAAACAGCAGAACACCTTAGACAACTGATAGAAGAGGTACAACGTCGCTGGTTAGTGCCAGCTCATCTCCTTCTCCGCCTACTGGGCTATATGGCCTCTACGGTCCACTTGATGTCCTCATCCCATTTGCACATGGGGACAGCCCAGTAGTGCCTCCGTTCACAGTGGACTCGAACCACGGGCAGACTATGGGACAGGGTCAAGGTTACTTGCCAATTTGCGAAATCCCTCAACTGGTGGCAAAACGTCTGCCACTTCTGGGCAGGAATGCCCTTCCAAGCACCTGCACCTCAGAGAACCCTGACCATGGATGCCTCCTTCCTAGCTTGGGGGGCACACTATGGGGACAGATGCACACGGGGCAGCTGGTCCCAGGAGGAGTTTGCTCCTACAGATCAATCTCCTGGAGCTCAGGGCAGTCTTTCTAGCCTTACAAGTCTTCTGCCACCACCTGCGACACCGGTCCATACTGATCCAAATACAATGAAGTTGCCATGTTCTGTATCAACAAGGAGGGGGGCACAGGTTTGTACTCCATTTGCCAGGAGGCGGTGGCCCTTCTCTCCTTTGCAGCTCACAACAACATGCTCTTGCGAGCAGTTTATTTCCCGGGCCAGGACAACTGCTTATCGGACAGGCTGAGCAGTCCTTTGGCCGCATGAATGGCGCTTGAACCCCAGGGTGGCCAAAAGGCTCTTCCACCTCTGGGGCTGGCCCATGACGGATCTATTTGCCTCTCCAGACAACACACAGCTGCCTCTCTTCTGCTCGCACCAGCTGTACTCGGAGAGAGTAGCAGCAGATGCCTTCCTGATCTCATGATCTGAGGGCTTACTCTATGCGTTCCCACTGACCTCCCCCCCCCCACAGTCGCCAGGACCCTCTTCAAGGTCTATAGCGAGATGGCGTCAGTCATACTAATTGCCTTCAGGTGGCTGAGGCAGCTCTGGTTTCCACTGCTGCTCTCTGTCGGTGGCGCGTCCAGTCAGGCTGGGTCAAACCCTTGATCTCCTGTCTTAGGAGGGGGGCTCACTCCTGCACCTCAACCTGGGTCCCTAACAGCATGACTGCTGAAAGGGTAGCATTGGCCCCTTTCATTCTTCCGAGAGAAGTGGAGGAGATTCTACTGGTCTCCCAAAAGCCCTCCACCAGAGGGGCTTATGCCTTTTAAGTAGAGAAGGTTCTCCGCCTGGTGTGTGGCAAGAAGGGAGAACCCTTTTTCCTGCAATGTCAATTAGTACTCCAGTACCTACTGCACCTGTCACACACCAGGTTGAAGTCTAACTCAGTGAGGGTGCATTAGACCACACTAGACGCTCACCACCGCCCTATTGAAGGAAAACCCCTCTTGGGCCAGCCCCTGATCTCCAGATTCCTCCGGGGCCTCCTGTTATCCAAGCCCCCTCTCTGCTCTCCAGCAACGGACTGGGACCTCAATGTGGTGCTCTCACAGCTCACCAAACTGCCATTCAAGCCCTAACCACTTAGCAACTGCGGTACCTGTCTTGGAAAGTGGCCTTTCTGATGACCCTCATGTCCGCTCGAAGAGTGAGTGAACTCCAAGCCCTGGTGACAGATCCACCATATCCAGGGTTCTGCAAGAACAGGGTAGTGCTCCACACACACCCCAAATTCCTCCCGAAGGTGGAATCTTCTTTCCACTTCAGCCAAGAGGTGGTCCTCCCCACTTTCTTCCTGTGGCCTCATGCCGGCAGGGAGGAATTAGTACTTCATACGCTGGATTGTAAACGGGCCCTATCCTTCTACTTACAGCAGATCCAGGCCCATCACAAAACTCTTCAGCTTTTCATGTATTATGACCACAGCAGACTGGGGCTCCCTATGACTAAGCGAATACTGTCCACTTGGGTGGCAGACTGTATTGCCCTCGCCTATGAGCGAGCTGGCCTTTCCCTTGAGCACCGGATCACAATGCATCGCTTGAAGGCGATGGCCATGTCCGTGGCCAACCTGCATTCAGTGCCTGTGATGGAGATATGCAAGGCCGCCACATGGTCTTCGATTCAAACGTTTGCAGCTCGCTACTGCCTGGAGAGAGTCCCACAGGGACAATGCATTTGGTCAGGCAGTACTCCATAATATTCTTGGGGTGTAGGCAGCTCCTGCCCTCTGACTCTTCTGTGTTCAGGCTACCGGAGTGATAGTGCTGCTGGAACCTAGGGTCTTGCAGAGTCTGTCATTGGGGACGCGTCTTCTGCAACTCATGGCTACCTGACTTGGTCGCCGTTGGTGCTGTCATGGTTCAGTCCTCGGCAGCCTAGAGCTAAGGAATCCCATATGTGAGGACAGACTTCCTGCTTTTTTCTGAAGAACATCTGTTACAGGTGAGTAACTACGCTATCTGTAAACTGATACACACAGTAAAGGGCGGTACATCAAGTGCCCAAAACCATAACCATATTATGTTTTTGTGTGTTGCACTTCGGGCCACCATTTCTAGATTCTACCTTACCATAATCTGCTCTTTTAACTGTACTCCTAAAAGATACCTTTCCTCAGGATTTAGCTAAAACAGACCTACTACTACACCATGTTGAACCTCAGATTACCTTGACTGTAAATAGTTATAAGGATTACTTTTATGTTACATTTTACTGTTTAATTTTTCTATACAACAGAGTGACTCGGGGCCCTGTTACCTTTGGTGGTTAATTGTAAACCTCTTTGAATAGTGGAAAGGCAGTATAAAAGTAAGTTTAAATAAATAAATATGTATGCATGTATGTATGTATTTAATGGCGAGAATACTAAGAAGTCTCTATAAATCTTTCTTGGGAACCTCACATAAGAGATCAAGGAAGCACTGTAGTTTATATGACACCTGAGGAAATTGATCCTCTGTGTATGTGATGTTGCTGCAGAGTTCTCTAACACGTTTCACTAAAATAAGCATGTGTACATTTTTATAAAAATATATAAGAAGCATGTGAATTTTTTTCCTGACTCTTTTTTTTTCTCCTTTCTAGCAGCGATTAAGATGTGTTATTGCTGCTCTTGAGGTGCACATACAGAGACAGGGATCTTTTGAGCATTTACCATTAAATTTCATCCTCTGACCTTTAATACCCTATGCTATTCTAGTATTGACAAACATCCCCCAGTAGCTCTGCAGTGTACCTCAATCCTGACCTGCTGCAACCCTTGCTATTTCAGTACAGGTATAAAAAATACTGTATTGTATTTTTCAGTCTTTAAAAAAAATATTTTTCAGCAAAAAACCCCTTCACTATGAGGCTTGTTCATTAAAGTGTGGTAACTATTTTTATTCAGGTGAGACAGAGCATGTTAATTGAATGCCATGTCCCGTTTTGGAACTGGGCAGAGAATGGATATGGACTGTACACTATTAGGGATCAAGCTCCAAATAAGAGCCAGAAGCAGCTTGACCCTGTGGGGAAGTATCGTAGAGGTCAGAGCTGCCATTTTGAATCTGGGCCGGCAATGGAGTAGGAGTGACCGGGGATTGCTCTTGTCCTCACTAACCCACCAAGAATACCCTTCCCTGTAAGTGCTGGGGTGGGTGGATGGAGAATGGGTCTGGAACCTCACTGAGGGGCTGGTGGGGGGCACGGGTCTGAAGTCCTGATCACGGGTGATTTTATTCAGTGGGTCATGGTAACTGCATTGGCAGTTAGCGTGGATGCATTTATTCTGCGGTAACTGCAGGACAGACACTTTCCATGCCCCCAACAGTTTCCACGTGGGCTTTGCAGTTAGTGAATGTTAATTTTTGCACCGAATAGATGGTAAGTACAAAACTTTGCTTGTGCCTTATTAAATTAAAGGTCCATTATAATGAAGAGATGATGCTGGTGTGGAATATTAACATCACCACAAAAAGGTTGAAAAGTAATAAAAAAAAATGTCCATGAAGAAAGGAAGAGATCTCCTTAGCCCTATTCAAATCCAGGTTAAAAACCCATCTCTTCGAGCAGGGGCGGCCCAAGGGGGGGTGTGGGGCCATGTGCGGAGACTCACTGCGGGCCTCATTTGCATAAGGGACTCATTTGCATAAATATTTGCATAATGTTACCATACACTAACTTTTAGTAAACATGCCTCTTCATGAGTGTTTGGATAAAAAAAGACTAAAAGATTTCTACATTACTATAATCCAGTGCCAACCGCCAGGCACATTAGGAACTACTATGAACACTGCCCATTTAGAACCCATAGCAAACCCGCCGTATCATAACAGCACTACCAGGACTCACAAAGCACCATACCCTACCTATCAAAAGGCAACACTGCAAATATTAAACCAATACATTTCAGAGAATAACAATACATGACCTACTGGGGAAAGAGAACAAGTGGCAATGTCAAATAGGAATTACATAAACAGAATGTCTCAGCTCAGTTACACATGCAGAACATAGACCATCACCAAACAAGGAATCACAATTTAGAAACAGGAAGGCAATAATTAAACTGGGAACCCTAAAAGCCAAACTTGGAATGTACAACAACAATGTAGAAATAAAACTATAAATTAATTTCCTCTTGTACTAAACAAAGCGCAGACGTTAATGATGCACATTTCATTCAATACCAAATGATTAGCCCACAATCATACATCCACCTTCTCCAAACACCCATTAACCTTCCCGATAGCTCACTCTAGTGAACATTCTGTTCAGTGCTATGGCCAGATATTTGCCCCAACATTGAATATCTGGGTTTAGAGTTCAGCGGTGGTGGCTAGCTGCTGCCGCTGAATATCCCTCCTTGGCTTTTTCTGAGAGATGCTTTGTAAAATGTTGGTTGGGCTGACCTAATGGAAGTCTAATGAAGCTTCAATTTTTTTAAGCTAGGCTTTTTTTAAATTAAATTTTAAGCTTATCGGAAGAGAATGAACTGTGCTGAATGAATGCGGTTTGGGTAGTATTACAATTAGTAGTCTTGTTTGGTATACACTATTGCAACTCTTTGTGATCTCCAGGAACAAGCAGGAATGAGTCTTCACATATGGGTACGTCGGTACTGACGGAGCCTGCACGGGAACGCTCCCCCAGCATCCAATCAGAAAGCTTTTGGGAGCATCCCACAGCGCCTGCGTGCTGCCTTCCCGCCTTTCCCAACTGTCTCTCCTCAGTTCTTCTTTTTCCGCGGAGCCAGAAGGTCGTGTTCCTGTCACCGCAGAAGAATTTCCTTATTTTTTCTTTATTTCTTTTCTGTCGCGTCTGCCTTCTTCGATGCTGTACCGGTACCGCCGGCCTTTGTTCTTTTCTTCTTGTAAAAAAAAACCAAAACAAAACCTTTTTTCCGTTCTTTTTCTTCAGGTGCACTTCAGTTTTGGGCCTTAGGCCCAAAACTTTTTTTCCTTAAATATGGAGAAGCCTGCCTCAGGTTTTAAAAAGTGCACAAAATGTGGCGGTACTATTTCCGTCACCGACACCCATGACTGGTGTCTAAAATGTTTAGGTCCTGACCATTCCATAACAGATTGTGTGTCCTGTTCCATGATGTCTGAAAGAGGTCGGCAGAACCGAGCTGCCAAGCTCAGTACCCTGTTTCCCTCTGATGCAGCTTCGGTGGCATCGACGTCTTCCATGGCTGCTTCTTCCTCACATGGATCTCAGGTAACTAAACATAAATCCAGCCGGTCCTCGAAGGTTAGATCTCCTTCTAAGCATCGAGATGCCTCTGGCCTTGCCCTCGAGGATTCTGCACCAGCAAAATTACCCCGGCGGGAGGCTTCGGCCTCTAAAGCATCATCATCGGGGTTCAAGGATGATCTTGATGGCGTGGCCTCGACAGATCTCCTGGTGCCATGCTCTGGCTTCCACCGGTACCGACTTTCAGGCATTGGCAGCGTCGATGGATCAGAGGATTCTGTCCATCGAATGCAGTCTGGCGGCTTTCCTTGTGGCATCGACGCCTGTGGTACCGCAAAAGACTACTCCGCTGGTACCGGCTCTAGCATCGCCATCGGCACCGATCCCGGTACCCTTGGCATCGACATCGGCATCGGTGTCCGCTATGCCGGTACTCTGTCCTCTGAAGCCCTCCGGTATCGATACCCCGGTACCGGTGATTCCCGATACCGATCCCGGTCGGTACGGGTATCGGGCTCTGCAAGAGCATCCGGACAGACGATACTTTGATTCCTCTGAGGACTCTGAGGATTCTGAAGAGTCGGTCGATGCAGTGATGCTTCTTCCATAGGAGGAGTCCTCTCCTAAACGAAGGATGTCTCCTCTAGAGGATTTGTCTTTTCAAGACTTTATGAGAGAGGTGGCTCGGGGTCTCTCTATTACAGTGGCATCTGAATCAGAGCCCAGAGCCAAGGAGTTAGATATTTTACAATATCCTAAAACTCCTAAAGAGGCAGCTACCTTACTATTCATGAGATTCTGTATGATCTCATGTTGAGGATGTGGGAAGCACCTCTAACCACCTCTCCTCATTCTCGCAGGTTGGATACCATATATCGTGTCCCTCCTTGTCCTGGTTTCCATAAAACTCAACTTCCTCACCACTCTATTGTGGTTGAGTCTGCAATGAGAAAGATTAGAAGTGCCAAAAGACATGCCTCTAACCCTGGATACTTTTGGAAGAAGAGTCTTCCAAGCTTCCATGCTTGCTGCGAGAATTAATTCCTATAGTCTTTACATGGGAATGTTCTTAAAAGAAGTCACTGACCATTTGCAGACTTTAAGTCCTTTTATGTCTGAAGATAAAAGGCAGGAATTTCTCACTGGGCTCAAACATGCCCAGAATATCTCCAAATTCTCCAACCGTGCAGCTTTCGACTCCTTTGAATGCGTAAGCAGAGCCTCAGCTATTGCCATAGGTGCACGTAGGATTGCTTGGCTTCAAGCATTTGATTTGGAGATCTGAGTTCAAGATGAATTGGGAAATATCCCTTGTACAGGTGAGAACCTGTTTGGTAAGGATTGGCAAGCAAAAGCCAATCAGATGGATGCTGAAAATTCTGCTTTGGATAGACTATCCAAATCTACAGCTGCTCCTGCTAAGAAAAGGTTGTTCAAGAAAACACCTTTTTCTAAAAAGGGAAGATTCTATTCTGCTTATGGTCAGCGGGCATCTTCTGCAGCTCAGTTCCCTTCCAAACGTCAGCAATCCTCCAAACAGAGTAAAGCAAAGGCTGCGAGGCCTGCTCCAGCCCAGCAACCTCAGCCCCCTCAGGGCCTTTGACTTTCTGCTAGAGAACTTAGCCTTCCTGGCTCTAGAAGAAACAGGTTATGTCACTTTGCTCCCAGGTGGGGGCAAATTACAGCAAATTACAGCAGAGCATTGGACACTCTCCATCATAAGAGAGGGGTAAAAGCTTCATTTTTCAAGCTTGCCCCCTCTCACAAGAGTGCACCAGTTAAATTCTCCAACCTCCCTCCTCAGCCTGTTGGAGCAGGAGGTTGCCACTCTTCTTGCCCAGGGGGCCATAGAGGAAGTGCCTTTTCAACAACAAGGCACAGGGTTCTACTCCCCCTATTTTCTTATTCCAAAGAAAACAGGGGGCTTCAGACCCATCTTAGATCTCAGAGAGTTGAACAGATTCCTAGTCAAAGAAAAATTCAAGATGGTTCCTCTAGGAACTCTGCTGCCATACCTTCAGAGTCAGGATTGGCTTTGTTCTCTAGATCTCAAGGATGCGTACACTCATGTTCTCATCCATCCATCTCACAGGTTCCTTCGGTTCCTTTTTCAGGAAAAGCACTATCAATACAAAGTGCTCCCTTTTGGTCTGGCCTCTGCACCAAGGGTGTTCACGAAATGCATGGCAGTGGTTGCTGCTTTTCTAGGCACCCTGGGAATATTCGTCTTCCCTTACCTGGACGACTGGCTCATTCGAGCTCCCACTCAGAGGCCAAGACTTCTCTCACCTGCACAATGCGTATCCTTCAGTATTTAGGGCTGGTAATAAACATCCCAAAATCCAATTTAGTCCCTACTCAGTCCCTGGAGTTCATAGGGGCGTTGCTGGATACCACAAAGGCAAGGGCCTATCTTCCCCAGGCCCGTTGCCTTCGCTTGGTGCAGTTAGCTTCTCAAGCAGAGTTGAAACCCCTACTAACTGCTCGAGAGATGTTACAGTTACTAGGCCACATGGCATCCACCGTACATGTGGTACCATATGCTCGCCTTCACATGAGAGCAGCTCTGTGGACTTTATCCACCCAATGGGCCCAGGCACTAGGCTGCCTGTCAGACAAAATAGCAAACACAAGTTGCCTCTTTTTGTCCCTCCAGTGGTGGAAGTCCCCTCAAAACTTGTTGCTGGGGTCCCCCTTTCAACAACCTCTACCCCAAGCAACTCTTACAACAGATGCTTCTCCAATGGGCTGGGGAGCTCATCTTCAGGACCTCTCCACCCAGGGCATGTGGTCCCCACTGGAGACTTGTCTACATATCAATCTCTTGGAACTCAGAGCAGTCTTCCTTGCTCTGCGAGTTTTCCACACCCTGCTCAGCCACAAGACAGTCCTTATCCACACGGACAATCAGGTAGCCATGTTCTATGTAAACAAGCAAGGAGGGACTGGCTCCCTGTCGCTTTGCAACGAAGCTCTGCGACTGTGGGCCCTTGCCAGAGAGCATCACATTCATCTTCTGACAGTTTATCTTCCAGGTATTCAAAACTCTTGGGCGGACAGACTCAGTCGAGTTCTGTTTCCACACGAGTGGTCCCTATATATGGACCAGGTATCCAAGATTTTTCGAATTTGGGGAACCCCGGACATAGACCTCTTTGCAAGTCCGTGGAATGCCAAACTTCCCCGGTTCTGTTCCAGAACTCCGGCTCAGGGGGCTCAGGCAAGGGATGCTTTCCTCCTTCACTGGGGTCAAGACTTCCTGTATGCCTTTCCACCCATTCCCCTAATTCCCAAAACCCCGTTCAAGCTTCAGAGAGATAGAGGCCACATGATTCTCATAGCTCCACATTGGCCATGGCAAGTGTGGTACCCTCTGCTTCTACATCTCTCTTAAGCTCCCTCCCTAGAGTTAGGGTCTGCTCCAGACCTCCTCTCTCAAGAGGACGGAAGGTTATGGCATCCCAATCCCCAGTCTCTGCATCTCAGGGCTTGGTTGCTGAAGGCCTAGATCTCCAGGATCTTCATCTTTCTCAACAGGTGAAAGATGTTCTTTATGCTTCCAGAAAACCTTCCACTAGACGTTTGTACGCTTTCAGTGGAGGAGGTTTACCATCTGGTGTTCTGAGAAGGGTCTTAACCCCTGTGCCATACCTCTGGAATCGTTGCTGGAGTATCTCCTTCATCTGTCTAATGCAGGCCTTAAGACAAATTCAGTAAGAGTCCAGTTGAGTGCTATTGCAGCTTCCCTTAGGCCTCTAAATGGACAACCTATTTCCTCTCATCCTCTTGTAGCAAGATTCATGAGAGGACTCCTTTAAACAAAGCCTCCCATTAGACCACCCCCGGTGGCATGGGACTTAAATTTGGTTCTTGGTCAGCTTATGAAGCCGCCTTTCGAACCTTTAGCTACCACCTCCTTGAAATACCTTTCTTGGAAGGTTATCTTTCTCATTGCAATCACATCTGCACACTGCATCAGTGAATTGCAAGCACTAGTAGCTAATCCACCTTATACAAGGTTCCATCATGACAAGGTGGTCCTTAGGACTAATCCACACTTTATGCCTAAAGTGGTCTCGCCTTTTCATCTCAACCAGGAGGTCTACCTACTTGTCTTTTTTTCCAGGACCTCATGCATCAAGTGCAGAGAGGAATCTTCATACCCTGGACTGTAAAAGAGCTTTCCCCTTTTACTTACAAAGGTCACAGCAACATAGAAAGTCTTCCCAACTCTTTGTTGCCTTTGATCCTTCTCATTTGGGACAACCAGTCTCCAAGAGAACACTTTTTAACTGGATTGCCCAGTGTATTTCTTTCACTTATCAGAGCAAGAACTTTTCTCTGGAGGGCCATGTCACAGCTCACAATGTGAGAGCCATGGCAGCCTCAATGGCTCATCTGAACTCTGTATCTATTGATGACATCTGTCGAGCAGCCACTTGGGCTTCGGTTCATACCTTCACAGTCCATTACTGCTTGGACAAGGACTCCCGTCGGGATGCCTTGTTTGGTCAGGCTGTTCCTGTTCCATACTTAATCAACTCCTACCCACCATCCCTCATGGGATGCCAGAGATCCAGGTGGGGAAGTGCAGCCCTGTTCCAGGGACACACAACTTATGGGCTCTCTCCCTGGCATCTAAAGCTAGGGAGTCTCCATATGTGAAGACTCATTCCTGCTTGTTCCTGGAGATAGCACAGTTACTTACCTGTAACAGGTGATCTCTGGGAACAGCAGGAATAAGTCTTCACAATCCACCCACCTCCCCCCCCTAGGAGTTGTCTCTCTCTCTCTCTCTCTCTCTCGCCTCTAAAACTTAACTGAGGAGAGACAGTTGGGAAAGGCAGCATGCAGGCGCTGTGGGATGCTCCCAAAAGCTTTCTGATTAGACGCTGGGGAGCGTTCCCGCGCAGGCTCCGTCGGTACCGACGTACCCATATGTGAAGACTTATTCCTGCTGTTCCCAGAGATCACCTGTTACAGGTAAGTAATTGTGCTTTATCTTGGAATCCCTGCTTATTCTGTAAAATCAGAGTATACAGAATGTGGTTGCCTATTTAATCTCAGGAATCTGTATGAAACATATTTCACCTTCGTTAATGTATTGCCCTATGCCTATGAGGTCATTTTAAAAGGCTTGGTCATGATTTAGGACGTCTGAAGACGTGCACATGGACATTGAAATCATGGCGATATCTCTGAAACCATTCCACAAATGATGTTTACAGACATTTCTGGTGCAGGGATGTGCCTGCTTTTTTTTCCAGATGTTCTGGCTTTGATGTCTCCGATTGCACTTGGACATCCCATTGTAAAATGTGTCTTAACACTTCCAGTAAAATAGCAAATTTATTTAACATTTATACTCTTATTTTTCAAGCCCTTTAAGGGACTGCCTAGAATATCTGTGTGACTTGTGTAATCCTCTTTTTGGATTTGATGGGGAACACTCCAAGTAAAGGATAAGGCAAAGAATCTACATTAAGAAGCTACAGCCATTATATCCTTATGCCGTTTCTGTAGCAAACTCTTTGAGGTGTCACCAGCACATGCTGGAGGCCTTGGTCTAAAGGGATCACACCTCTCTCTGCTAACAAAAGGAACTGTCAGGATTTTGTTCCAAAGCAGAATTTGCTAAAAGTCCAGAAAAAAATCAAATTAACACATAGCCCTTCTGGATCCTCTACAATCTGGCTTTCGTCCTTTACATTCTACCGAAACAGCTCTTGCCAAAGTCTCCAGTGACCTCTTCCTGGCAAAATCCAAGGGCAATTACTCAATCCTCATCCTCCTTGACCTCTCTGCTGCTTTTGACACTTTTGACTATAGCCTTCTCCTTGATACCTTGTCCTCGCTTGGTTTTAAGGGCTCTGTGCTATCCTGGTTCTCTTCTTATCTCTCCCATTGCTTTTTCAATATTTTGTTCTGGTGGATCCTTCTCTATTGCTATCCCGCTTTCAGTTGTTGTACCTCTGACTTGGGCCCACTTTTTTTCTCTCTATACGCAGCCCCTTGGAGCACTCCTCTCTTCCCATGACTTTCAGTACCATCTTTACGCTGATGACTCCCAGATCTACTTATCTACACCTGAAATCTTTCCAGCAATCCAGGACAGGATCTCTGACTGCCTTTCTGATATTGCTGCATGGATGTCTCACCGCCGTTTGACATTGAACATGGCCAAAACTGAGCTGCTTATTTTACCCCCTAAACCCTTCTCTCCCCTTCCTCCTTTCTCAATCTCTGTGGATAACTGTCTACTCCTCAGCCTTCAACCTTGGGATCGTCTTTGACTACTCTCTCTCCTTCTCCATACACATCCAACTGGTAGCTAAAACTTGCTGATTCTTTCTCTACAATATCAACAAAATTGGCCCATTCCTTTCTGAACACACCACTAAAACTCTTATCCACTCAGTTACCTCCCATCTGGACTATTGTAAGCTACTCCTTGCTGATCTCCCTCTGAATCACCTCTCTTCAATCTGTTCAGCACACTGCTGCACGGCTCATCTTCCTCCAGCCTTGTCAAGCTCATATTACCCCTCATCTCAAGTCACTTCATTAGCTCCCTATTCGTTTCCCACATCCAGTTCAAACTTCTCCTGCATTCACTCTGCAGCTCCTCACTACCTTTCCTCTTATCTTTCCCTAAGCCCCTCCTCGGGAACTCCGCTCTTCTGGCAAATTGCTTCTATCTGTGCCCTTCTCTTCCTTTGCTAACTCCAGACTTCATTCCTTTCATCTTGCTGCTCCTTATGCCTGGAATAAACTACCTTAGTCTGTATGTCAGGTGCCTTCTCTGGCCCTTTTCAAATCCAGGCTGAAAACTCACCTCTTTGGTGCTGCTTTCGAATCTTGACTCACCTGATCTCCTTTGTGTTTCCTTACCATTCCCCCTAGATGTATCCCATGTCTACAGCTACTGTGTTGTCTCTCTTGACTAGATTGTAAGCTCTGACATTTGTTTGTACAGCACTGTGTATGTTTCATAGCGCTATACCATATTCAGTCATAGTAATAGTAGAACTGGTATACCATAAAACCTTAACGATCACAGTTGCAATTCCAGCAATTATCAAATACTGATGCAGGAAATAATTTTCTCAGCACGCTCTACTTCAGAACCATAGATGCTGCCCGTGGGCTCTAGGTTTCCTGAGAATTCTTTTTAATAACTCTATCCCCTATGATTTAAAAACAAAATATCAGTTGCCTACTGGTGAGACCATTCACAGCCTCTTGGGCTCCCGCAGGACAGTATCAAGCTAGAACTGCACCCTGTGCAACTAATGAATCTGGTACCCCCTCCACCCAGCCATGTGCAGTAACTCACTGTTTATGAGCTTCCTGGAAGCCCAGTGATATCTGTGCTCCCTTCTGTGTTTGTGCAGCTGCACTGCTCGCACAGCCCTTGATACGGCCCTGGGCTCCTGTCCATTTAGCTTCAGGACCCTTGCTGTCCTAAATTCAACTCCCAAGAATTTCCTCTCATTCTTTGCTCTGTCTTAAGAAGTTCAGAAAAACTCCTGTCCTTCTCTTTCTCCTGAGGTTTCATTTAGCTTCTGGGTCTCTTTATTCAAGGACACAGTGGTGCAGTCGCATAACCAGCTAGGAGACATACTCTGTTCTTTGACTCACCTTTTTATACAAGGTGTGATAAAAAAAAAGTATCGAGACTTGTTGTGTAGCTATATAGCAATATGTCACATCATGAGGCTGTTAAGCAGGCAGTGACCTAGTTATGTGCTCTGCGTGTGCAGAATGTAGCATGGCTGCAGCACACCTGTATTTTTTTAATCACGTGATGTTTGGTATTGTTTAAAAATAGTTTGTCAGATTTACGATGAGTGAAAAAAATTGAACAGCGAATTTGCATTAAATTCTGCTAGTTGGAGGCTCATGCAAAGAGACTTATGACAAGTTACAGCAAGTATATGGCAATGAATGCATGCGTCATGCGCTAGTTTGACTGGTACAAACTTTTCCAAGAGGGCTGCCAAAGTGTTGACAGTGATGAATGTTCTGGAAGGCCATCCACGAGCTGGAATGAAGACAAAGTTGAAGCAGTGTGTGCTGCAATACACTCAAATCATCAATTGACCATCGGGATGACATGGAGATCGGTTTTGGGTCAATTAAAGTCCATTCTTACTGTCGATTTGGGGGTGAAACATGTGTCTGCAAAATTCATTCTGAAACTCCTGTCCTCTGACCAAAAAGATGATCGACTGTGTGCAGTGAGGGAGTTGTTGGAATGTGTTGAAAATGACTCAGATTTCATCAAAAAGATTATTACTGGTGATGAATCATGGGTTTATTGTTATGACCCGGAAACTAAGACTCAGTTCTCACAATGGAAGACTCTAGATTCTCCCAGACCCAAGAAAGCCTGTCAGGTGAGGAGCAATGTCAGTCATGCTCACAGTTGTCATTGATTACCAGGGTATTGTTCATCATGAGTATGCTCCAAAAGGCCATACCATCAATAAGGAGTACAACATTCAAGCTCTGAGTCGTTTGAGAGATGCAGTTCGTCGTAAGAGGCCAGTTGCACAGGAATGGTGAATGGTTGCTTCATCACGATTACGCCCCAACTCATGCATCACATCTTGTCCAACAGTTCTTGGCCAAACAACAAATCAAGCAAGTCCATCAGTCTCCATACTCACCTGACCTTACACCCTGTGACTTTCAAAAACGGAAATTACCACGGAAAGGAAGTTGATTCGATGACTTGGGAGACTATTAAGCAAAATTTGGCACAGAGGCATTTCAAAATTGTTTCCAGAAGTGGCAGGAATGCTGGAAGACGTGTGTTTTTTCAGAAGCGGACTACTTTGAAGGAGAATGAGTGCAATAACGTTCCGTACTATACTACAGGTACTTGTGGTGTTGTACAAGTATCGATAATTTTTGATTGCACCTAGTATCTCACTCCTCCATCTGAGTGGAATGCAAATCCCCACTCATCACCCTCAATAATCATGAACCTGGAAAGTTCTTGAATTCATTCATTATCAACTCTTGCCTGGCAGAGCCAGTAGAACCACAGGTGGAATAGATCTGTGGAATAGTCTTCCAGTGGAGGTGGTAGAGATGAGGACAGTATCTGAATTCAAAGAAGCATGGGACAAACACAGAGGATCTCTAAAGGAAAAAAGGGACTGTTGTAGTGGGTGATATGGAAGGACAGACTAGATAGGGTCATGTGGTCTTTTTCTGTTGTCATGTTTCTATGTTTTTCTTGTTCGAGTCAAATTTTGTTTTGCACGTTCTTAGAATAAGAAAATTTGTCATCCTTTCAATTTCTTTCATAAATCTTTCAGTTACAAGGAAAACAGCTTTGTCAATTGCTAATCCTTAATCATGGAATTATAATTGATATAATGATAATGTAAAATAATTGAAATTTAGGAAGCAGTCGAAAGTCATTCTGTTTGCCAAGCTTTTACCTTAACAGGGAATTGTAGAATGCAGTGCAATGTGTACCTTTGAGCCAATGCTGACTCCTGGTGACCCAGCACCTCCTGGATTTTCTTGGCAGTACGACCGGAAGTAGACTACCAGGCCTTTCTTCTGAGGCAATGGAGGGTTACGTGACTTCCCTGAAGCCACAAGGAGTGCTAGTGGGAATCAAACCCTGATCTCTGTGTTACCAAGACAGTATTCTAACCATTAGGCTACTCCTTCACTCCAAAAGGGAATTAAATTTATATTATTTGCAGTGCATTTTTTCTAGCAAAGGTGCTGGTATTCATGTGCAGGACTTTTTCATTAATACATGAGAACCATGGGTGAGTTTTAGCAGGGCAATGAAAAAGATGCTGGGACTCAGTTCTACCGAGTACCCCCTCAAAAAAAAATCCCTTATTTAGTTATTAATCTGATTTTATAAAAACACAATGCAAATTAAAAAAAACATACAGCCTATCCAGTCTGCCCTTCCATACCAATTAATACAGTCCCTTTTTGTTTTTGCTTTAGAGATCTTCTGCATTCTTGAATTCAGATACAGTCCTTGTCTCTACTACCATCACTAGAAGACTATTCCATGTATCTACCACTCTTTCCATAAAGAAATATTTCCGCAAATTACTCGAGTCTATCTCTTTTAACCTTCATTCTGTGTCCCTTTGTTGCAGAGCTTTCTTTCAATTGAAAGAGGCTCTCCTCATGTGCATTTAGGCCATGGAGGTATTTAAACATCTCTATTGTTTCTCCCCTCTCCCTCTTTTGTTCTGTAGTATACATATTGAGATTTTTAAGTCTGTCCCCATATGCCTAATGATGAAGTCCACTGACCATTTGGTAGTCATCCTCTGCATTGACTCCATCCTGTTCAAATTTTTTTGAAGGTGTGATCTCCACAATTGCACACATTGCTCCAAATGAGAAACCACAGTCCTCCTGGGAAAATGTTCTGTGGACAGATGAAACCAAACTTGATCTCTTTTTAGCAATGCAGACCAATGATACATTTACAGGTGAAGAAATTAAGCTCATAAGGAAAAAAACACCCTTCCTGTATTTAATATGGTGGAGGTTCCATAATGTTGTGGGGCTGTTTTGCTGCCTCAAGAACTGGAGGCCTGGAACATATTAAAGGAATCGTGAAGTCTGAGAACCACTAAGGTATTGTGGAGCGAAATGTGCTACCTCATGTCAGAAACCTAGGTCTGGGTCGAAGGTCATGAGCCCTCCATCAGGACAATTACCCAAAACATACATCCAAAAGTACAAAAGAATGGTTAAGTTTAGAATAATGTATACAACCACAAGTGATAAATGATATAATTTGTAAATATCTACAATGTATATAAGTTCTAATAGTTTAATTTGTAAATATCTACAATGTATATAAGTTCTAATAGTTTAATGTTCAAACTTTTATATTGTTCTAATAGTTTAATGTTCAAACTTTATATTGTACCTGTATCTAATTCCACCTGTTCTATGTAAAATGACTTGGTATGATATTACCCATACCATATTACATACTGTTCTTTGTAAACCGCACTTGATACTTGGGAAAGAGCGGTATAGAAATAATTGTTAAATAAAATAAATAAATAAATAAATAAAAAGGAACAAATGGACTATTTTAAACTGGCCAGCAATGAGTCCTGATCTCAATCCATTCAAGAACCTTTGGAAAGAGCTGAAATCTGCCATTGGTAAAAGGAATCCTGGAAACATTCATGAGCTGGAACAAATCGCAGTTGAAGAGTGGGAGAAACTACCAGCAAACAGATGTATGAAACTTATAGATGGGGCCAAGAAACATTTGGAGGTTGTCATCACTGCCAAGGGTTGTGCAATCAAATATTAGTGAAGGGTGCCATTAATCCTGTCCAGGTCATATTTAGTTTTTTTTCTCAGAAATTACTATGTCTAAGTTGCACAGACATCTTTTTTGTTGTTTTTATACCTTTGAACATACATTATGATGATATACGGTTGGAATATGTCTAATTATTTCTGAAGATATTGTACACAATATACTTAAAATGCAAGGGTGCCAATAATGTTTACCAGCTGTATGATTCAAATGTTTAAAGGTATTAATGAAAAACAAACTTTTTAAATGAAGGAGATGCTATAGAACTAGAGAACATAAAATGAAGCTTCAAGGAGGTAAACTTAAAAGCAATGCCAGGAAATACTTCTTCACTGAAAGAGTGGTGAATGCTTGGAATTCCTTCCCGATGGAGGTGATGGGGGAAATACAGTGATGTAATTGAAAATGGCATGGGACAGACACAGTGGATCTTTTTATAGCAAGAGGGTAAAATCAGAATAAACTTAACTATCTTTTATACTTCAACAAAGAGGGGGGGTGAGCTGCAAGGAGTGGCATAGAGGGGAGTGACCTGCACAGAATGGCAGATACATCTACTCTGGCCACCTTACTGGGCAGACTGGATGGACCATACTGATCTTTATCTGCCATCATATCATATACTATGGGACAGCGGATCCCTGTAGGCAGACAAGTGTCATGGCCATTGTCGGGGCTACTCGTTTGAGGGCAGTGTCCCCCTCATCCCCCCACAAACTACACCCATGGCTTGATAACGGCAGCAGTCAAAATGATGCCTTGGGCATGAGCTCATATGAGGCCGCTTCAGAGGTCCTTGCCTATTCAGTTGTCTCCAAGCTCTGAGGAGTTCAAGGTCAGGTTTCACCTCCTGCCAAAGGTCGTGTTCAACCTGCGATTTTGGCAGCAGCCAAAGCATCTGATGAAGAGTATGCCACTGGACGATCCCTTGTGGCTTCTCCAATTGATGGATGCTAGCTGTTCAGCTGGAAAGTCCACTGAGAGCATTGGACTACTTGGAGCCATTGGACAGCCAAGATCCTGCATGGCCCATTAACCATCTTGAGGCAAGGGCCATTCATCTAGCATTTTTTGCACTTCCGGACCCTAGTCAAGGACAGTGGTCCAGGTGTACTCAGATAATGCTACGGCAGTGGCATATGTTAATTGGCAAGGGGATATGAAGAGGGCTGGAGTGGCTGTGGAGATTACACTCCTTCATGGTCGGAAAGGAACCTCTTAACTCTAACAGTGCAACACATTGCTGGAGTAGACAGTCATCACTTGCTTGATCCTAGGGAGCAAGTACTGAGTCAGGTGGCATTTCAGCAAATTCTGTGCCTCTGGAGCTATCCCAAGATGGACCGGATGGTGACCCGAACCAATGTCAAAACTGCAGATTCTTCATTAGCTGCAGGGAAATAGGTTCTGAGGGTGTCGACACCCTAATTGAGTTGTGTCCAGAGCACTGTTTGCTGTATATGTTTCCTCCATGGCTGCTCATGGGATGTCTGCTTGGACACATTGAACAGCTTCCAGATTGGCCACAGAGGCTGCGGTTTGATGACCTAATGCGGCTTCTACAGGAATCTCCTCTGTGATTGTCCCCAGCCCAGGAGCTGTTGTGTCAAAGGCTGCTTATGGCCTGATTCTTTAAAGGCATCGCTTAGCTTGAAAGGGCTTTTCTCCTGCTGTGGTTTCCACGCTCTTCAGGGTGAGAGAGGATCTACTAGCCTGGCCTACATGCATGTTTGTATCTCTTGGTGGTATGGGCATCAAGACGACCTAATACAGCAAATCTGTCATCCATGCTTGCCTTTCTGCAGGATGGCCTGGAGTGGCCATCTATATTTTGAAAAACTTAGAGAAGCTAGCAAAGTAGTCAGGAAAGCAAAGATTCACAAAGAGGAGGAAATAGCCAATGCAATAAAATGGGGGGATAAGACATTTTTCAGAAATGTTAGTGAGAAGAGGAAGGGCAAAAGTGGTACTGTCAAACTCAAGGGTGAAGGGGAGGAATATGTAGAAGCTGATGAGGACAAAGCGGAATTGCTTAACAAATATTTCTGTTCTGTGTTCACAGATGAAGAACCAGGAGCAGGACCTCAGAAAACAACCACAAACAGGAACAGAAGCGAGGGGCATCTTGAACAATTTTCAGAAGACTGTGTTCATGAGAAACTAGCTAAACTTAAAGTGGACAAAGCAATGGGATCGGAAGGGATACATCCTGGAATACAGAGGGAACTTGGGGACGCTCTAGCAGTTACACTGACTGACCTTTTCAATGCCTTGTTGGAGTTGGGAGTGGTGCGAGAGGACTGGAGAGAGGCACATGTGGTCCCTTCACACAAAAGTGGAAGTAAGGATATGGTTGAAAACTACAGGTGGGTTAGTTTAACTTCGGTGATGAGTAAATTATTGGAAGTGCTGCTGAAAGCAAAAACAGTGAGGTTTCTGGAGTCCAGCGGATTACAGGATCTGAGGCAGCATGGATTCACCAGAGGCAGGTCTTGTCAGACAAATCTGATTGATTTCTTTGACTGGGTGACCAGGGAGTTAGACCGTGGGAGAGCCCTAGATGTGGTATATTTCGATTTTAGTAAAGCCGTTGACACCGTTCCTCATAGGCAACTTATAAACAAACTGAGCACCCTGGGGATGGACCCTAAAGTTATTGCTTGGGTTAGAAATTGGTTGAGTGGGAGGTGACAAAGGGTACAGGTAAATGGAGCTGATTCTGAGGAGAAGGTAGTTACCTGTGGTGTGCCCCAGGGATCTGTCCTTGGTCCGATTCTTTTTAACATTTCTGTTAGTGATATAGCAGAAGGGCTGTCGGGTAAGGTTTTGCCTCTTTCAGATGATACCAAAATCTGCAATAGAGTAGACACCCAGGAATGTGTGGATAACATGAGGAGGGATCTAGCTAAGCTTGAAGAATGGTCTAGAATTTGGCAGTTGAGATTTAATGTTAAAAAATGCAAGGTCATGTATTTTGGCAGCAGCAATCCAAGGGAGCAATATAGTAAAGGGGGTGAAATACTTTTTTCCACTAAAGAAGAGTGGGACCTAGGCGTGATTGTGTCTGATGATCTTAAAGTAGCTGAACAGGTAGAAAAGGCAATGGCAAAAGCTAGAGGGATCTTGGGTACATAGGGAGAGAAATGGCTAGCAGAAAAAAGGGGGTGATGGTGCCTCTGTATAAGTCTTTGGTGCATCCTAGTTTGGCGTATTGTGTGCAATTCTGAAGACCACACCTTCTAAAGGATATAAACAGGCCGGAGTCAGTACAGAGGATGGCTACTAAAATGGTTAGTAGTCTTCATTATAAAGCATATGAGGACCGGCTTAAGGAACTTGATATGTACACCTTAGAGGAAAGGCAGGCTAGAGGTGATATGATTGATACATTTAAATACCTTCGTGGCATAAATGTACAGTTGGAGAGCCTCTTTTGATTGAAAGGAAGCTCTGCAACAAGGAGACATGGGATGAGGGTGAAAGGGGACAGATTCAGGAGTGATATGCGGAAATATTTTTTACAGAAAAAGTGATGGATTCGTGGAATAGTCTCCCAGTGGAGGTGGTAGAGATGAGGACAGTATCTGAATTCAAAAAAAGCATGGGACAGACACAGAGGATCTCTAAATGAAAAAAAGGGGACTGTTGTAGTGGTTGATATGGATGGACAGACTAGATAGGCCATGTGGTCTATTTCTGTCATGTTTCTATGTTTCCTTTCTCCAGGAACAAGCAGGAAGTCAGTCCTCACATATAGGTGACATTGATGCCGACTGAGCCCTTGCAGAAGCATTTCCCCAGCTTCCAAAGAAAGCCTTTGGGAGATGCCACCATGAATGCATGGTACCCTTCCTGCCCAAGGGTGCCATCTTGGTCATTATCCCTTTTTCCATGGAGCCCCCCAGAAAAAATTTTACTTTTGTACAGCTCTTGTACATCTTTCTGGCCTTCACAGGTCCCTTTCACTCCTTTTTCAACTGCTGGCTGCACCAAGGGTCTTTGACAACGCAAGGGTCCTTTTTGCCCCAATGGCTACCGGTTTCAGGAAATGTGATCAGTGCTCCAAACACATGTCACTCACCAACACTCATATTGTTGCTTTCGGTGTCTGGATGCTGATCATGACCCGGAGGAATATGCCCCCTGTGTGTAAAAAAAAAAAAAAAAAAAGTCCTCCAAGGCCATCCAGAACCGCCGGCAAATGCAAGAGGACATCTTCCACAGGGCGGACTTGACCCCGGTTTCACTGGTAGCCTCACGCTCAAAGGCCCCGCATGAATCCTCTGAGTCACTTAAGGTCCCTGCAGTTCCTGAGCGGACTTGCAGACATTCCGAGCAAAGGTCCCCAGAGTGAGAGCACAAGAAGAAAAAGAAGACCTCGTCCTGGGAGATGGACAGCAAGAGAAATCCTGTGCACAGTCCCTCAGCCCCTGATGGGCCTCTGAGGAGTCTGAGAGGGGGCGGCCCCGGAAGGTACCCAGGACAGACGTCAAGGCATCCGGCAATGGACCTCCGACTCCCGAGGGCCATCCCACCGATGACCCCCTCTCCTCCTTGATGCCAGACCTGGTAACCTTGACATCTGTTTATTTATTTATTTAGACAGTTTTGTATACCGCCTTATCCTTCAATCAAAGCGGTCACAACACAATAGGGGGATACATTTAACACGCGGGGATATGAGACACATACACTAATACTTACAGGGAACATGGGCAATGGAGGGTTAAGTGGCTTGCCCAAGACCACAAGGAGCATCTGTGGGACTAGAAACCCTTTGACAGCCACCCATGAGTGGGAAACTTGTATGTTGGTGCCTAAATGCAGCATTTCTGCGTTCCTCCCATCCCATCAGGCTCTGCTGGTGCTCTTGCTGAGATCTCATACCCGAGCCACCAAAGTAATCCCCGAGAGTCAGATGCCTCAGGTAGAATCTCGGCAAATGTCTCAATCTCGCTCATGCTCCTCAGGAGCAAGGTCTTTGCAGGTGAGTGCCTCTGGCTCCGGCAATGCCTCGTCCTTGAAACATCGAAGACCGGAGCCGATGACGCCCTTGGAGCTGCCGGGCCTCAAGTCTTCCTCAGCTTGGGAGTCCCTTCAGATCTGTCCCCACCGGCGGCTAGGCGCCAATTCCCACCTGAGGACACCTTGTTCCTTGAGTTTGTCTGGGACATGGCGCAAGCTGTCTCCCTCCCTACTGAGTCAGAGGATGCTCGTATGGAGTAACTCAACATCCTCCAGTACAAGGCACTACCGAAAGAGACCTTGATGGTCTCTGTCCCTTCCATTCTTAACAGACTCCTTCTCTAGATGTAGGAGGTCCCAGCCTCGATGCCAGTTGTCAGCCGCCACCTGGATACTATGTACCGGGTACAGGGCAGGCTGGGTTTCCGGAAGACACAACTTCCCCACACCTCCATGGTTGTGGAGTCGGCCATGTGTTGACAGAAGAGCCCAAAGACGCACTCTTCAGTGTTTCTGGGCAGGGAGTCCCATGCCCTCGATGCCCTCAGGCAAAAATGTTACCAGTGCTTAATGCTTACCTGCCGCATCCAGACATACCAACTTTACATCGGTATGTTCCTCTGAGACTTGTGGAAAGAACCTGGAGGCTTCGCTGCAGGCCTCGATGGGGATCACCTCCGATGCTTCCAGACCCTTATGAAGTCTGTCGGAGAGGGTTCCAAGTATCTCTCTGGGGTCGCCTATGACTGCATCGAGTCTAGCACGCGGGTAGCGGATGCGGGCATCAGGGCCCAATGTCAGGCTTGGCTCCGGACATCCGATTTTGAGCAGTGGGTACAGGAGAAACTCCTGGACATCCCATGCATGGAAAGCAGCTTTTCGTCAAGCCCATGGAGGTCAAGGCCGCCAAGATAAGAACATAAGATATGCCATACTGGGTCAGACCAAGGTCCATCAAGCCCAGTATCCTGTTTCCAACAGTGGCCAATCTAGGTCATACATACCTAGCGGTTTCCCCAAAAGACACAGGTTCTGCAATGCTTGTACTAGGTCAAGCATTGATATCCGGGGTCCCTTCTAAATAATGGTTTATGGACCTTTCCTCCAGGAACTTGTCCAAACCTTTTTTAAACCCAGCTACACTAACAGCCTTTACTACATCCTCCGGTAACAAATTCCAGAGTTTGATTACACGTTGAGTGAAAAAACATTTTCTTTTATTAGTCTTAAATAGTTTACTCTGTAGCTTCATTGCATGTCCCCCTAGTCTTCCTAGATTCTGATAACGTAAACAGTCGATCTACGTTTACCCGTTTCACTCCGTTCATTAATTTAAAGACTTCTATCATATCTCCCCTCATCCGTCTCTTTTCCAGGTTAAAGAGCCCTAACCTTTTTAGCCTTTCTTCATAGGAGTATCCTTCCATCCCCTTTACCATTTTGGTGGCTCTTCTCTGAACCTTTTCTAATAACGCTATATCCTTTTTAAGATACGGCGACCAGAATTGCTCACAATATTCAAGGTGTGGTTTCACCAAAGAACGGTATAGAGGCATTATAATATCCTTTGTTTTATTTTCTATTCCTTTCCTTATGATACCTAGCATTCTATTTGCTCTCTTGGCTGCTGCTGCACACTGGGCCGAGGGTTTTAACATGTTATCCACAATGACGCCTAAATCTTTTTCCCGTGTGGTGGTTCCTAATGTGGATCCTTGCATCGTGTAACCATAGTTTGGGTTGTTCTTTCCTAGGTGCATAACTTTGCACTTGTCCACATTAAATTTTATCTGCCATTTTGATGCCCAGTCTTCCAATTTATCAAGATCCTCTTGCAATTTTCCACAATCCTCTTGGGTTTTAACAACTTTAAATAGTTTTGTGTCATCTGCAAATTTGATAACCTCACTCGTTATTCCACTTTCCAGGTCATTTATGAATATGTCAAAAAGCAGCTGACCCAGCACAGATCCCTGGGGTACACCACTATTCACCTTTCTCCATTGGGAAAATTGGCCATTTAGCCCAACACTCTGCTTTCTATCTTTTAACCAGTTCTTGATCCACAGTAATACACTGCCTCCTATCCCATGACTCTTTAGTTTTGCCAAAAGTCTCTGATGAGCGACCTTGTCAAAGGCTTTCTGAAAGTCCAGATACACTATATCAACCGACTCACCTTTGTCCACCTGTTTATTCACACTTTCAAAAAAACATAACAGATTAGTAAGACAAGATCTTCCTTGTCTAAAGCCATGTTGGCTGTCTCCCATTAGGCCATGACTATCTACATGCTGAGTAATTTTATTCTTTATGATGGTTTCTACCATTTTTCCCGGTACTGACATGAGGCTCACCGGTCTGTAGTTTCCCGGATCACCCCTCGAACCCTTTTTAAAAATTGGTGTTACATTGGCGATCCGCCAATCTTTAGGTATTAGAGATGATTTTAATGATAGTTCACAGATTACTAATAGCAGGTCTGCAATCTCATATTTCAATTCTTTCAACTCCCTTGCATGTATACCATCTGGCCCAGGTGATTTGCTACTCTTCAGTTTATCTAATAGTTGTAATACATCTTCCCGATGTATCGATATTTCCTTCAATTCTTTCACACCTTTAAATACCACTTCAGTCATGGGTAACATCCCTACATCTTCATCAGTAAAGACCGAAGCAAAGAATTCATTCAGTCTCTCCGCTATCGCCTTGTCGCCTCTTAGTGCCCCTTTAACTCCTCTATCATCTAATGGTCCAACTGACTCTCTCACAGGTTTTTTGTTATGAATGTACTTGAAAAAGTCTTTATTTCGTGTTTTTGCTTCCACAGCAAGCTTCTTCTCAAATTCTCTCTTTGCCTTCTTTATCAATGCCTTGCATTTGACCTGCTAGTGCTCGTGCTGTTTCCAGGTTTCATCGTTTGGCTCTTTTTTCCATTTCCTGAAAGATGCTTTCTTGACAACAACAGCCTCTCTGACCTCACCTTTAAACCATGCTGGCAGTTTTTTGGACTTCCTTCCACTTTTCTTAAAGCGTGGAATACAGCTGGTCTGGGCTTCCAAGATAGTATTTTTCAACAACACCCAAGCTTGATGTAAGTCTTTAACCTTTGCAAGTGCTCCTTTTAGTTTTTTTTTAAACTATTTTCCACATTTTATCATAGTCTCCCTTTCGAAAGTTAAAAGGTAGTACTGTGGATTTCCTTACTATCCCTCTTCCACTAATTAAATCAAAGGCGATCATGCTATGATCACTATTGCCAAGTGGCCCCAACACCCTTATCTCTTGCACTAGATCTGGTGCTCCACTAAGGACTAGGTCTAATATGACTTCCCCTCTCGTCGGTTCATGGACCAGCTGCTCCAAGAAGCAGTCATATATGTCATCTAGGAACTTTATCTCCCTAGCATGTACTGCCGTGACACCGACCCACTCGATACCGGGGTAATTGAAATCGCCCATTATTATTACTGCGCTGTAACTTTTGTTAGCTTCCTTGATTTCTTTGAGCATTTCATCATCCATTTGTTCATTCTGGCCAGGCGGTCGATAGTACACCCCCACCGCCATCGCCTTCCCCTTTTTACATGGAATTTCAATCCATAGAGATTATACAGCAAATTTTGTTTCCTGCAAAACTTTAATCCTTTCTGACTCAATGCCCTCTCTAACATAAAGCGCAACCCCTCCACCAATTTGATCAGCTCTATCATTACGATATAGTTTGTACCCAGGTATCACAGTGTCCCACTGGTTGTCCTCCTTCCACCATGTCTCTGATATTCCAATCACATCTAACCTCTCATTTAGTGCTATATATTCTAACTCTCCCATCTTATTTTTTAGACTTCTAGCATTTGCATACAAGCATTTTAGAGACTGTATTTTATTCATATTAATTTGGCTATTGGTAGACATGGGTAATTTGGGATCTTTAAGCTCTGTCTGCTCCATACTTGAGGGCATTTGGGCTACTTTACTCTTTTTTGGAACCTCTCTGCTTTTGGTAGTATCCTTCAAGGATACATTCTTCCGAACCATCTGCTCTTGGGCGACTGTCGGCTTTCCCCTATTATCTAGTTTAAAAGCTGCTCTATCTCCTTTTTAAAGGTTAATGCCAGCAGCCTGGTTCCATCCCGGTTAAGGTGAAGCCCATCCCTTCGGAAGAGCCCCTCCTTTCCCCAGAATGTACCCCAGTTCCTAACAAATCCAAACCCCTCATCTCTGCACCATTGTCTCATCCACGCATTGAGACTCCGGAGCTCTCCTTGCCTTTTGGGTCCTGCACGTGGAACGGGAAGCATTTCGGAGAACGTTACCCTGGAAGTTCTGGATTTCAACTTCCTTCCTAAAAGCCTAAATTTAGCCTCCAGAACCTCCCTACCACATTTTCCTATGTCATTGGTACCGACATGTACCAAGACAGCAGACTCCTCCCCAGCACTATCTAAGACCTTATCTAGGTGACATGTGAGGTCCGCTACCTTCGCACCAGGCAGGCATGTTACCAGGCGATCCTGACGTCCACCAGCCACCCAGCTATCTACATGCCTAATGATCGAATCACCAACTATAATGGCTGTCCTAACCCTTCCCTCATGAGCACATGGCCCTGGAGAAACTTCCTCGGTGCGAGAAGGTTTTACATCACCTGGAGGACAGGTCCTAGTTATAGGATGACTTCCTGCCACACCAGGGTGATGCTCTCCTGTCACATGACCTCTCTCCTCCATGGCAACAGGGATGCTGCCAGACTGGAGGTGGGACTTCAGGACTATATCCCTGTAGGTCTCGTCTATGTACCTCTTTGTCTTTCTTATGTTTTCCAAGTCTGCTACTCTAGCCTCTAGAGAATGGACTCGTTCCCTGAGAGCAAAGAGCTCCTTGCACCTAGTGCACACGTAAGACCTCTCACCAACTGGGAGAAAATCATACATGTGACACTCTATGCAAAAGACTGGGGAGCCCCCATCCCGCTGCTGGACTGCTGTCTGCATCTTCGTTTTAAGTTTTTGTTTAGATCTTTAAGTTCTTTACTTACTAAGGGTTGCTATGGATATTTATACCAATAAAACTGTACCTAATACGTTTAATATACCTTGTTCACCTGAAGCTTAATTAATCTCAGGTCCTTAGTGTATATCTGATTTGGGTAACAAGCTTCACCTGAGAGCTCCTCCTGTCTTTTAAGATGTGTAAGTACCTATAA
This sequence comes from Ichthyophis bannanicus, assembly GCA_033557465.1. NCBI lineage: Eukaryota > Metazoa > Chordata > Amphibia > Gymnophiona > Ichthyophiidae > Ichthyophis > Ichthyophis bannanicus. The sequence goes on along the minus strand of CM066045.1, from coordinate 66,908,832 downwards.
AGCTACGATTATCGCAGGGGTGGGTGGGTGTGGGGAGGGAAATAACACTTATTAAAAGAGGGCTGCTACACAGTACCCTGTCCTGTGCTGCTGAGGTAAGCTATTTTCTTATTTGATTTAAATAATAGCTCTTTGCTGCTGCTAGGCTCTAACTTATTATGAAATTTAAACTACAGGCTCTCTGCTGGGTTCTAAATTTAACCAGAAAGCTTTCTTCTGTGTTTTAAATTTAAACTAAAAGTACTTTGCTGATGCTAGGCCCTGAGTGACTATTAAATTTAAACTACAGCTCTCTGCTGGGTTCCAAATTTAACCAGAAAGCTCTCTTCTGTGTTTTAAATTTAAACTAAAAATACTTTGCTGATACTAGGCCCTGAGTGACTATTAAATTAAAACTATAAGCTCTCTGCTGGGTATGAAATGTAACCAGAAAGATCGAGACAGAGTACATGACTCATACTCGACTCTTGAGGAAGACTTCCACTCTTCCCAGGAAGAAACCTCCAGGAAAGAAGTCCCTTTTCCATAGAAAGCACCAACCCTATCAAGGCTGTCCTCCATACCCAGCCGCTCAGACCCCACAGCAGGGTTTCCAGGGCAAAGGAGTGGGTCAGGGCCCACACAAGCCCAAGGGATCCAAGCCCCAGTCTCCAGCCCCAGCCCAGCATGGATTGGGGTTTTGATGCCCCCAGCATAGCCTCTCTTCCTCTGGAGGATTAGCTTCCCATGGAGGGGCGCGTCTGGTCCACTTTGCCCACATGTGGCCTTCCATCACCACAGATTCATGGGTATTTCAGGTGGTCAAGAAGGGCTACCTCCTCCACCTAGACCAGCTGCCTCCACCCTTCTTTCCAGGGGAGCCCCCTCTGTCTCCCCTGCACCAGGCTTTGCTCATGCAAGAGTTTTCAGGTCTTCTCAGGGACAGGGCTGTGGAGCCCGTACCTCACCACCTAAAAGGAAAAGGGTTTTACTCCAGGTACTTTCTGGTCCTAAAAAGAACAGGTGGATTAAGGCCCATCCTGGATCTGAGAAACCTGAACAAATTCCTGGTGCAGGAGAAGTTCAAGATGCTTTCCCTTGGAATATTGCTACCCTACCTCTGTCAGGGAGATTAGTTATGCTCCTTGGATCTAAAGAATGCTTATACCCACATCCTTATTCATCCTGGTCTCAGACAGTACCTGAAATTCATGGTCATAGGAAACCATTACCAGTACAGGATACTTCCTTTTGGTCTGGTCTCTGCCACTTGGGTCTTCACCAAATGCCTGGCTGTGGTGGCGGCCTACCTCCATCTCCAAGGGACCTTCGTCTTCCCTTACCTGGATGACTGGCTTGTAAAAGGGGACACAGCCGCAGAGATGCTGCAGGCCATAGGCCGCACCATCAGGGTCCTGCAACACTTGGGCTTTGTGGTAAATCATCCAAAATCCCATCTCACCACCTCTCAAGACTTGGAGTTCATAGGGACCTGGCTGGACACCCTCCAAGCCGCAGCTTTCCTCTCCCAAGATAGGGCAGATCGACTGGTGTCTGAGGTGCAGCATCGTTGCACCATATCAGCGTGGTCAATGCTTTGCCGCCTCGGCCACATGTCCTCCATGGTCCATGTCATCCCTGATGCCCACTCCACATGTGGGCAGCTCAGTAGTGTTTCCGCTCACAGTGGACCCAGGCCATGGGCAGGCTACAGGATGAGGGTCTCTGTGTCCCGTTAACTGGCGGAGTCCCTCAGTTGGTGGCAGATTCCACAAAACCTGCGGAGGGGCATGCCCTTCCAACTCCCGAGCCCCCAGATGTTCCTCACAACAGATGTTTCCCTATTGAGCCTGGGTGCCCATTGCGAGGAATTGCACACCCAGGACACCTGGTCCTTCGAGGAGATCCAGCAGCAGATCAACCTGCTGGAGCTCCGGGCCGTTTTCCTGGTGCTCAAGGCTTTCCAGCACTGCCTTGTAGTATCAGTCAATGCTTGTTCAAACAGACAACCAGGTCACGATGTTCTTCCTGAACAAGCAGGGGGGTACAGGCTCCTACTGCCTTTGCCAGGAGGCAGTAGCCCTCTGTTCGTATGCAACCAGATGGGGGATGCTTCTCCAGGTGGTGTACCTCCTAGGCCAGGGCAATGCCCTGGCGGACACACTGAGCAGGGTCCTCCAACCGCACGAGTGGTGCCTGGACCCCGGGGTGGCACAGCGGCTCTTCAGCTTATGGGACATCCCAAGCCTTGACCTCTTTGCCAGCCTGACCAACACTCAGCTACCACGTTTCTGAAGCCCACAGCTGCATCCAGCCTGGGTGGCACTGGATGCCTTCCTCATCTCGTGGTCAGAGGGCCTGTTGTATGCCTTCCTTCCCATGCCTCTGATAGCACAGATCCTTTTAAGGGCCCAGCGAGACAAAGCTTCCCTGATTCTGGTGGCCCCAAGACGGCACAGGCAGCCTTGGTTTCCTCTCCTATTTCATCTCTCGACAGAATCCCCAATCCCTCTTAATCCTGCACCCCAATTTGGGTGCCTTGTCCCTCACAGCATGACTGCTGAACAGGTCGCCCTAGTGACCAAGGAGGTGGAGTGCCAGTGCCCTTCAAGTAGTGCCAGTTCTCCTTGTGGTACACGGAGCAACAAATGAACCTGTTCTCCTGCCCGGTACTGGAGGTACTGCAGTACCTGTTCAACCTTTTTCAGTCTGGGCTCAATTCCAACTCTGTGAGAGTGCACCTGAGCGCGCACTCCACGAACTACCACTCCATAGAGGGCAAGCCTTTTTCTGTGCTGCTCATCACTTGATTCATGAGGGGCTTACTGCTCTGGAAACCCCCCATCTGGCTGCCCGTGGCGAATGGTATCTCAGTGTGGTCCTGGCACAGCTTACTAAGCTGCCCTTCAAGCCATTGGCTACCTGCCACCTTCGATACCTATCCTGGAAGGTGGCCTTTCTGGTGGCATTCACCTCGGCACGCCGAGTCAGAGAGCTCCAGGCCCTGGTAGCCAAGTCATCCTATACCAGGTTCTACAAGAACAGGGTCATGCTCCGCACTCACCCGAAGTTTCTTCCAAAGGTGGTATCGGACTTCCACCTCAATTAGGAAATGGTACACCTTACCTTCTTTCCATGGCCCCACACCAACAAGGCATCTGCTGTTCTCCATACTTTCGACTGCAAAAGGGCCCTGTCCTGTTATCTACAGTGCACTCAGAGCCACCACAAAGTCTCACAGCTTTTTGTTTCATAAGACCCTAGTCATCAGGGGGAAGCTGTCACCAAGCGGACCCTATCCATCTGGGTGGTGGACTGCATCATTTTCACTGGTATAAGAGGGAGGCAGAAGAAGAGGGGGAAAAATCAGTAACGGAATTCAAGAATGCCTGAGGAAAGCACAGATGAAATCATGTTGTGAAAAAGTGAAGGGAACATAAGAGATCAACTGGGCCATTGTATTGGGAATGCAAATGGGCAAGCTGCATGTGTTTTAGGGAGATGGTAGGTAAAGTGCACTAGGCAGTTAGCATGGATTTTAGTGTAGGCTAAACATTTGAACAGGCCCAAGCTAATGTTTACCATGCACTAGAAAGAAGCTTGCGATAAAATCCTGTGCTAAGTGCTTATGATGTGTTGGGGCAGGATCAGAGCAGTGTCTGGGCAGATAGGGCATGCGCAGCACCGATAGTTAATGTGCAGTATGTTACCACGTATTAGGCTGCTGATAGCATGGGTGCAGGTAATGCCACCTCAAGAGAAGGCATCAAGTCACGCAGCTGTACTAATAAACAAAAGAAAAGCACTCGGCATTCACTCAAACTCTGTTCCCCACTGATCACAGACCAATCACAATCCCCAAAACAGACTCCCTCAGCACAACTCCCTGATACAGCCCCCTCCTTCTCTGAGCCTAGCCACCTTCACACCTCAGTGTGAGCCCCCCCCCCCCCCGACCTGAACCCTCAGGACTTAACTAGGGGTATTCTTGGTAGTATAGTGGATTAGGTAGGAGAGGTCTCCCTCTGCTCCCATCCATTGCATCTCAGATTCAAAATGCAATACTACTGCTAGGGGTCAATTTAGGAGGAAATGGGGCAGGAGTGGAGGGGAACTGCTCCTGCCCCATCTACTAGACTACAAGGGATACCTGGGGCAGTTGGCTGGGGGAGGACTTGTGCTCCAAGAGGGAGAATTCTATGTGTGTGGGGGGGGGGGGGGTGTGTTGTGATCAAGTGAGGGGGCTATGTCAGATGGCTCGTGGTGCAGTGGAAGAGGATTGTGCTCTGAGAGGGTTATATTTTGGAAAGGCGTTGTGCTGAAAGAGGAGTGACTGTGTCAGAGAGGTGGTGCTTGGGGGGTGTACTCTGGAGGGGGGTTGTGATCGGATGGTAAGGGGGTCTGTTTCAGGGGGAGGGTCTATATTGAGGGGGGCTCTGTGTTGGAGGGGGTTGTGATCAGCTATGGGGGTACTGTATCGGGGGGGGGGGGGGGTTGTGATCAGCAGGGGATTAGGTTTGAATGCTGTAATGAGTATTTTTTTTTTCTTTTAGCACTGGGGACCACATTACATGCCCTGGCAGATAGTGCAGCTCTGCTGATGCATTTAACGTGGACCCGTGTGGTAAATGTCTGGCCTGTGCAGTAAATACGGAGTAGAAGCAGACCATGCCCCTGCATTTACTGCTCGGGGTTTACATGTACCGCATGTTCATTTTTGCACCTAATGTGCAGTTAAGCACATAACGCACACACTTTCTTAAACATGCCCATGTTATTCAGTGGGACCTAGTTGCAGATAGCCCAGGTTAACCGTTAGCCCCGTTTAGTAAACATACCCCTTAGTGTCCTTGTTTGTTGTTACATTGTCTGTTTCTTGACAACAGTAACTTGCTAAACCTTTATTTACTGTTCAGTTAATGCTATTGCCTTTCCTAGTGCTGCTTTCAGGGGCAGACAAGGGATTAGCAGGATTCAGATGTGATTTGTGTCCTACTATTTCCAAATCCCTCTGCAAAGCCTATAATTAGGAACCTTTGTATGTTTATTGAAGAGTGCTTTCTTGGAGCAAACAATGTCTGCTTTGTTATAGGTTAGAGTTTCTTTTTGTAAAATGTACTAGGTCTGGGCTTCTGCCTGGGAATAACAGATGATGATAGGTTGGGACTGAACCAGGTGCTGTAGTGCTATGCGTCTCAATTCTGGGAGTGACCACAATAGTGTAGCCCAAGGGATTGGTTTTATCAGTGGTGGATGTTGCAACCTCAGAGGTTAAACCTAAAAACTGAATGGCAGTCTCTGTTGTCAATATCTTTACTTGGATAAGCTGTATGGGCTTTATCAGACCATCATTTTCTATGTTTCTATAAAGGAGAGGAAAGGATTGTAGGGCCCATGCCAGCGACTAGCGCGATTACAGCTGCTAGCCATTGATGCTGAACTTTAAACGTGGATATTGAATGCCGGGGTCATCTGTAGCCCCGGCATTGAATATTCTGGGTTGCCACAGACGTTAAATGGGCAGTGGCAATATTGAGTTGCTGCTCGCTTAGCAGCAGGTGCCACCTCCGCTCCATCCTGGAACACCCACAACCCACCTCAGTGCTGCATGGTTAGCAATGGGGCATGTAGCAGCATTACTCGGAGATATTCAGCGACACTAAGTGTGTTAGTGCTGCTTAATATCCCTCTAAGTGGCATTTACATGGTTTAGAAGTCTGTAAACCATGTTAATGCCATTGAATATCAGGCCTATAGAGCTTAGTAGTTCATGTGCATGGGCAGATTGAATAGACTATATGGTCTTTATTTGCCATCACTTTCTATGTTCATATGGTGTGTCTAAGAGAGAGATTCAGTGAGTTGGGAGGAGGTTAGAGGAAGGTGAATGTAGGAGCAGAGGGAGTTATATCCTGGCTCTAAGTGTTTTAGTTTTGGAAAGAAGTTCAGTCTCCTGTTCCTGCTTGTTTCTCTCTAATGTCCGTTGGTGCAGTGGTTCTCAAACCTGTCCTGGGTGACACCCAGCTAGTTGGGTTTTCAGGATATCTGCAATGAATATGTATGAAAGAGATTTACATATAATGGAGGCATGCAAACCTCTCTCATGCATATTCATTGTGGATAGAAGGCACAACAAAAAAGCAGGTCCACAAACCACCATGGATATCGGACATGTTAACTCAAAAGACATGAGGTCAGCCCGACATGTTTTGGCCAGGGGCCTTCTTCAGGTGACTGTGACCTCTAAAATAAATAATGACATAATTAAAAAGTAATAATAAATCATTAAATGAAAACTACATACATATATGACAGGAGTAAACCCAATAAGAAGAAATGAAAACATCAAACAAATCCTGACTAAATATCATTTTTTAACAAAGGCACACTTAATAATCTTAAAATAGACGCCACCATATAAAATTATACATAACAGTAGATATAATAAAAACAAGTATACATATACATTTGCATGGAACTCTCAATTGGTGTCCAAATAAAGAAATGTGTGCCATAGCAAAATGGAAGTGACATCAGGGTATAAGTCAAATAAAATAAAATAAAAATGCAGAGCTAAGGCAAGAGGGCAAATGCTGTCATGGAGCCTACAGAGCTATTCTCCTCTTGGCACAGGCCAAACAGATATCAGTGTTCAAAGCATCTAAAGCCATAGAGAAAAAATAAAAGATGAGTTTAAAATAAAATTCAGTCTTTAAAGTCATAAAAGACTTGGACATTGCAGTGCTTTCGGGAGGGAGGAATTAATGATATAACTCAAACAAAATTAAATCACTGGTAGGGGGGGGGGGGGGGCAACCCCATCGTTATGTCGAAAACCGAAACAAGAAGAACTATAAAGCATGAAAAGACACCTTCGGAGCCACCCTTGGGAATCATGTATCAAAGATCTTCACTAATTTAAAATATTACAGTCAATGATTACCTACTGTATAGCTATACCCCTCTGAGATACTTTGGCAGAGCTGGGAGGGGGCAGCCAAGCAGGATCATTTCAAAAGAAAACAGTCTTGGGCAAAAAAGGAACGTGTATGACCATATCTACAGATACTGATAGACTGGAATGACCATGTTAGAAAGATTCTTTTACTCGGGATTCTCACCGTTAATTAAAACGAATGAAAAGATTTCAAGTATTGGCTAAAGAGCACATAGTCACCTAACCTATAGCGTATCCAGCGTTCATTAGCGTAAAAGCTGGTAAAGTTCTCTTAGCGTGGAGAGTAGCGGAAACCAAAAACCACGGCCAAACACAGTGAAGATATCAAAAAAACTTTATTGGTAGACCCTACTTAACCAGTTTCGGCCCTAGGTCTTCGTCAGGTGTCTAAAGACAAACATGGACATAAAATTTAAAATATGAATAATCATAATACAAACCAAAAATAAAAACAAAATTTTTTAAAAAACACATAGAGTGTGATGCATAAAAATATAATATAATACATTACCAAGCAGAGCAAAACAGAAGCATCTAAGGGGTGGACCAAGCCACTCTTCCCATTCTGTGATGAATAAATAGGCAAAAAATCCATAAATATAACAAATCTTGTAAAATCAATACATTGAAAAACGGGGGGGGGGGGGGAAGGGGGAAAGGGGAGAAGGGAGGGAAGGGGAAGGGGGGAAAATGGGGGTAGGGTGAGGAATGGGGGTATTTATTTTATTTATTTATTTATTTAATAATCACTTATATACCGCACTTTCCCAAGGATCAGGTGTGGTTTACAAAAAACAACGATAAAGAACGATAAAGTATATATGTAATAAATAACCTTAACTACGATATGTTTTCTGTGGTATATATATCATAGTTAAGGTTATTTTTTATATGACTAAGAACACCTACATTAAAACAAAGGCACACCGTCTTCAGCGTCAGATCCTTCAAGGAGGCCTTCTTCAAAGGCTCAAACGGACCCCTGGCTAGGGAATTCAGAACTAGGTTAAAGTCCCAAGGGGGTATGACCGATCTTCGTTGTGGTCGGAGCCGCTTGACCGCTTTCAAGAACCTTGTAACGTCCGCGTTTGTTCCCAAGGCTTTTCCGCCCACCTTGCCCCTATAGCACGCGATGGCCGCCAGTTGTACTCTCAGGGAGCTGTGAGCTAAACCCTTGTCGAGGCCCGCTTGCAAGAACTCCAGCACCTCCGGGACCGAGGCCGACAGGGGATTCTTCCGGCGTTCCGTACACCATGCTTCAAAGATGCGCCAGACTCTTACGTAGGAAAGACAGGTGGAGCGCTTCCTCGTGCTCAACATGGTCGCGATTACTGCCGGTGAGTAGCCGCGCTTCAAGAGCCGCGCCCTTTCAATAGCCATGCCGTAAGCGAGAATCGATCCACGTGTGGCATCTGAACCGGTCCTTGCTTGAGTAGGTCCTTCCTGACCGGAAGGTGCCATGGTCGGTCGGCGATCATCCTTACCAGATCCGCATACCAAGGACGGCGAGGCCAATCCGGGGCAATAAGGACTACTAGACCCCGGTGAGCTTCCACCCGCTGGAGGACCTTCCCGATTAGAGCCAAGGGGGGGAAGACATAAAGGAGCCCTTCCGTGGGCCACCTTTGAGACAGGGCGTCCAGGCCCTCGGACATCCTTTCCTTTCTCCTGCTGAAGAATCGGCTTGCTTTGGCGGATGTGAACCGTGCCATGAGGTCCATTACTGGAGGACCCCACCGGGCCACTATCTGGTCGAAGACCTCTTGATGCACTTCCCACTCGCCGTGATCTATCTTGTACCTGCTGAGGTAATCGGCCATGATGTTGTCCGTACCTGCCACGTGCTGTGCTGAGAGCGCCTCCAGGTGGACTTCCGCCCACTTGAACAGGGAGTCCGCCTCCTTTTCCAATGCCGGACTGCTGGTGCCCCCCTGGTGATTGATGTACGCCACGGCGGTGACATTGTCGGAGAGGACGCGAATCGCTTTCCCTCGCACTGAAGGCTGAAGAGCCCTGAGCGCCCGTGTGACCGCTCTCAATTCCAGGCGGTTGATAGGCCAAAGGGATTCTACTGCCGACCATTGCCCCTGCACAAACTGGTCCTCAAAATGAGCCCCCCAGCCTGCCAGGCTGGCATCTGTCGTCAAGAGTACCCACAGAGGAGGCTCTAGGGGCATTCCGCGACTCAAGTTCCTTGGGCACCTCCACCAGAGAAGAGAGTGTCTGGTCCGAGGAGCACAGGGGAGCAGTCGAGACAAGGGGTGCTGTTGCGGAGACCACCGCCGCAATAGAGACCGCTGTAAGGGGCGCATGTGAGCTCTGGCCCACGGAACGACTTCTATTGCCGCCGCCATGGTACCCAACAATTGCAGGTAATGCCTCGCTGAAGGAAGCCGTCTGACCATGAACTGTGAGACTAGAGTTCTCAGGTCCTTTAGCCTTGAGCTGGACAGAAAGACCCTGCCCTTGCCTGTGTGGAAACTTGCTCTGAGATATTCGAGCTCCTGTGATGGAACCAAACTGCTCTTTGCTCGATTGATGACCCATCCTAGTTCTTCCAGAACTTGAACTACTTCGGCTGTTGCTTGGCGACTTTCCTCCTCTGACTTTGCCCGGATCAGCCAGTCGTCCAGATAGGGGTGCACTAAGATTCCCTTCTTTCGTAGGGCGGCCGCTACTACCACCATCACCTTGGTAAAGGTTCTGGGCGCTGTTGCTAGCCCGAAGGGTAGCGCCTGAAATTGAAAATGACCTCGAGGTACCGCGAATCTGAGGAACTGCTGATGGGCCCTTCTGACCGGGATATGTAAGTACGCTTCTGTCAGATCCAGCGATGTTAGGAACTCTCCGGCCCTCACGGCCGCTATCACTGACCTTAGGGTCTCCATCCGGAAGTGAGGTATCTTGAGGCAGCGGTTGACCTGTTTTAGGTCGAGGATCGGGCGAAAGAATCCCTCCTTTTTTGGGACGACGAAGTAAATCGAGTACCGACCCGTACCGCATTGGTCTGGGGGCACCGGGACTACGGCCCCGAGAGCTATGAGGCGGGAAAGTGTCGACTCCACGGCTTCTCTTTTTGCTGCGGAGCCGCAGGGAGACTGAACAAAAGCTGGGAGTATTTGCTTTGCAAATTCGAGGGAGTATCCTTCTCTAATCACTTCCAGCACCCATTGATCAGACGTGACTCGGGACCAGGCGGGAAGAAACTGCCTCAGGCGACCGCCTACCGGCAATCCGTCCTCCCGGACCCCCTGTATCTCATTGTTGCTTTCTGGGACCCGAGGAGAAGGAGGAGGAAGAGGATGAGAAACCTCTGCCCCGAAACCCTCTGGCACCTTGACCCCTAGCGTTAAAACGACCCCTGAGGAAAGGGTTAGGTCTGTTCGAGCGGAACCTCCGGGGTTCTCTGGATTGGTTCCGAGAAGGGGCAGAAGATCGTGTTTGCTTGATCCTGTCCTCCGGAAGTCTGCCGCCCTTGGACTCGCCCAGGTCCTTTACCAACTTGTCCAAGTCTTCTCCGAACAAAAGTTTCCCTTTAAAGGGGAGGCGACTCAGGCGAGCTTTGGAGGAGGCATCCGCGGCCCAATTCCGGAGCCACAAGTAGCGTCTGGCTGCCACCACCGAGGCCATGTTCTTTGCTAAGCTCCGGATGAGGTCATACTTGCTATCTGCCAAGAAGGCCGTACCTGATTCCAACCTTGCCGAGGTGGCTAGGACCCCATCGGAGGAACCCTCCTCCGCCTGGAGTTGCTGAGACCACCTCAAACATGCTCGTGCCACCCATGCTCCCAAAACTGAGGCTTGTAAGGCAAGAGCGCTCACGTCGAAGGCTTGCTTAAGGAGCGTGTCCAATCTTCTGTCCTGGGCATCCTTCAGCGCCGCGCTGCCCTCCACTGGGATGGTGGTTTTCTTCGTTACTGCCGAGACCGCCGCATCCACTCTGGGGGACTTCAGAAGTTCTTTGTCTGCCTCAGGGAGAGGGTAGAGCCGAGACATGGCCCTGACTCCTCTCAACGCTGACTCTGGTTGATCCCACTCCTCCTGAATCATCTGACGTACCACTCTGTGGACAGGGAAGACCTTCTGGGACCTTCTGACGGCCTGAATCAAGGGATCCTCCAAGGCTTCCTCCTCTGCGGGAGTATCCGAGGCTACGTTGAGAGCTTTCAGGGAGTCATTAATTAAAGCGGGCAACTCCTCCCGCCTGAATACTCTGATTATGCGAGAGTGGTCCTCCTCCGGGATCTCCCCTTCCTCCAGCTCCTCCTCTTCCTCCTCCTCCTTTTCCGAGGGCTCCTCCTCTGGCAAGTCCTGGGAAAGTGGAGTGAGGGGCTCTTCAACTGCCAGCCTGGGACGCTTCGAGGAAATCCCCGAGTCCTGGGAGTTAGATCTCATGGGTCTGACCAGTTTGCCTTCAGACGACGGACCCGCTTCCCCTGGGCCAAGACCCCTCTTACGCAGGCAATAGGCCTGGTGCAGCAGGAGAATGAAATCAGGGGAGAAGAAGTCCCCTGCTCCCCCTTCTCCTGCCGGCAGGGAGGAGGAAGGAGCTGGGGGAAGGAGGGTCTCTGAGTGCGAGGGAGGGGACAGCTGAGGCGCTGCTTTTCCCTCTAAGGGATCAGAAGACCCCTGCGAGGCCTGGGACATGGCCAGGCTGATTTCCTGTTCCACAGAGGAAGCGACAGCGGCGCAGCCCCTGCAGACCCCTGCCTCAGATGCAGTGCCCCTTCTAGTGCCACAAGAGGGACACCTCGGTTTGCCCGTCATGTTCTTGGGAGAGATCTCCTAGTTGCCTCCCCCAACAAAAAGATACTGTTCCCCCTCAGACTAAACAAAATCAATAAACAAGATTAAATCCAATTAAATTACATTAAAATAAATAAAATTAAATTAAAATAAATTAACTAAACTAAATTAGGCTAATAACCGGCCCCCCCCCTTACAATATTAGACCCAGCAAGTTCTCCGGGGCTGGGGGGGCTATGTTGCAATATTTCCCCCTCAATATCTCATTAAACGCCAAGAAAAGCTGTAGCAGGAAAACTTCTATAAATTTGCTAACAGCTTAAGCTGTATACTTGCGGTTCAGGAGCTCTTCAGTTCCAGGCCCGAGACCGCCGTTCTCCTTAGGGGCTCAACACGTGCTAGGCCGCAGCCACGTGGAGCCCTAGATGAATCGCCTGCAAACGCTGGCCTCTGCTGTCCCCCACGCTCCGGCGGTAAGGGGGAGAGAGGAAAACTGAAGCCCGAACAATTTCGGAGCTCACGCTGCCCGCCGCGCTTCTCTTCCGCCGCTGAAACAGCGCGTCGCCGTAAGAAGAGAAGGGGGGCTGAAGAGGATTCGGCTCTCCCCACGTGTACGGCGCGTCCTCCAGCGCTCAGCCGCCAGCTGGGCTTCGGCGCGAGGACGGGCCGGATCTGAGGCAGGCAGACCGGAGAATAGGCAGCACGGGCAGTGAGAGGACTCTGGACTTTCCTCCTCGCTGCTGCCCGATCCGCAGAGAATCAGTTTCAGTACGCTGTGGGGAGGGAGGGAGGGAGGGGGGGGGTAAAAGGAGTACTCCGGAGAGAATCAAATAGGATACCAAAGATCCTGTAAATCAAATGAATTAAATAAATCAAATCCAACTAAAATTAAATAAATTAAATTCAATAAATTAAATAAAAAGGAATTTAAGAGGAAAGAAGGACTCCAGTAAGCCCTAGGCTTACGGGACCCTCCAGCTGCTTGGAGGCTGAGTATACTGGAGTTGGTGGGTGGCACCAGTGGTATATATACCGCTCCGCCCCAAAAAGGTTGGGCTCAGCCTCCAAGCTGCTGGAAGGGTTGCGTAACCCTGAAGTAAGGGACTGGACTGTCGTTCCTTCAGGAACAATAATTAGCAGGTAAGATCTAATTACCTCATAAAAATGCAGAGCTAAGGCAAGAGGGCAAATGCTGTCATGGAGCCTACAGAGCTATTCTCCTCTTGGCACAGGCCAAACAGATATCAGTGTTCAAAGCACCTAAAGCCATAGAGAAAAAATAAAAGATGACTTTAAAATAAAATTCAGTCTTTAAAGTCATAAAAGACTTGGACATTGCAGTGCTTTCGGGAGGGAGGAATTAATGATATAACTCAAACAAAATTAAATCACTGGTAGGGGGGGGGGGGGGCAACGCCATCGTTATATGTCGAAAACCGAAACAAGAAGAACTATAAAGCATGAAAAGACACCTTCGGAGCCACCCTTGGGAATCATGTATCAAAGATCTTCACTAATTTAAAATATTACAGTCAATGATTACCTACTGTATAGCTATACCCCTCTGAGATACTTTGGCAGAGCTGGGAGGGGGCAGCCAAGCAGGATCATTTCAAAAGAAAACAGTCTTGGGCAAAAAAGGAACGTGTATGACCATATCTACAGATACTGATAGACTGGAATGACCATGTTAGAAAGATTCTTTTACTCGGGATTCTCACCGTTAATTAAAACGAATGAAAAGATTTCAAGTATTGGCTAAAGAGCACATAGTCACCTAACCTATAGCGTATCCAGCGTTCATTAGCGTAAAAGCTGGTAAAGTTCTCTTAGCGTGGAGAGTAGCGGAAACCAAAAACCACGGCCAAACACAGTGAAGATATCAAAAAAACTTTATTGGTAGACCCTACTTAACCAGTTTCAGCCCTAGGTCTTCGTCAGGTGTCTAAAGACAAACATGGACATAAAATTTAAAATATGAATAATCATAATACAAACCAAAAATAAAAACAAAATTTTTTAAAAAACACATAAAGAGTGTGATGCATAAAAATATAATATAATACATTACCAAGCAGAGCAAAACAGAAGCATCTAAGGGGTGGACCAAGCCACTCTTCCCATTCTGTGATGAATAAATAGGCAAAAAATCCATAAATATTTATTTATTTTATTTATTTATTTACATTCTCTTATATACCGCGCTATTCTGCATCAGTGCGGTTTACATTGAACAAACAAATTACATTGAACAGGGCATTATAACTTGGAGATAACTATTTTACAGGGAACATGGGCTATGGAGGGTTAAGTGGCTTGCCCAAGACCACAAGGAGCACCTGTGGGACTAGAAACCTCAGTCCTTCCGGCCCAAGGTTGCTGTCCTCTAGTGGGATTTGAACCTCCGACCTTCCGGCCTAAAGTACCTTGCCCCAACCACTAGGCCACTCCTCCACTCCAAATATAACAAATCTTGTAAAATCAATACATTGAAAAACAGGGGGGGGGGGAAGGGGGAAAGGGGAGAAGGGAGGGAAGGGGAAGGGGGGAAAATGGGGGTAGGGTGAGGAATGGGGGTATTTATTTTATTTATTTATTTATTTAATAATCACTTATATACCGCACTTTCCCAAGGATCAGGTGTGGTTTACAAAAAACAACAATAAAGAACGATAAAGTATATATGTAATAAATAACCTTAACTACGATATGTTTTCTGTGGTATATATATCATAGTTAAGGTTATTTTTTATATGACTAAGAACACCTACATTAAAACAAAGGCGTAAAAACAGAATAGAAACCAATCGTATGTCATAACCATTAAGTATAGTTGCCTTATAATAAACATACAAATTATTGCACATAAAAACATAAGAACGTAACAACATGAAATTAACAGAGGTCAAAATCATATATCGCAATATAATAATCATAATATTGATAAATATAAATGCCTTATATTATATAAAGTAGTAAAAAGTACAAGTAAACTAAAAACCTTTTTTTTTATGCCAGACTAAGCTGAAAATAATTTTTTGGACATGGGCTGAAGCAAATAGTGTCGCAGTCAACTAGAAGCAACCTAATGTAAACTTACAAGGATATATCTTCAACTAGATAGCACAAAGACATTATAGAAAGCATAATTTGGTGGAAATAAAGAACACAAGGTAAAAAGCAACCTAACTCAAGGGTACAACGATACAAAAAGGTACCAGTATGACTAATTGGCAACATTCATTCATAAAAAAGAGAAGTCGCCAGTATAAGGCATATCAAGAGCTTGCGCTAAAAAAGTGAAGAACAAAGAGTACTAGGATCATCCGAAAACCTTATATGACTAAAAAGGTAATTTTTAGGGCACTGTGATATACATTGCCTTATACAATACCATTGTAAGTAAACATGACTATATTGTGAGACTAAAAATGCTATAAAAAACAACTACACGTATTTTAAACAGTACGTTAAAGATCACCATATACAAACTGTAATATGAAATCATGTAATGGATCATCTAAATGCAAATTGCAAAAGCGAATGATTGAAGAAAGAAGAGAGAGAATATAAAAACACCTAATTAAGTAACTGGTTAACTGGTCAAATCGTGTTTAACTATTTATATAAGAGGGAAGTGCGTCAAAAAACGAACGCTTGAAACTTAGACACTAAAGAAAGCTAAAACCAAACAAGAGGAACACTGAAAATATATAGAATATATCCCATCTCTTAGAGAAATGAACAGACTAGAGAATAAAATCGCTGAATAAAAATCAGGATTATTGTGAACGAGTAAATTCGGAGGAAATTACCTGTCAGCAGTGCCAGAGCGGGAAAACGCCGCACAGATGCAGAGCCAGCATAAAAACCACGGCAAAGGCACATCCCACTGCAAACGTGGTTTTTATGCCGGCTCTGCATCTGCATATTTTTATGCGTCACACTCTTTGTGTTTAAAAAAATGTTTGTTTTTATTTTTGGTTTGTATTATGATTATTCGTATTTTAAATTTTATGTCCATGTTTGTCTTTAGACCCCTGACGAAGGCCTAGGGCCGAAACCTTTTAAGTTGGGTCTACCAATAAGGTTTTTTGGATATCTTCACTGTGTTTGGCCGTGGTTTTTGGTTTTCGCTACTCTCCACTGTATTTTTTGCGGATACCTCCTTCTCCTGCTGTTTTGTTTTAAAGTTCTCTTAGCACCAATTTAAAGCAAGGCAAGGGTGACGTCATCCTTTGCATAAAGCTTTCAAAGGCAATTTTCTGGATCTAAAAACACCATATTGCCGGGGCAAAGTAATGCTGTGAACGTAAAAGCTAAATAGAGACTGGCACATCCCAAAGTGCATATTGTAGAAAGGGACAGGTGCGCCATTAATTTATCTTTAAAAAAAAAAAAATGAAATAGAGCAAATCTCTGTGGCGTTCAGGGGACTGCAATGTGGGTACACTAACTATCTGGCAATTGAGTGATTAGACCATACAAAACTGTCCCATAGTTAACAGCTGACTGTGTTCGTGAGAAACTAGCTAAATTTGAAGTAGACAAAGCGATGGGACCGGATGGGATACACCCTAGAATACTGAGGGAACTTGGGGACGTTCTAGCACCTCCACTGACTGACCTTTTCAATGCCTCGTTGGAGTCGGGAGTGGTGCCAAAGGACTGGAGAGAGGCTCATGTGGTGCCTTTACACAAAAGCGGAAGTAAGGATGTGGTTGAAAACTACAGGCTGGTTAGTTTAACTTCAGTGGTGAGTAAATTATTTGAAACGCTGCTGAAAGAGAAAATCATGAGATTTCTGGAGTCCAGCGGATTACAGGATCTGAGAAAGCATGGATTCACCAGAGGCAGGTCTTATCAGACAAATCTGATTGATTTCTTTGACTGGGTGACCAGGGAGTTGGACCGAGGGAGAGCCCTAGATGTGGTGTATTTAGATTTCAGTAAAGCCTTTGACACTGTTCCTTACAGGCAACTTATAAACGAACTGAGCACTCTAGGAATGGACCCTAAAGTTACTGCTTGGGTTAGAAATTGGTTGGGTGGGAGGCGACAAAGAGTATGAGTAAATGGAGCGCTCTATGAGGAGAAGGTGGTTACCTGTGGTGTGCCCCAGGGATCTGTCCCGGTCCGTTTCTTTTTAACATCTTTGTTAGTGTTATTGCGGAAGGGCTGTCGGGTAACGTTTCACTCTTTGCAGATGATACCAAAATCTGCAATAGAGCAGACACCCAGGAAGGTGTAGATAACATGAGGGAGGGATCTAGCTAAGCTTGAAGTTGGCAGCTGAGATTTAATATTAAAAAATGCAAGGCCAAGCATTTGGGCTGCAGCAATCCAAGGGAGCAATATAGTATAGTGGGTGAAGTACTTTTTTTCACTAAAGAAGAGCGGGACCTAGGCATGATTGTGTCTGATAATCTTAAAGTAGCTAAACAGGTAGAAAAGGTGACTGCAAAAGCTAGAAGGATGCTTGGGTGCATAGGGAGAGGAATGGCCAGCAGAAGAAAGAGGTGATAGTGCCTCTGTGTAGGTCTTTGGTGCGACATTATTTGGAGTATTTTGTGTAATTCTGGAGACCTCACCTTCAAAAGGATATAAACAGGCTGGAGTCTGTACAGACGGTGGATACTAAAATGGTTAGTGTTCTTCATTATAAAGCATATGAGGACAGCCTTAAGGATCTTAATATGTACACCTTAGAGGAAAGGTGGGATAGAGGTGATATGATTGAGACGTTTAAATATTTCCATGGCATAAATGCACAGGAGGAGAGCCTCTTTCGATTGAAAGCAAGCTCTGCTACGAGGGGACATGGGATGTGGGTGAAAGGGGGTAGATTCATAAGTGATTATTCATTAATATTTCTTTATGGAAAGAGTAGTGGATCCATGGAATAGTCTCCCAGTGGAGGTGGTAGAGATGAGGACAGTATCTGAATTCAAAGAAGCATGGGACAAACACAAGATCTCTAGAAAAAAGTGGACTGTTGTAGTGGTTGATATGGAAGGACAGACTAGATAGGCCCACGACTCTGAGGAGCAGTGCTCGTGTTTTCAAAAAAAGAGGAGGAGAAAGGGAACTCTGAGTGTTTCACAAAAAGGTTGTACATAGAACCAGAGTTAAACTTCATAAAAAAACCCCAGACTTGTTCAGATCTTGATTGAGTCCACGAGGATGAAGTGTGTCCATGCTGAAGATCAATTTTTGTTCAAGTACCTGTCTACATCTCCGCCACGCCAGTGAGGATGCACCTGTTTTAGGATCAAAAATTTTAGGTCTGAGAGGTATGTGATACTTCAAGCTAAAATGGCTAACCAGTGGTTTCTGGGAAGCACATCATCTAATCGAGTTGCAGTGTTCGATAATCCGTAGTTTGACACTGTGGCAAATTTTTCCATGCTAACTTTTCTCGTGCATAGTCATTGTGGATATCCTGAAAAACCTGACTGGCCTGTGGCCCCCAGGATAGGTTTGAAAACTATTGCATTGGTGCTTCTAGCAGTTCCGAGGAGCAATGTGCTGAGGAGCTTGCTGCGCATAAAAAGGGAGGGAGCCACCAACTAGTATTTAATCTAGGAGTCTGTACGAGTCTTTGAGGAGAAGAGGAAAAAAAGTGTTGAAGTATCGGGTACCAAAAGGGTTCATGGAAGTCAGCGAGCTCAATAATGGTGCAGAGGGAACCTGAAAGCCCAAGGAAGGGAAGTAGGGTGTCCTAGAAATATTTGCATCAGAACCCTATTCTGCATTATGTATGCTGTATATATGCATTGCAACTTGTCATTGATGGTTTATTTTCAAGAACTTTATTCAGTGAGAACTTTTATTTTGGAGCACGCTACTGTGTTTGGAGTGTCTCCTTAACTAAATCAAATACCTTGGCAGGACTTTTTTGAGGGAGTAGGCGATGGTATGGAGTTACCAACACCTTTTTCATTATCTGCTAAAGTTGACCCATGGACCTTCTGTATTAATGAAAGAGCCTGGCACCTTTATTTCTAGGAAAAATGTCTACCTTGGGCCTTCAAGTGGGTAATCCTTTCCCCCTGTATCAGAGAGTCCACACAATTTGTTGCAGGGCATCCACGTGACAGATCTAAGATCTAGTGAGTGTTTCTGTCTAACACGAGTACCCAAAAGATGGGCTGCCTTTCCTTTGTACATTTTTTTGAACTGAAAATTCTGTAATAAACAAATTATCCCTACTTTTGAACAGCTTTTTTTGTAAGGGTTGTAATGATGAACAGTCCAACAACTGAATTACAAACCTTACTGATAGCATAGCGGGGTAGAAGTTGGCATTCAGCCAATCAGATTGCAGAGCTGGCTTTCCACCAGTCCTTTCCTGTGTATTTGGCCAGTGCATACAGCGAAGAATGTGTGAGGGAGTCAGAATTTGTAGTTGCCTTTATCATGACATGGCAGCTGTCTCTTACTGTTTTAAAAGCTGCTGCTGTGCACAGATACCTGCATGCAGTGACCATCTTAAAACAAGAAAAATGATGTATGATTTTTATCTGCCTCTACTCTGCCCATCTCTATACTAAGCCCTGCAATCCCCTTCTTTTCCTTAGAGAGTCTCTGCACTTGGCAAATGCTTTCTTGAATTCAGATACAGTCCTCGTCTCTAGCACCTCCACTGAGGGTCACTTCCATGCATCTGCCACTCTTTCCGTAACAGTAAGAGATGACAGCAGCAATGCTCAGTTACTTATTTTGGACACATGCTGTGCACCCAGATTTTTCATTGTGTGATATTATTCAGCAGTTATAAATGGGGAAAATTCTACACATATTATACTGTTACCTGTACCTAGTTCACCTGTTCTATGTTCTATGTAAAATGACTTGGTATGATACTATCCATACCATATAACATAATGTTCATTGTAAACCGCACTTGATACTTGTGAAAGAGCGGTATAGAAATAATTGTTAAATAAATAAATAAAATGGCTTTTATAACATTATCCCATGGGTTACGCACACAGGTGGCCTGCGTACGTCTTGTAGCACTATATAAATGTTCAGTAGTAGTTGTACTACAGGGCGTTAGCTGGCAATGCATGTCTGGTGCATGCTAAAATCATGCTTTGGACACATATTGCCAGCTAGCACGGGGCCATAACAGTTTGCATGAGACAACTCCCACACTAACTGCAACCTGCATTAGGGACGTGAGCAGGCAGGTTAGGGGTAGAGAGTGAACGAGGTGATCTTTGTGCAATTAGCACAGGGTAAACACCGTGTGCTAACTACATCCAGCGTGATTAACCTGGATTCACCTAATGTCACTTCAGTAGGCGGAGTTAAATGCACCCATTAGGTGGGCAGGGCTCCACGGTACTTGCCGGGAAAATGCTATCCACACCCCCGACAGTTAACCCACTGGTGGTGCACCTAACGCACCATGGTTTTGAAGCTTTTGGTGTGTTAGGCGCAACATCTTAGTGCCCTTTAGTAAAAGACCCCCTAAATACGTGCGATGACAAGAAGGCAAGTGTTTTTATGCCAGGGAAGTGTAAACATGTTGTGGGATGAAATTTAGCCAGAATACAGGTGAAGTCGCAAAGTATTGTACACATGTACATTAACTTCAGTTTAGTCAAAACGTCTGTCGGTTTAGCCCTAGCATTTTATAAAGGCAGTCATTCTATGTATCTTTATAAATTAGACTAGAAATAGGCGCCACTTTACTCTCTCAATCTAGGTGACCTGTTATAAAATAACCTCCAAAAAGTGAAATTTTCAAAGCCATTTACTCTGGTTAGTTGTCCTATCAAAGAATTGCCCCCTACCAATGGGTTAACAAGTGTACATGGGGTTCACAATGTGCATTTTTGTACTTTTAGTCACATTAAAAAAGGGTGTTCCTCGAGGTGTGCCTGGGTCAGGAGAATAAAGTATGAATGCAGAATGAAGTTGTCTAATCTCCACATATTTATCTATTTAATGGATTTTCTATACCACTTTATCATAGATTCAAAGTGGTTTACATTGTAAATTGAGGCAAAACATACATTATAACAGGGACAAAAACTTGGAGGCAAGCAGAATAGCAGAGGTTAAGAACTTGGAGTAATATGATATTGGAGTATACATAGTTTCATACGTTATAGAGTTATGAAGGATACATTGGAGTAGGGGATGGAGAAACAGCATTGGATGTGTGAGCAGAAAGTATAACTGAGGGGGCTAGTGGATATGACCGAGTTATTGTGTCATTTCATAGGTCCATAACTTTTGTGAAAAGGAATGTTTTTATTGTCTTTCTGAAATCCCATAAGTCCTTGATGGATCTCGTGTTTTCTGGAAGGGCTTTCCATATTGACGATGTGTATATGGAGAAGATTCTGTTGCAAGTTGACTGGTTGGATTTCTTCTTTGTGCTTGGGATGGTTAGTAGATTTTTATTGTTAGCTCTTTTTATTCTGTTCTCCGGATTTTTGTAGATTTATGATTGGAGGATGTTTGTAAATAAGTTATGTATAATTTTGAAGGTGATGAGCAGTGTTTTGAATTTAGTGCTTACTTGGACTGGGACAGTGTCATTCCATCTGGACAGGTGTTATATGGTTATCTCATGTGGTTCCTGCGATTATGCATGCATTATGCATGTATTTTGGACCATCTGGAGGGGGAGTGTTGTGCGCTTTGGGAGGCCTTGGTAGATAGGCTGTTTTGGTTAGTTTGATGATATGTGATCGGAAGCTTAGTTTTTGAGCCAATATAACACCTAGATATTTCACCTCAGATTTGACTGTGAGGTCATTGTTTTGTATTTTTATGGTTGTGGGTGGGGTAAATGTTATGATCCTGGTGATGTGGAGGACTTCTGTTTTTTTAAAGTTTATGGCTAGATTTTGTTTTCCTAGCCACTGTATCGTTGCCTCAGGCAGTTTGTTAGCTGTTGTGTGTATTTGGGATGTTCTGTATTGAAGGGCGCATAGATTATAATATCATCTGCATAGATACTGCAGTGGATGTTGTGATCTTTTATTACGGCACATAGTGGTTGCAAGTATATTTTAAATAGTGATAATAAGAGAGGAGCCCTGTGGGATTCCTTAAGGTTGGTCAATTGGTCTTGATTTATGTGGGCCACATTCGACGTGCTGTTTCCTGTGTGTCAAATAGGAGACGAACCATTTAAGGGTGGTGCCACAGAGCCCTATTTCTTGGAGTCTTTGTAATAGTATGAGGTGGTTGACTGTGTTGAAAGCTGCTGTGGATGTCAAGGCAAATTAAGGATAACTTTTACGCTTTCCTCTGCCTGCAGAAAATGAAGGTACAAAATTTGTATGTAGTTTTTATAAGAATAACTATGAACATAGATCCCTTTGGAAATTGCCTTCTGGGTTCACAAGTACAAAACTCACTTTGGACTTCATACTAAGTTGGCTAGTAAAATTTGCCCTTAAAGGACTTAAGAGAAGATTTCTCTCTTCATGTGTTGCTTTTTACAGTGTACACTTGATCATTCGCTTGCACAACTTTTACACTGATCAAGAAGCAACAGTTCAACTGGAACTAGGAGAAACAGAATGGTTTAAAATTGGCAAAGATGTATGACAAGGCTGCATACTTCTCCCTACCTCTTTAATTTATATGCAGAACAAATCATCAGAGAAGCAGGACTGTATGAAGACAATTGAGGTGTGAAGATTGGTGGAAGACTCCTTAACAATCTTCGCTATGCTGATGATATCACATTACTGGCTAAAAGTGAAGACAATTTGAAACATTTGCTTCTCAAGGTCAAGGAATATAGTCTTAAAATGGGTCTGAACCTTAATGTTAAGAAGACAAAGATCCTGACAACTGGCAAAATTAATACGTTCATCATTGATGGAGAAGAAATTGAAATAGTTGACAACCTTAACCTACTTGGATCAACTATCAATAAAGAAGCAAGCAGTCAAGAAATCCGACGATGCATTGCTCTTGGCAGAATGGCTATGAAGGACCTAGACAAGATTCTCAAGAGCAGAGATGTCTCTCTCCATACAAAGTTTTGACTTGTTCAAGCCATGGCATTTTCAATAACATCATATGAATGTGAAAGTTGGACAGTGAAAAAGATAGACAGGAAGAAAATTGATGCCTTTGAATTACGATGCTGGCAACAAATACTGTGTATACCATGGACAGCCTGAAGAACAAACCAGTCAGTACTAGAGGAGATCAAACCTAAGCTTTCTTTAGAAGCTCAGACAACAAGACTTTGACTTTCATACTTTGGACACATCATGCGAAGAGAGAGATCATTAGAGAAAGACATCATGCTTGGCAAGGTGTAGAAGGTCACCGCAAAAGAGGAAGGCCAAAAAGGAGATGGATCGCTACAATAACAGCAGCTATGGGTGCCATTCTGTCAGCAATGAGCCGCCTGACTGAAGATCGAACACAATTTGGGTCAACTATCCAGAGAGTCGCCATGAGTCGACACAGACTTGATGGTACTTAACAACAACAACATCTATATCATTAGATTTTTCAAGGCTGCATTAGAGCAACATCCACCCATGAAAACTCATTCTTCATCGGTGGCTATGGGGGAAATTGAGCACTACTGCACAACACAGAATTTATTGGAAAGCTAGTAAGAGGAAGTGCTAGTGCCTAAGAGGTGGAACTGGAAGTGTAAGTCTGGAGGGATGAGTTGTAGGAGAATGAAGCTGGGGAAGGGACTTTTTGGTGGATGCTGGAGATGAGTCAGGAAAGTGTGTTAAAGGGAGGCTGAGTTGGAAGAGGAGTGTGAGTATTGAAGAAGAAAGATTCTAGGAGGGGGAAAGGGTATTGAGGAGATAGCTAGGAAAGTGGAAGGGTGATCTATGACTTATAGTTAGGTCTTCTGGATTTCAGGTATTTTTATTTGATAATCTGCAGAGCCCAAGAGGAGTTGCAGGCAGCACTGACTTCTTTTGACTGTTGATATTTTTAGTAACAACCACTAGCACCACTGTGTTTTCCTAAGTATTGGCAACTGCAAGAATTTAGCATGTCCTGCAGCACAGAACTCTCCTTGGACTCTGCAGATGGCTTCTGGTTTTGGTGATTTTACCATAGTACACCACAAATGGGCCTATTTGTCCTTCTGAGGAAAATCTGCACCAGAAACTCCAAAATTTTGCAACTTTGACAGAAAACCTATTTTTTTGTAAGGTTACCAGATATCCCCAATTTTAGAGCTGTCCCATCTGATTCCCACCTGTTTGGAAGCCTCCTGTCCCTGATTCCAGCAATGGGGACAGAGAAGGGTAGAGAGAAAATATTTTCAATTTAGTGGTTTGAATTTGTCAATTTTTAGAATTTACATTTGTTGTTTTTATATTTTGCACAGTACAAAGGACATGCATCACTGCTTCTATTTCTCTGCCAGTCTGTCTGCTTAGAAGTGATGATATTGCTGTCATGGGATGAATGGGTGGGTGAAGGGGGTAAGGAGGGAATGACCACTTCCTTCCTCCATCCCTTGCCACTAAAACATTGGAACTAAGGTATCCCTTCCTTCTCTCCCCATCACACTTCAGATAAGCATTGCAGATTTGCCTGCAAAAAGTTTGCTAACCTTATTCTGTTGTGAAGTTTAAATTGATGGTATTAGGTGCTGGTGACTAGTTAGAGAGTGGTTATATTGTATCCTTTTGATAAATATAGTATGCAGTCTTTTGTAGAATTTTATTTTATTATGTATAGAATGTTCCTTTTGTTTTTTTTGTGGGCAAGTAAGGCTTCTAGTTCAGTAGGAGCAGGTTGGCCAACTTTGAAATGCAGTTTTCAAAAGAAGTGTCATGGAAATGAAGGGACTGCTTTGGTGGAACGTAAATGGGGGAAACTACTTGAGGACTGAGTAAAAACCATATCTCTGAATCCTCCAGGTCTAATAAATTCTATCTCAAAAATGATATACAGATCCTCAGGATCTACTGAATCCATGAGTGTAAAACATGTACATTCTCAGGATTCTCCAGTGTAGCACAACCAAGTATTTATTTTATTATATTGCAATTGTTTTAGACCACCATATCATCAAAACATCAAGGCAGTTTACATGCTAAAATGTACAAAAAGGAAGCAAACGCCTTCCTGAACAGCCAGAACGTCAAACCGTGTTTGAACTTACTATAGGAAGATCGAAAGATAAAGTATTCCACAAAGGAGGAACAACATTAAGCAAATGCTGCACTTCGAGAACATTGCAAACAAAAACATTTATGAGAAGGAACCACAAGGTACCTTGGAATGTTCTAGATGGCTGATAAGATCTATACAATGGTCTCAAAGCCCTAATTCTATGAAGGGCATTAAAGCATCTCCTAACAGTAGAAGAAATAAAAGAACAGGACAATTGACCATCCAAAATCACCCCAAGAGACTTTACGGTATCCTTAAAAGGTAAGGTAAGGTCATTAATTTGAATCCAAGAAGGCGGCAAGGAACCATAAAGCTTCAGTTTTCTGAGAATTCAAAACCAGCTTATGAGAAAACATACTGCTACATCCTCCAATGTAATTGGCGTTGGAGGATCGAGGCTTCTCCTATTACTACTACTACTTATTTGTATAACGCTACAAGGCGTACGCAGCGCTGTACAGATATATGTAAAAGACGGTCCCTCCTCATCAGAGTTTACAATCTAGTCAAGACAGACAGCACAAAAGCTGAGGACAAGGATATATCTAGGGGAGCGGTAAGGAAATACATAGGAGACTAAGCAGATCAGGATCCAGAAGCGGCCTCGAAGAGGTGAGTTTTAGCCTGGATTTGAAAAGGGCCAGAGATGAAGCTGATGCACAGACTCAGGTAGTTTGTTACAGGCATAAGGAGTAGCAAGGTGGAAGGATTGAAGTGTGGAGTAGGCAATAGAAGAGAAGGGCACAGAAAGAAGGAATCTGCCAGAAGAGCGGATCTCCTGAGGAGGGGTGTAGGGAGAGATAAAAGGTAGTGAAGAGTAGCAGAATGAGTGCATTTATAGGTCAGTAGAAGAAGTTTGAACTGGATACGGAAATAGGGAGCCAGTGAAGCAACTGGAGAAGAGGGCATGAGCATATTGTGACTGGTGGAAGATTAGCCATCAGCTGAGTTTTGAACAGATTAAAGGGGAGAGAGATGATTCAGAGGGAGACTAACAAGGAAGAAGTTTATTTATTTTATTTATTTATTTAGACAGTTTTGTATACCGCCTTATCCTTCAATCAAAGCGGTCACAACACAATTGGGGGATACATTTAACACGCGGGGATATGAGACACATACACTAATACTTACAGGGAACATGGGCAATGGAGGGTTAAGTGGCTTGCCCAAGACCACAAGGAGCATCTGTGGGACTAGAAACCCCAGTCCTTCCGGCCCAAGGTTGCTGTCCTCTAGTGGGATTTGAACCCCCGACCTTCCGGCCTGAAGTACCGTGCCCCAACCACTAGGCTACTCCTCCCTCTAGTTGTACTAGTCTAGATGGGAGATGGCTAAAAAAAAGTAGATGTGTCTTAGTAATGTGTATAGAAAGAAAGGGACAAATTTTGCCAGTGTTATCAAGAAAGAAGCAACAGGTTTTAGCTATCTGTTGGTTGTGTGCAGAGAAACAGAGAATAGAGTCAAAGATGACTCCATCATTGCGAGCTGAGAAAACAGGGAGGAGTGTAGTGTTCTCTGGGAACAAGCAGGAAGTCAGCCCTCACATATGGGTCACGTCAGTGGCAATGGAGCCCACGTGGAAGCATCTCCCCAGCTTTCAAAGAAAGCTTTTGGGAGATGTACCAAGCATGCATGGTCCCCTTCCTGCCTAAGGGTGTCATCTTGCCTCAGTCTCCTTTTTTCTGCGGAGCCCTTCAGACGTCTTTCCAGTTAACCCGGGAAAAAGTGTGGTGTTTTGATACCTTTCTGTCCAGTTTGCCTTGGTGTCGCTCCTCTGGTTCATTCCTTCGTTTTTGCTCTTTTCTTCAAGGTATCTCTCGACCGGCATTCGTGCCTTTTTTTCGGCCAAAGGCCTCTGACCCCTGCCAATTGGCAGGGACCCCTTTATCCTGATGGCCTCCAGCGGCTTCAAGAAATGTGACCAGTGCACCAAGATGATGTCCCTCACCGATCTGCATAACTGCTGCCTCCAGTGCCTTGGCCTGGAACATGACTCAGACTGCGAACTTTGCAGGACGATGACTTCAAAGGTCCTTAAGAGCAGTCATCAGCAGTAGGAAAAAATTTTCTAAAAATCTGACTCTGCGCCACAGTCTCTGGCGACCCCCAACTCCAGGGCCCCCTCTGGTACCTCAGTGCCCCACGAAGCCCAGGCCACCTTGGAGTCTCGCAGCCACAGTTCCTCTGAGAAGAAATTCCCGGAGATGGAACACAAGAAGTCAAAGTCTTTGAAGATCTTCTTGGAGACCGGGTTCGGGAAGACTGGAAAATCCCACTTCAGGTCTCGCAGACCCAAGCATGAGTCAGAGGAATCTGAGAAGGAGCAGCCTCTCAAGCTGCCCCAAAAGGAGTCGTTTGTACCCACCGACTGGCCTCAGACACCCGAGGCCATTAAAGTTGAAAACCCTCCCTCGATGGAACTGACGCTGGACCCGAAACCCTCGGAGTCCACGTCAAAGGCTGCAAAGCCAACTGGCATGGAGAACAGGATGGCGGCATTAGAACACAGTATCTCTGCCCTCATGGCCCAGCAGTGGGCGTTCATGTCTGGTTCATCTGGTTCAATGGTTCATCGCCCCAACAATGGGACCCTCGACATTGAGGGCCTCCCTGGACACGGAGCCGAACCTTGAGTGCCACCAGCCTTGAGAGAGCCTACAGTATCAGACGAGGTTCTCGTCCCATTCCTCGGATGACCAGTCCTCTTTGGCAAGCGCACACAGTCACACCACAGGTCCCCTGGAGGCCCCAGGCCTCCTCAGCTCGGACCTTGACTGCAGTAACCATGAAGCCTTGGAATAGACCTCAAATTTCCAGTCCAATTGGGAGACCGAGGACGAGGAGTCCCTGGATGCTCGTCACTACCGAGATGTTCCTTCGGACCCCCCTCTTCCCCAGTGTCCTCACACCATTCCCCGCCAGAGGATATTTTCTCCCTCGACTTTGTGTGGGACATGGCTAGTGTGCTCTCCATTGAGACCGAGGTGGACAAGGACCCACGCATGGAGGAACTGGAGATCCTCCAGTATGAGGCCCTTCCAATGGAGGCCTTCATGGTGCCTGTTCCATTGATCCTACAGTGCCGCCTTCTCCACATGTGGGAGACACCAGTGTCTGTGCCTATTGTCAGCAGATGACTCGACTCCATGTACAAAGTCTGGCAAGGCCCTAGGTTCCAGAAAGCTCAACTTCCCCACAACTTAATGGTTGTTGCGTCCACCATGCACAGACTGAAGAGGCAAAAGACCCATTCTTCTGTGCCCCCCAGCAGGGAGGTCTGGATGCTCGATGCCCTCAGGGCTCAATGCTGATATGCTGGGTCCAGTCCTACCAGCTCTACATTGGCATGTATCTCAAAGAGCTGTTGAAGGAACTCAGTGGATTCTCGGCAGGCCTTGACAGGGAACCCCTGCAGAGGTTCATGTCACTGGCCTCGGTGGTCAAAGAGTGCTCGAAGTTCCTGTCTTGAGCAACTTAGAATTGCTTTGAGTCGTCAGCCAGGGTCACCGCAACCGGCATCGGGGCCCAACGCCAGTCATGGCTGCAATCATCTGACCTTGAACAATGGGTTCATGACAAACATATTGATATACCCTGAATCTGAGAAAAACTCTTCGGGAAACCTATGGCAGACAAAGCAGCAAAGATGAGACTGAGTTCCTCACGAGGATCAGACTCTCAAAAAATACCTCAGTGCAGCCCCGCAAGAAGGCCCTCGGGAAAGAAGCCCTTCTTCCTGAGGAAAAAGGGTGGCTCTGGCAGCACCTCACAGTTCCAAGCCTTCTTGGCCCCACAGCACAGCCAACAGCACAAGGGACCAGAGGCATGGCAGCTATAAGCAAAAGATCCCCAAGTCCCAGGCACTGGCCTTGGCTCAGCCTGGGGGGAGCTTTTGTCTCCCTGGGTGTGACCTCCTCTCCCCCTGGAGGTCCCCTACAGCTCATGGGGGGGGGGACAGCTGGTCCTGTTGACCCACAGGTGGTCCATCATGGCCACTGATACATGGGTCCTGCAAGTGGTCAAGGACACTGCCTGCCACTTAAGATAAAGATACCTTTCCTGGAAGGTAGTCTTTCTTGTGGCATTCGCATCAGCTCGCAGAGTCGGCGAGCCCCAGGTTCTAAACAAGGTTCTACAAGAACAAAGCTGTGCTTCACACACATCCTAAGTTCCTTCTGAGGGTGGTGTACCCATTCCACCTCAATCAGGAGGTGATGCTCCTCACCTTTTTTCCAAGGCCTCACGCTGGCAGGGCAGAGACCATTCTCCATACTTTGGATTGTAAGAAGGCCCTGTCCTCCTCCTATATGTAACGGACTTGGGGCTACCGCAAAGCACCTTAGTTTTTTGTATCCTATGACCCCAGTTGTCTGGGGCTCGCAGTGGCTAAGCATACTCTCTCCTCTTGGGTGGCAGACTGCAGTACCCTTGCCTATGAGCAGGCAGGGATCTTACTGGACCAGAAGGTCATGGTGCATTGCGTCAGGGCCATAGCTACTTCCATGGCAAATCTGCATTCCGTCCCCGGACCGAAATCTGCCTGGTCGCCACCTGGGTCGTACTCCGTAATTTCTTCAGGGTGTAGGCAACTCATGTTCTCCAACCCTTTGTGTTCAGGCTACCGAAGTGTTGGTTCCCCGCCGGACACTTGGGTCTTGTGAGAATCTCTCAGTAGGTACTCAACTGCTGCTGGTGTTTTTACAGGTTCTCTGTAGTCTGTGGCTGGGAAGTCCCACATGTGAGGACTGACTTCCTGCTTCCCGGAGAAAGCGTAGTTACTCACCTGTAATAGGTGTTATCCGGGGACAGCAGGAATCATTCTTAATTTTTGCTGACTTAGCTATGGCATTAAACTGAGGCAAGATCTTCCTTGAAAGCTGGGGAGATGCTTCCACGCAGGCTCCGTCTGTGCTGACATCACCCATATATGAGAACTGATTCCTGTTATCCCCGGAGAACACCTGTTACACATAAGTAACTATGCTTTATCCGCAGAAATAGAGAAGGGAGGAAGGGGGAAGGTGGGTTTAAGGGAAAGATAAGGAGCATCTCCAGGAACAAGCAGGAATGTAGTCTTCACATATGGGTATCATCGGTACCGACGGAGCCTGCGTGGGAACGCTCCCCAGCATCCAATAGGAAAGCTTTTGGGAGCATCCCACAGCGCCTGCATGCTGCCTTCCCACCTTTCCCAACTGTCCCTCTCCAGTTCTTCGTTTTCCGCGGAGCCGACAGGTCACACATCCTGTCACTGCAGAAAATATTCCCTTTTATTTCTGCCTTTTTGTGGTCGTGTCTGTTCTTCCCTAGGTTACACGATGCAAGGTTCCACATTAGGAACTACCACCCAGGAAAAAGATTTAGGCGTCATTGTGGATACCATGTTAAAACCCTCGGCCCAGTGTGCAGCAGCGGCCAAGAGAGCAAATAGAATGCTAGGTATGATAAGGAAAGGAATGGAAAATAAAACAA
The DNA here is from genome assembly GCA_033557465.1 of Ichthyophis bannanicus. Taxonomy (NCBI): domain Eukaryota; kingdom Metazoa; phylum Chordata; class Amphibia; order Gymnophiona; family Ichthyophiidae; genus Ichthyophis; species Ichthyophis bannanicus. Next base: position 66,878,531 of record CM066045.1, on the reverse strand, counting down.
AAGATATTATAATGCCTCTATATCGTTCCATGGTGAGACCGCACCTTGAATATTATGTGCAGTTCTGGTTGCCGTATCTTAAAAAGGATATAGCGATTTTAGAAAAGGTTCAGAGAAGAGCCACCAAAATGGTAAAGGGGATGGAAGGATACTCCTATGAAGAAAGGCTAAAAAGGTTAGGGCTCTTTAACCTGGAAAAGAGACGGCTGAGGGAGATATGATAGAAGTCTATAAATTAATGAACGGAGTGGAACGGGTAAACGTAGATCGATTGTTTATGTTATCAGAATATAGAACGACTAGGGGACATGCAATGAAGCTACAGGGTAAACTATTTAAGACTAATAAAAGAAAATATTTTTTCACTCAACGTGTAATCAAACTCTGGAATTTGTTACCGGAGGATGTAGTAAAGGCTGTTAGTGTAGCTGGGTTTAAAAACGTTTGGACAAGTTCCTGGAGGAAAGGTCCATAAACCATTATTAAGAAGGGACCCAGGATATCAGTGCTTGAACCAATACAAGCATTGTGGAACCTGTGTCCCTTGGGGAAACTGCTAGGTACATATGACCTAGATTGGCCACTGTTGGAAACAGAATACTGGGCTTGATGGACCTTGGTCTGACCCAGTATGGCATATCTTATGTTCTTATGTTCCCTCAATGCTACACTGGTACCGCTGGTTGTTCTTTCTTTCTTCTTAACAAAAAATCCCCAAAACGTTTCTGGAGTCTTTTCCAGGTATTTTCTCCTCAGGTGGCATCTTTGTCACCAACACCCATGAGTGGTGCCTCAAATGTCTAGTTCCTGACCACTCTATTTCGGAGTGTGTTGCCTGTGAGATGATGTCGAAGGGGGGGGGGGGGACCGGCAAAACAGAGCTGGTAAACTTAGCACCCTTTTTCCCTCCGATGCAGCGTCTGTGGCATCGACGTCTTCCAGGGCTTCGTCTTCCTCCCATGGATCTCAGGTAACTAAATATAAATCTGGCCGGTCCTCAAAGGGTAGGTCTCTTTCTAAGCATCGAGATGCCTCTGGCGTTGCCCTTGAGGAACTTGTACCGGCAAAATTGCCCCGGCGGGAGGCTTCGGCTTCCAAAGCACTAACAGGGCTTCAGGATGTTCTTGAGGCCTCAATCTCGGCAGAACTACTGGTGCCATGCTCTGGGGTACCGGCTGCTTCATCCGGTACCGATACCCAAGAATCGGCAGCGTCGATAGACCAGAGATTCTTGGCTATTGAACGCGGTCTGGCGGCTCTTCTCACGGCCTCGCTGCCCTGGAAACCGCTTCAGACAATTCAACTGGTACCGGCACCGACTGCATCGACATCGGCAGGTATTCTACCAGGACCGAGTCATGCTTATCCATCCGGTATCGACAAGTCAGTACCGGATCCCTCCGATGCCGACTTTGATCGGTACCGGTATCGTGCCTTGCACGATCACCCGGATCGGAGATACTTTGAATCCTCGGATGAGTCTGAAGACTCTGAAAGCTCTGCCAATACCAGAGTACTTCTTCCTGAGGATTCTCCTTCTCCTCAACGTAGGATGTCTCCTCCAGAGGATATGTCTTTTCAGGATTTTATCCGAGATGTGGCTCAAGGTCTTTCCATCACAGTGGCTCCTGAAAAAGAGCCTAGGGCAAAGGAATTGGAAATCCTGCAATACCCTAAAGCTCCCAAGGAGGCAGCTACCTTACCTATTCATGAGATCTTGCATGATCTCACGTTAAGGATGTGGGAAACACCTCTAACCACTTCTCCTCACTCTCGAAGTCTCGACACCATGTATCGAGTTCCTCCTTGTACTGGGTTTCAAAAGATTCAGCTACCACACCATTCCATGGTGGTGGAATCGGCTATGAAAAGGATCAAGAGTGCAAAAAAACATGCATCTAGGACGTGAGTGTAGGACTCTTGACGCCTTTGGATGTCGAACCTTCCAGACTTCCATGCTTTCTGCTAGGATCAGTTCCTATATATTATATATGGGAATGTTCCTTAAGGAGGTCACGGGAGATTTAGAGCTTATGAGCCCTCTCCTTCCTGATGATAGGAGGCAGGATTACCTTGCCCTTGTCAAACATGCTCAGGATGTTTCCAAGTTTGTAAATCGTGCAGCCTTTGACTGCTTTAAGTGCATAAGCAGAACCTCTGCTATTGCCATAGGTGCACGTACGATTGCCTGGCTCCAGGCATCTGACTTGGAACTTTGGGTACAGGATAAACTGGGGAATATTCCTTGCACAGGAGAGAATCTCTTTGGCAAGAATTGGCAGGAAAAAGCTAATGAGATAGATGCTGACAATATCACCTTGGATAGATTGTCTAAATCTACAGCTGATCCTGCAAGGAAAAAATCCTACAAGAAACTATTCTTCAGTAAGAAGAAGTTGTTTTACCCCTCCTATACCCAGCAGGGGCATCGTTTAGGTCAGTCTGCCCAAAAGGGACAGCAGCAACAACCTAGGCAAAGAAAAACAAAAGCTGCTAAGCCTCAGCAGACTCAGCCTCCACAGGAGCTTTGACTCCTGTCTAGAGAACTTTGCCTTCCTGGCCCTGAACGGCCCACAGCCTTCCACCATTCCAGGAAGGTTATGTCATTTTACCCCCAGATGGGGGCAGATAACAGCAGAAAATTGGACTCTGTCCATTGTAAGAGAGGGGTACAAGCTTCATTTCCTCAGCATGCCCCCTCCTACAATAGTAAGACAGTTCAATTCTCAGACCTCTCTCAATGCCCAGTTAGGTCAAGAGGTCACTTTGCTTCTTGCCCAGGGGGCAATAAAAGAGGTACCCATTCTCCAACAGGGTACAGGGTTCTACTCCTCCTATTTCCTTATTCCAAAGAAAACAGGTGGACACAGACGCATTTTGGACCTCAGAGACTTGAACAAATTCCTGTTCAAAGAGAAGTTCAAAATGATTTCTCTAGGAACTCTGCTGCCATACCTTCAGAGTCAGGATTGGCTTTGTTCTCTAGATCTCAAGGATGCGTACACTCATGTTCTCATCCATCCAACTCATCGAAAGTTCCTTTGCTTTCTATTTCAAGGGAAGTCAATCCCTTGTCAATCCCTCTTAGGAGCGCATCTATTAAAACTGTGAGAAGTGTTTCCACTCCATGGCGGGGCCGAAATCCATACTGTTGCTCATCAAGAGGGTAAGATGAGTCTAGAAAATCTTGTGTCTGTAACTGAACTACTTTTTCAATTATTTTGGTCAAGCATACCATTCTTGGCCAAAATAATTGAAAAAGTAGTTCAGTTACAGACACAAGATTTTCTAGACTCATCTTACCCTCTTGATGAGCAACAGTATGGATTTCGGCCCCGCCATGGAGTGGAAACACTTCTCACAGTTTTAATAGATGCGCTCCTAAGAGGGATTGACAATCCTAAACAGGCATTCATTCTACTTTTCATCGACATATCAGCAGCGTTTGATAGCGTACACCACACAATAATGCTCAATAACCTAAAACAAATAGGTTTAAACTCTACAGTACATAAATGGTTCTCATCCTACCTAAATGATAGAACGCAAAATGTAAGAATTGGAAATCAAAACTCAACCACATACAAGCAAGAAATTGGATTGCCACAAGGTTCAGCGCTGTCAGCTCTACTTTTCAATATTTACATAAAACCAGTCTGCAACATTTTCAAAAGTTTTGGAGTTCGATATCATCTATACGCAGATGATATTATGATGTATATTCCATTTACAATTCCCAACCTACCGCTCCAACTCCTATCGGACTGCTATAATGAAATCACAACTTGGCTAAAAGCACAAAACCTCCACATCAATCACACTAAAACGGAAGTTTTAATTGTAACCAAGAACAGATCCTATATCCCTCCATCACACATAAGACTTCAAAACCAAGAAATCAAAATAAAAAAGGAAATAAGATATCTAGGTGTTATACTAGATACACACCTTACAATGGAAACACACATCAGCAATACCATAAAGAAAATCTATTTCAAACTCAAAACCCTCAAACAACTTCGTCCACTAGTTTTTACACAAGACTTTATCAACATAATCCAAGCCACCATAACCCCACATTTTGACTTTGCCAATCTAATACTAATAGGCATAGCAAAACAAAGCATTAAACGATTGCAATTAGCACAAAATGCAGCAGCCAGAATCACATTGAAAATTAACTCCCTCCAACACATATCACCAATACTAGCCTCCCTCCATTGGCTACCAATCCAAAGTAGAATAATCTACAAAACAATAATAACATCATTCAAGGCCTTACATGACCTGGCCCCATCCATGATATGTAACTTAATACACAAAGAACCACCTAAGTCTACACACAGAAAAGGACAATTAAACAGATTAAAAATCCCGAAAGATTTTACAAAAGCCCATAAATCAACAAACAATAGAGCCTTTTCTCATATAGCTCCTACAATCTGGAATTCCCTCCCAGAGGAGCTACGAAAGCTAACAGAAATTATGGAACTCCGCAAGAATTTGAAAAACCTATCTGTTTACCAAACACTATAATATAGATAATTCATTATCTACATTAGACAAAGGTTAAAGAGATAATCAGATTGCTCCATGCAAAAGCCCTCTAACCCACACAGTTAGCACTCACCCATGATGATCTTTGAATTATGTCCCCTCCCTTCCATGTATTCCATGTATATATATTCATATATAAACTTGTATATAGTTTTCACACTGTTTGGTATTATATCACATTGTTTATTCGATATTTAATATGATGTTCCTTGTAAATATGTTTTGTTATATTCGACGTTCCATGTAAAACAAACATACTTGCTTTGTTGATTGTTGTTAACTGTAAACCGCAACTGAACTTTGGAAGTTGCGGTATATAAATGTGATTAAAAATAAATAAATAAATAAAATAAAAGTATTACCAATACATGTTTTTTGTCCTTTAATGTTGGTATTGATGTAGGATATAGTTCTTTTTTCTTTAGAGATCCCAACGATCTGTCTGCAGTACATTTAAATTGCAGTCTTTTGAAGGGAGTAGTAAGGTTTACCTATAGTTATAATTGATGACAATGTCTGCCTTTATCCCTGAGGCTTGCAGAACCAGTTTTGGCGCTACTTGAGATGATGTCACCTTTATTTGCATACCGCGGGTATTAATTGTATTCAACACGCAGACGCCGGCGTTTTTACTTTCGTTTTCATGCATTTAGAAGGGACCCTCGACTGAAGCGATCAAGTGCTTTGCAACCTTAAAGTGAGTTACTGAAGGGTTTTTGGTGTTACGTATGGGCTTGATGGTTGTTATGTGTACCCAATGTAGTTAGAACTTATCAGGTATATGGATTCACAATAGCAATTAGAACTTTTTCATGCTTAGTTTTCATCACTATAGTTGGATGGTCGGTAGCTCTTGGCCGGGTTTATAAGATTGGAATTTTTTAATGGGGTTTTAGTAGTCCTAACAGAATGGTTTCTGCTGTAAACACCGCTTTTTATGTTTAAATCAGAAGGAGTTGTTAAACGAGAAGTTATGTATGTTGATAATGTTGGTTAAATTATTTGTAGCGTCGGGTCTACACGTTGCCGGTTCAGACTCCAAATTAGATTTCTTCCCCCAACAATTGTTGTTAACCAGTGTGGATCAGTGAGTCTTGGTTCTTTGGGGGGGGGGTTCGTCCATACATTATACTATATAAAGTTTGTGTAACGCAGGATTGTTACCCATTCTCTGTCTGATTGCACACAAGGTAGACTAGGACGGGGGTTATATTTTGCAATAAGTTGCAAAGGATGAGTATCATGTGTCTCTGTTCCTTTTTAGTATCGGGTTCTTTTTCTTTGAAACAACAGTTTTGAAAGAACATTATCGTGCTCATAGGTAATTACTTTTAGATGAACAATTTATCTTAGTGAGACCCTTTTGAATATTAGGTACAGTGAATTATTAAAAACGGTATGATGATGCACTTATCCATATTGTTCTCTTCCTTGTCCCTGATAGTATCTAGAGCACCATGGAAGTATGATTGTTTATGAAGGTACGCAATGTTTGTTTCATTCATTTACCATCTAATATATATATGGTTTTATATGTGGTTACAACATGGTAGTATGCCCTGTGATATGGGTAATAGTTTTTAAACACCCTTTATACATCTAGTTCACTATTTATTTATTTATTTATTTACATATTTATACATGTTTTAACTATGATGTTCTTTTGTCTGTCATATAATGCCTTTGAGGACCTTATTGTGCTGTTGTTGATCTTTTAATTCATTATTTATTTATTTATTTAGTATATATTTGTATGCCGCCACTTCCAGCGATCAGCTGCAGACCAATGGTGTAAAATACAAGGGAGTAATGTATAAAATCAGTTGAAGGTACAGAATGATTTGGGGGAGGGGTACACCACCATCACATAAAAATTACAAATAGACATTACATTTTGATCACCCAGGTTTGAGCCACAAATCAAATAAAATATACATTTGATTGATCAGATTATAAATATACATTTGAATGACCAGATAAATTACAGTTTTATCACCCAGTTAGAGCAACCAGTTAAATTACAGGTTTATCAAGAACATAGATAGTTGTAGGTACATTGCCAGATATGCAGTCTTATTAACATTGACATTGGATCTATTTCCTGCCTCTTGTGCTTCGGGGGGTTAGGCAATTTGGGTAAGGAGGGAATGATTGAATTTGCCTAGGTGATACCGTAGTGAGTTTGGAACAGGTGGGTTTTAAGCTTTTTTCTGAAGTCCTGTAGATTGTTGATCAGTCGTAACTCATGAGGTAGTTTGTTCCAAAGCATGGGAGCAGTGTACGTGTATGCCCGGTTGCTCGTTCCCTCTTTTACATCTCTTATACTACTGGGAACGCAGAGTGTGCTAAGGTTAGTAGTTCTTCGGCATCTGTTGGGGGGCTGTGTGGATATGAGGTTATCGAGGAATGATGGGGATATCTTGTGAAAGATTTTGAAAGTTGTTACCAGTATTTTGTATACTGCTCGTGCGGTGATTGGGAGCCAGTGAAGCTCAATCAGTACTGGAGTAATGTGATCCCTCAGTTTCTTATTCAAGATGATCCTGGCTGATACGTTTTGCGCCAATTGTAAGATGTTTACGGGTTTTTTTGTTAGACCTTGCAAGATGGCATTACAGTAGTCAAAGTGAGGAATGATGAGCGCTTGAGCTACTGTTCTGAAGTCTGTTTGTTCATTTCTTATGATTGTTTATAGATGTTTTATATGTTTCTTATATGATATCTATGTATTTATAATATTAAGCTTTTTATTGTCATCCTTTGGTATGATGTTTTTATATTTTATTCATATGATTATAGTATATTTAATTAATTAATTTATTTATTTATTTACAGTCTCTTATATACCGCACTATTCATCATCAGCGCGGTTCACATGGAACAAAATGCTCAGTACATTTAACACGTATGAGTTTACAGGTAACAGGGCATAAATAACTTGGATAACCGGGGTAACTATATACAAAACATACTACATGGAATCATATGCACAGAGGTTTCATAGGAAATCACCAGCCCACTATAGGATTGAGTATCAAACTTGGTGTGATGTTGAAGTACCATAAATTTATCTGGAACTGGTATTAGTGGGTGATATTGAGCTCTCGGTGATGCCATTGGGTTCTATAAGGTACTTGTTGAAGAGGTGGCATTTGAGGGCTTTCCTAAACTGTGTTAAGCTCTTAATAGCCCGGATATCAGGGGGTAGTGCATTCCAGCATTTTGGGGCACTGAGACTGAAGGCTCTGTTGGCTGTCAATTTAGTGCAAACAGTAAGTTCCTTCGGGATTTTAAGGGAGTTTATAGCCATGGATCTTCTTGCTCTATTTGGAGATGTGATATGGATGAGGGAGGCTAAGGATGCGGATGTGAGATTATTGACAGCTTTAAAAGTGATTATCAGGGTCTTGAAAACTATTCTAGCTTGGATGGGTAGCCAATGCAACTGTATCAGCAGAGGCGTCACGTGATCGTTCCTGGAGGCTCCGTAGATGACTCTTGCTGCCGCGTTCATGGCTAACTGAAGCGGGTTTAATGTAGATTGGGGAAGGCCTTGCAGTATGACGTTGGCATAGTCGAAATGAGGTATAACCAACGCCTGGAAAATTGTCCGGAAATCAGTTGGATCAAGCATGGAACGTAAATGTCTAAGTGAGCGGATCTTGTAGTAAACTGATCTGACTATGTTTCCTATGTGGGCCTTCATGTCCAGGCGTTGATCAAGGGTGACTCCCAAATATCGTATTGAGGGTTTAGATTGCAACTCAGCTTCTTTTACTTTAAGATATTGTGGGGGGTGAAAATTGGGATTCCTTGTAATGAAGAGTACTTCTGTTTTCTTATGTTGTATTCTGAGGTTTTGAGACAGGAGCCAGTCAGATATTGCATTGAAGCAACTCGTCAGTGGGGAGAGGTCCAGATGCTCGGTAGAGAAGGGAATGTAAAGCAGGACATCGTCTGCGTATAACATGCAATCAACATTGAAAGACCGGATGATATTACAAATTGGCTGCATGTAAATATTAAACAGGAGCGCAGAAAGGGAGGATCCTTGAGGGACTCCTTGGCTTTGGTGGAAAGGTTCAGACTTCTTCCCTCCAGATCGAACATGCTGCCATCTTTTGGACAGGTAGGATCTGCACCATTCAAGCGCTCTTCCGTTAATGCCTTTGTCAATCAGTCGTCCTAGTAGAAGCTCATGATTTACTGAATCAAAAGCTGCAGCGATGTCCAGAAAGATGAGTGCAAATCCTTGACGGATGTCGTCAATGCCAGTGATTATTTTGCAGAAGAGAGTGGTAAGGAGGGTTTCCACTCCATGGAATTCCCTAAAACCATGTTGGCAGGGGTCTAATGGTGCAACGGAGTCAATGTGATCCTGCAATTGCCTTTGGGCCTCCTTTTCGATGATCTTCGCGAGTAGTGGAATGCTAGATATGGGTCTGTAGGATTCCACCTGTTGGGAGTCAAGCTTGCAGTTTTTTAGCAGAGGTCTGATAGAGGTGTGTTTAAGGGCTGAAGGGAAGGAGCCAGTTGAGAAGGAGAGATTCATTATTTTGGACAGTACTGAGCTGAAGTGACTGCGAAGCTCCTTGATCCAGAAGGTTGGGTATGGATCGGTCTGAGTAATAGTGTCTTCAATTCCTCTCTTGGAGGGGGTAGAAAACATGGTTAGGGTTGTTTGGCAGTTTTGCACTGTGGTAGAGATTGTAGTAGAGGTTTTGTTGGTCTGGCATATCTTGGATTGTAAATAGGTTGCAAAATCTTGTGGGTGTAACTCAAATGGAGGTCCAGAGGATGGTTCCTGCGATAAAGTCTTGACCAGATTGAAGAGGTCATGTGGTTTATTAAGTGATCTCTTTAAGGTGTCAGAGTAGTACTGCTTCATCGTGTCGGAGATTGCGTTGCGATGCGCAGCCAGATGACAGTTATATATTGTCAGGTCATTTAAAGAATGAGATCGGCGCCAGCATTTCTCCAGTTTCCGTAATTGGCTAAGTGATGCTTTAAGATCAGCTGAGTACCATGGAGCACTTACTCTTTTACCTGGAGGCCTATTGGATGTTGTACGTAGGGCGATTGAGCTGAGGCAATTGTTCCAGTGAGAAATTAGGTCATCAAGGTTCTGAGTGGATTCGGAGATGAGTTGCTGCGTTTCGGCAAGGATAAGATCTCTGTTGTAAGGCTTGAAAGATCGAGAGGGAGGTCTTGCGGTGTTGCTTTGGATTTTGTTGGTTTTTGAGTAGGCTTTGTAAGAGGGAATCTGAATGATGATCAGTTTGTGATCTGACCAAGGAACAGAAGTTATGGAGGTTATGGGGTCCTGGGCTGGGTTAAGAGAGGTTTGCGGGGCGAATACAAGGTCCAGGATATTGCCCTTAATATGGGTAGGATCATTAACTAGTTGCTTGAAGCCAAGATTTTCCAGGGCATCAAGGAAGGCTGTTGCTTGATGATCTTGTAATGTAGGCAGGTTAAAGTCGCCTAGGATCCAATTTGGGAGGCCTGGGTTATGAGTGTTGGATGTCAGATCAATGATAGCCGCGAGATCATCTGGGGAAGCTGAGGGTGCTCTGTAAAGCAAGTTGATTATGCAGCGTTTGTTGGAGATGGTGACAGTCTCGAGGTGGTTTGTACTGGTGGAGTCTACTGTTCGAAAATGGAGGTCTGTCCTGGTGAGGATGAGCATGCCACCTCCTCTTTTTTCTTGCCTATGACTTGAATGTATGGTGAAATTCTGAGGGAGGAGCTGGTTAAGTATTACGTTGTCTTCAGCAGATAACCACGTCTCAGTGACCATGAGTATATCAAGGCCGTGGCTGGCAATTATGTCGGTGACAACTGGCCACTTCTTCCGGATAGAACGGGCATTGATGAGGGCACATTTCAGGCTGTGAGGGTAGGAGTTTTGAATTTGTTTGGATTTCATATTGTGTTGAAGAGCAATGTGTAAGAGATGGGGATGGTGTAAGCGGGAGTCCCAAGTTATGTTATGGGAAGCACTAGTCCACCTTCTCCCATGGCTCCGTAATATAGGAATCTGGTTGGATGCTGGGGTTAAGGCTAGAGAGTTTGAGAACCAGCCTGAAAGGATGATAAAGCATCCTATTATGGTGGTAATGAGGGAACCCATCTTGTCAGAGCCCTATGTGATTGGGAGCGGGTCAATCAGGTTAGACTACCAGGAAGTTATTAACAAACTCTTGTTACTTAGTGCAGTAGGTTGGGTGACAACAGACAATATGATCGAAGGCAATGGTTAAAGTTAGCTAACTAGTACAGTACCTTGATGACTAGAACTGGTGAGACTACTGACAACAGTAAAGTAGATTGTTAACAATAATGATCTATTATTATAATCTATTGCAATGGAATATTACTGGCAATGGAATATTACTGGCTACTGACAACAGTATAGAGGTTGATTGCAATGGAATATTAATTATTTATTTGTTGTTATTTTATGTAGCCTGCCCCTGAAGAAGGCAACGAAACACGGCCTGTGTCGGGCCATAGGCTTTTTCTACTAATAAAGATTGTCCTTCCACTCGCTATCCACGTTTTTCTTACTGTAGCTTTTAAATCTAACCATCAATTTGAGGGATAGAGAGGATCTGTGCATCATTGTTAGCGTGGAATTACTTTCAGCAGATCCACTTTTTACCCCATTTCTGATTATTCATATTGTTCAATTATTAAGAGCTAACTTTTAAGGATCAAGCAAAATTTCTGCAGTGGATTTTGTAGAAATTATTGCACTAATTTGACTGTGACGTTTTATACTTAGTTTCTTAAATTAATGCTTTTACTTTTTGATGGAATTATTACCCAGTTGTGACAGGAGATTGTCACTCTACTTCTATAACTGGGACTGTTCAACTTTTGCAGAAAGAGCCGCTGTGAAAGGGTAAGGCTGGAGCCAGGCCTTGATGGATGGAAGGAAATATGGAGAGTGCTGGGGACAGAGACGAGGAGGGGAGAGAGAAGAGTGTTGGGGTCATCCCTGGAGAAGGGAACGCAATCTCTGTGTTTGTGTGTACGCATGCATCTGTAGGGGTGGGAGAGGAAAATGTTCCTGAACATTTTAATCTCATATTTAATATTCTTCCGTTCCCAGAGGCCTGAGATGGAAATGCATCCCTTGCTCCTCAAACTCACGCCACACTAATCTTATAGTGACCAAAATTCAAAATTCCCATCTATTTCCAGTTGTCGCCACTCTTTTTTCCAGTGGCTCCCAAGCCCCCCCTTCCCAGTCAGGCTGATGTCTGCACAGAAGAGAAATGAAGCTGCTCAGGGCTGCAGTCGCCCTACTCTTCCCCTTCCTGCTGGGGACAATCCCTGAAAATCAGGGTAACCTATCTTTGAAATAGTGTCCCCAACTTCATGAATTGTAACCATTTCCTGTCCCTGATTTTGATTAGGACAGAGGCAAAGGACTTTGCTTCTCCAGCATACCCCCTGATGTAGGGTTCTCTATCCTGGTAGGAGAAGATGTAAAATTAATGTCTTTTCTGAAAAAGAGAGAGGGAATTTTAGAAATATATAGAATATTTATATGTATAAAATAAAGTTTAAGCATAGGGAGGATATGCTAGAGGTCTATAAATTAATGAATGGAGTGGAACGTGCAAATGTAGATCGTTTGTTTATGCCATCAAAAAGTAGAAAGACTAGAGCAGTGGTCCCCAACCCAGTCCTATGGGGCCCACCGGCCAGTCAGGTTTTCGGGATATCCCTAATGACTATGCATGAGATATATATGCATTAGAGATATCCTGCCAACCTGACTGGTTTGTGGCCCTCCAGGGCTGGATTTGGAGACCCCTGCCTTACACCTCTGTCATTTAAGATCGTGAGTGGGCAAGGTACAGATGTCCTAGACATCGAAAGGGTATATAGAATGTGTCACATTCCTCCTCGATTCTCACCACCACCAAAAAGTTGTCTAATAGACAATTTTTTGGTGGTGGTGAGAAGTGAGGAGGACTGTGACAAATTCTATCTAACCTTTTTGATGTCTTGGACATCTGCACCTTGCCCACTCACAATCTTAAATGACGGAGGTGTAAGGCAGGGGTCTCCAAATCCAGCCCTGGAGGGCCACAAACCAGTCAGGTTGGCAGGATATCTCTAATGCATATATATCTCATGCATAGTCATTAGGGATATCCCGAAAACCTGACTGGCTGGTGGGCCCCATAGGACTGGGTCGGGGACCACTGGACTAGAGGACACACAATGAAGCTACAATGCAACCCATTTAAGACTAATAAGGACTCAGAGGGGCCAAGATGGCGGATGCTTGTTAGCTGGTGCGCTGACGGCTCCCACTTTTACCTTCTTTTCTTTCTTCTTACCTCTTAAAAATGCCTCATAAGTGTAAGGCTAGTATGGGAGCTGCCAAAGAGCACGACTGTGGCTAAGGGTCCTCTTGATGTTTTCGTGAGGCCCGCTGGTGCAGAGGGAACTCTGTAGCAAAGCTTGTTAGGAGCGGAAGGAGGCTTGCTGCACCCCTCAGAGCTACAGGTCACTCTTAGCCTGGAGACATGATCCCCTCCAGTTCAGCCCGCATTCCACGGCACAGGAGCAGCGGAGGCCGACTCTCTTGGTGAAGGGAGAGTTGGGGCTGGCATGCGAGGGCTTGTGGGGAGTTCCACGGCAGAGGTCATCATGGCTGCGATGTCTGCTGGAGCGATGGAGAGTTCTGCTGCTGATGGGGGGGGGGGGGGAGGTCCTCATTGCCTGCGGAACTGGAGGAAGGTTTGCTTGCTCGCTCATTGACTACCACGGGAGCACAGGAGGTACAGCCAGCAAAGTCTCTACTTGTTCATCCTACAGCTGTTACTTTGGACTCTTTCTGGGAGGGCTTACAAGCTTTGGAACTTTCCTTTTCATCCCAGTTTGGTGCCCTCAAGAGTGCTCTTGCTTCCATCGTTCAGTCTGCAGACCAGCAGAAGCAGGGGGTGGCCCGATTAAGCTCTAAGGTGGCCCAGCTGGAGGCTAAAGTGGAGGACATGGCAACCCTTTCAGGTACTGTTACTAAAGATTTATCCAGTATCCATGGGAAGATTGAAATGTTAGAGAACTCTGTCAGGAAGAGGAACCTACGCTTATTAAACTTTCCTTGTGTTCCTGCTGTTTCGCCGAAGGGTTTGTTAATTTCCTATGCTACTTCTGTATTGAAAATCCCTTTGGAGTCAGTTCCTCCTTTGGCAAGAATTTTTTTTTTGCCAACTGCCAAGCATAAAGACCATGGAGCTTCTTCACCTGCCCATTCACCACCAATGGATTCTTTGGATCTGACTGGATTCTTAGAGACTTCAGATCTGGAATTCATTCCGAGGTTTACTTTGTTGCTGACTCTGGTGCTTGAGCCTGATCGAGATTTACTTTTGAAATTATATTTCAAGGCTAAGAAGGAGCCCTTTATGGGGGAGACAATAGGATGTTTTTCCTGATGTCTCAAAAACCACTAAGAAACGTAGACAATGGTTTCTTTTGTTGCATCCTCAAGTTTTGCAGTTAGGAGGGCTATTCTTCCTGCGCTACCCCTCTAGATATCTAATTAAATATCAGGGAGCTAGTTATACCTTTTTTGAGCCCGCACACCTAACTCAGATTGTCGCATGCAAAAGTGTGGCTCCGTCTCAGCAGCCCATGGTTCTCTTACCTACCCCCTTTGGTTAGAGGTGGGGGTTTGGTTAGTGTATAAGTAATATTCTGCATTAGTCTTGTGTCTTATTTCCTGGAAGTTTTCCTTTGGTTATGTCTAGGCCACCCTCTCAACTTGTGGGCTAGTGAATGTAATTATTTTTGTTTTACACTATTTTTGTTTTAGTGTAATTGTTTAGGAAGACTGGTTGCCTCCTTTATTTCTTTGTTATATTCTTTTCTGTAATAAGCTGTTGTGTCTTGTGTAATGTTAAAATGGCATTTAAAAAAAGACTAATAAGAGAAAATATTTTGTTACTCTCTGTGTAATCAAACTCTTGAATTTGTTACAGGAGGAATGTTGTAAAAACTTTAGTGTAGCTGGGTTTAAAAAAGATTTGGACAAGTTCCTGGAGGAAAGGTCTCTAAACCATTATTAAAGAGGACCCGGGAAATCTACTGCTTACCCTGGGACAAGCATTGTGGAACCTGTGTTCCTTTTAGGGAACCTGCCAGGTACTTGTGAGCTGGATTGGCCACTGTTGGAAACAGGATACTGGGCTTGATGGATCTTGGTCTGATCCAGTATGGCATTTCTTATGTTCTTATACATGTATGTACGCATGCTTATAACTTGAGAAGGATTTCTACTGTCCTTTTTTTAAACTTTTGAAATTACTGAATGCTATCTAGATCGGTCATTTCAAAATATATGGGGTAAAGAAGGCAGAGGAGGGAAAGACCCCTACCCTGCCCCACCCAGCCCAGATCAGCTCTGCCTAGGTGACCCAGATTTGCACTTTCAAAATCAGATAGCCCTGTTCCTCTGAGCAAATTAAATGCCATCTTCCTGGGGCTGCAGTCAATTTGCTCTTCTGCCTGATGGGAATCGGAAACAGCAGTGAGAGGGACGCTTCTCAGCACCTTGCATTTGGGGACTAGAGTCTATTACGGCCAAAATACTGGCAACTCCTAATTTCATAGCCCATGGGTTGATTTTGCTAACCTCAAAATGTACAAGATATGTCCACCATACACTAATGTTCAATAGGCTCACACAAATAGGTGCCAACTCAACAGTTCTTAAATGGTTTACATCATATCTATCCAACAGATCCCAAACTGTCAGGATCAATAATCAAACCTCCAACACATATAAACAGGAAATAGGACTCCCCCAAGGCTCTGCGCTCTCTGCTCTCCTATTTAACATACATATACAACCAATTTGCAATATCTTTAAAAAATTCAAAATCCATTATCACATATATGCGGATGACATCATGCTGTACATTCCATTCACAATCCTTACTATTCCACTCCAACTTTTAACAGATTGTTTCAAGGAACTAGCAACTTGGTTAGAAGACCACAATCTCTTTATTAACCATTCCAAAACCGACATACTAATTGTAACAAAAAACAAATCTTTTACCCCCCCCACCCACATTACACTTCAGAATCATGACATCCACATAAAAAACGAAATAAAATACTTAGGGGTGTTACTAGATACACAACTCAGTATGAACACACACATAAGAAATACAACAAAGAAAATATACTGTCGCACCGCCGCCCTAGAGGCCAAGGTTGGTATGGGCAGGTCGGGTGGACATGAGAGTTTTTTTCTAACTTTGAATTTGGTCTTTATGTAAGGGGTCTGGGTACTATTCCCAGGACCTACCGGGGACCAAACTTCAAGAGAACACAACAGTCCAAATGTAGGGAAAGTAAGGCTTTATTTCCCTTTACGCACAATGGTTCAAACAGTGGAGACTACTTCAACAAAAAAGGAAACCTTGCTTCAGGCAAAAAGAAGAAATATATTCAAACTTGCTTTGTCTACTGTTACTTCACAGGACTTTGTATAAACCAGTTACACAGGCTTTGCTATGGAGCACTGCTTACATTTCATGCAAAGACATTAGGCTTCCTGCCTGGCAGTAGCTACAATCCATAGCGGTCTCAGGTGGGTCCTCATAGAATTCCACCTGCATAGGCTGAGGGTCAGATAACTGTGAATCTGTGTCGGTATACTTTTGTGGAGTGTACTGAGGATTCTCATATAGCACATTCACTAGCTTCCAATGTTCTGAGTCTAGGTTTGGGCCGCGCCCATGTGAAGGCTTGTCAGGGCAGTAACTTCCTTTGGCTTGCTGCCTTATGTTACACAGTCTTTCTTTTACCAAAGGCTTGTGTCCTGTCTCACAGGCAGTTTGATAAGGAGGGCACACTTCTGTATCTTGTGCTTCCTGTCTCAGTAAGTTATAATGCTTAGCAGAATAAAAAGGTGGTTTACCTTGTTTCTTAGGATTATCCCAGCTAGTTGAGTCTCGAGGCCTAGTCCTGCTGTAGTTCAGCCTTACTCGAGCAGTAGGCTTCTCAGACTTCAGCTGGCCTTCCTGTAGAGTCACCACTCTTCCACACCCACATCTTCTGCTACTTGAATAAGGAGAGTTACCTCTTACAGCAATGACTTCATCATTTCCCTGGTAACAGCCACAATGTCCTGCATTTACTGCTGCCGGTTCCTCATATAAAACTCTGGGGTTTATTTCTCCCCTTGTGCCTTTCTTTCCAGTATCTCTCAGCCAAGAACTCCTGGAATTCCGTTGCACCGGACTTACTGTGCCTTCCTGCCAGGACCTCCTTCCTCTCTGGTACCCTTGCCAAGACTCCTTTTCTCTTTCAGCTTCTACCACAGCCTCTGCTTTCTGTTGCTGCTGCTGGTACCACCGCTGGTGCTCTTCCTGATGCACTCTCTGCTGCTCTTCCTCCTGGTGCTCTCCCAGGTGTGTCCCCTGGTGCTTTCCCAGGTGCTCTCTGTGGTGTGTCTCCTTTACTTGTCCTACTTCCTCCTTTTCAACTTCCCAGCCTTTCTTCAGAGGAACTGCCCCTTTCCTGGATTGGCTGTTAGGTTGCATTACATCATCAGTTCTAGGGTGCAGTTCTCCAGGCCTTGGAAGGTCACTCCTGCTCCCCCTATCAGGCTCCTCATAGCATTGCAACTGATGTTGAAATCTTTTTTCAGGATTTAAAACCTTTTTCTCTGTGTGAATAGGCTCTGCAGTGCCACATATCCCCCCTCTTAAAATATGACGGGCTGGTGAAGCCCCCTTCACACAGCACGGAATACGTGACATGGCGTCAGCGTTGAAATGTAGTTTGCCCGCTCGATGTTCCACCCGAAAATCGTAGGGTTGCAGAGCCATATACCATCTGGTTAATCGGTTATTGTCATTTTTCATAGTATGCAACCATTTTAATGGGGCGTGATCCGTTATGAGAACGAATTTCCTTCCTGTCAGATAAAATCGCAACGCCTCAATGGCCCCTTTAATGGCGAGACATTCTCGCTCTATTGTGGCATATTTTTGTTCGGCCACCGAAAGTTTCCGGCTAAGGAACATAATGGGGTGTTCTGCTCCTTTTTGTATTTGAGACAGAACAGCGCCCAAGCCCATCTCGGAGGCATCTGTTTGCAATAGGAAGGGTTGCTGGAAGTCTACTCCTCGTAATATGGGGGCCCTACACTGCCTTTCCTTCAGGCGTTGGAACGCCGTTTCCGCTGCGGGCGACCATTGTAGCAGGTTCGGGGCATTTTTCTGCAGCATTTCCGTGAAGATACTGCTTTCCTCTGCAAAATGGGGTATAAAACGTCGGTAATACCCGATGAGACCCAGGAAGCTTCGTAATTGTTTTTTGTTCTGGGGAGCGGGAAACTCTCTCACACTTTCTACTTTATCCCGCAGGGGTTGCACTGTTCCCCGGCCCACGAGGTGACCCAAATATTTGACCTCTTTTGCCGCAAAAGTACATTTTTTTGGATTCAATGAGAGGCCCGCTCTTCTCATTGCTTCTAATATGGTGCGTATGTGGTGGAGATGATCCGTCCAGGTGGCGCTGTGGATCACTACATCGTCCATATAAGCAGTTGCGAACGTTTGGTATGGCCTTAAGATGATATCCATCAAACGTTGACAGGTGGCTGCTGCCCCGTGCAGACCGAATGGCATTCTGCGGAATTGAAACAACCCCAAGGGCGTACTGAAGGCAGTTTTTTGTCTGGCATCCCGTGTTAAAGGGACCTGCCAATACCCTTTGGTCATGTCCAACGTTGTCAAAAATTTCGCTTGCCCAAGCCGGTCTAGTAGCTCCTCTATACGAGGCATGGGATAGGCATCGAACGTAGACACGGCGTTTAACTGGCGGAAGTCGATACAGAAACGCATCGAGCCGTCTGGTTTAGGCACCAGAACGACCGGGCTACACCAGGGGCTATGCGATTCCTCGATAACCTCCATTTTCAGATTTCGTCCACTTGCTTAATAATTTCCTGTCTTTTCGCCTCCGGCAGACGGTAGGGCCATTGCCGGATGATTTTGCCTGGGGGTGTGAGTATCTCGTGAGCCACCAGTGACGTTTCTCCTGGCATCGAGGTTAATACATCCTTGTAAGCTCCCAACAATTGGGCTAAGTCATGCTGTTGGCTCAATGAGAGTTCCTCCCCGATCTTCGGTTCGGAGGAGTCCTTGTGGTCTTCCACATGGGGGCCCAGGTCTTCTTTGGGAAAATCACCCCCTATGGCCATGAGTCCTTCTAGCTCTGCCTTCCCCATAGAGCCGAAACCATCTGCCCCTCGGCTAGTGGGAGTGAGCATGGTGACTTCTTCCAAGCTGGGGAACCCGACTCGTTCGCAAATCAATTGCGCAATTCTGTCCCCAACCTGAACCTCGAAGTCTTCTTTAGAAAAATTACACAGGAGAACTTTTACTATTCCCCTATAGTCGGGGTCGATTACCCCTGTGGCTACATCTAGGCTGTATTTGGCAGCCAGTCCTGACTGGGGTGCTATCCTCCCGTAACATCCTGGAGGGAGTTCCACTTGTATTCCAGTACTGATCAACTTCCGTCCCTGCTTCGGGATGACCTGGTCTTCCACACTATGGAGATCGTAGCCTGCGGCTTGCGTTGATGCTCTTTGGGGACTATGGGCCTTTTCCGAGGTCTTACAGAATTTCAACACGAATTTCTTAGATGCCTCCTGTGCTTCCTTTATCGGGACTGTCCTTGGTTTTCCCCGGAGCGGAGCAGGGACCATGGAGCTAGTGGTTGCCGCTAGGCTGCTTCGCTGGGTGCCCAGGCGATCAGTAGGCTCAGGCTTACCCCTGTGCTCATGCCCACTACAGGTGGAATTCGGGACTTTCTGAGGAGATAAAACCTCTCTCAGACTCCTTTTAAATTGCGGCCAGTCGCAACCCAATACCAGCTCTTGTGGCAGTCTTGGGACCACGGCTACCAACATTTGCTTTCTCATTCCTAATGCATTAACCCACAGTTTGTACACGGGGTAGCTTGTAGCTGATCCGTGAACACATTTTATTTTAACTTGCGCTTCTGGACATTCAGGGACGGACCATCCGTGGCCTTGGATCATAGACCATAGCTGTTTGGACATCATGGATTGGTCCGCTCCTGAATCCAGAAGTGCTTTAGCGTTAACTCCATGTATTTTCACTTTCAAGACAAAACCTTCTCTCGTGGTCTTTGGGACCTCTCCCACTAGGGCAATGCGTGAATAACATTCCTTTTTTACATGGCCTTTCTTACCACACGAAAAACATCGTTTCACATTTTCAAAATCCTTAGGGTCATTACTACTCCTAGGGCTATACATAGGTCTAGAGGAACTACCTACTCTCCTAGCTTCCATCCCTAAGTTCATTTTAGGAACCCCTACCTTTGGCTGGGTCACTTTCTCTGCCTCTAGATATCTTTCTGTTAGGTTTATGGCCTCGGTAGTGGTGCGGCAATTCTGGAGGATTAGAAAATTTTGCACCCTACTTGGCACTGCATCTAGAAATTGTTCTAATATTATGGCGTCCATCAGAGTTTCAATATTCTTTCTCTCAGGCTGTAGCCATTTGTACGCCAAGCTCTTTATTTTATGCCCTAAAGCTTTTGGAGTTTCATTTGGGCTAAGCATAGTGGCTCTAAACAATTTTTTGTAAGCTAATGGGGTGAGACCTAGGCGATCTCTGATTGCCATAACTACTTCATCGTAGTTATCTGCTAAAGCTGGAGGCATTGACCGATAGGCGGCTAGAGCCTCCCCCGTCAGAGACGCAGCTAGTCTGACTGCCCACTGTTCGGTCGGCCACCGAGCTGACTTCGCTATTCTACTGAAAGAATCCAAGAAATCATCGAGATTATCACTCGGGCTTAACTTTCCCATCGATAGGTCACTGCATGACCACTGTCCCAACTCCATGTTATGCAGTCCAGTTTCTGGCAACTGCTCAGTTTTCCTCTTTGTCATCTCTTCCCTCTGCTGGGCTAACCACTTGTCCATTGCGTGCAGAAGAGGTGACTGCTGGTCTTGCATGGCTCTCAGCGCTTGCGCTTGGTTCTGCAGCGCCAGTTCTGCCTGCTTATCAAATTGATTAGCCATCCACGCACATAGTTCTTTAGGATCCATGGTGAATCTGATAACAGGGTAGAATCAGCTCTGGAACAGTATAACGTTGCTGTCGTACTCCGCGATTCGCCGCCGACAGTTGGACACAGGATTTCTCCTTCTCAGGATTTTCCTTCCACTCCGTTCCGGATTTGACTGCTCCAGTCCGGGTTTTGTATTCCAACTTGGGTTGTATCTTTTTTCCTCTTGAAACCTGTAGCTCAAGCTTCTTCTCTTTAGGCTGGACGTAGGCTCCAACAAATATCCTGCCAACTACGCCATTTCCATGTCGCACCGCCGCCCTAGAGGCCAAGGTTGGTATGGGCAGGTCGGGTGGACATGAGAGTTTTTTTCTAACTTTGAATTTGGTCTTTATGTAAGGGGTCTGGGTACTATTCCCAGGACCTACCGGGGACCAAACTTCAAGAGAACACAACAGTCCAAATGTAGGGAAAGTAAGGCTTTATTTCCCTTTACGCACAATGGTTCAAACAGTGGAGACTACTTCAACAAAAAAAGGAAACCTTGCTTCAGGCAAAAAGAAGAAATATATTCAAACTTGCTTTGTCTACTGTTACTTCACAGGACTTTGTATAAACCAGTTACACAGGCTTTGCTATGGAGCACTGCTTACATTTCATGCAAAGACATTAGGCTTCCTGCCTGGCAGTAGCTACAATCCATAGCGGTCTCAGGTGGGTCCTCATAGAATTCCACCTGCATAGGCTGAGGGTCAGATAACTGTGAATCTGTGTTGGTATACTTTTGTGGAGTGTACTGAGGCTTCTCATACAGCACATTCACTAGCTTCCAATGTTCTGAGTCTAGGTTTGGGCCGCGCCCATGTGAAGGCTTGTCAGGGCAGTAACTTCCTTTGGCTTGCTGCCTTATGTTACACAGTCTTTCTTTTACCAAAGGCTTGTGTCCTGTCTCACAGGCAGTTTGATAAGGAGGGCACACTTCTGTATCTTGTGCTTCCTGTCTCAGTAAGTTATAATGCTTAGCAGAATAAAAAGGTGGTTTACCTTGTTTCTTAGGATTATCCCAGCTAGTTGAGTCTCGAGGCCTAGTCCTGCTGTAGTTCAGCCTTACTCGAGCAGTAGGCTTCTCAGACTTCAGCTGGCCTTCCTGTAGAGTCACCATTCTTCCACACCCACATCTTCTGCTACTTGAATAAGGAGAGTTACCTCTTACAGCAATGACTTCATCATTTCCCTGGTAACAGCCACAGTGTCCTGCATTTACTGCTGCCGGTTCCTCATATAAAACTCTGGGGTTTATTTCTCCCCTTGTGCCTTTCTTTCCAGTATCTCTCAGCCAAGAACTCCTGGAATTCCGTTGCACCGGACTTACTGTGCCTTCCTGCCAGGACCTCCTTCCTCTCTGGTACCCTTGCCAAGACTCCTTTTCTCTTTCAGCTTCTACCACAGCCTCTGCTTTCCGTTGCTGCTGCTGGTACCACCGCTGGTGCTCTTCCTGATGCTCTCTCTGCTGCTCTTCCTCCTGGTGCTCTCCCAGGTGTGTCCCCTGGTGCTTTCCCAGGTGCTCTCTGTGGTGTGTCTCCTTTACTTGTCCTACTTCCTCCTTTTCAACTTCCCAGCCTTTCTTCAGAGGAACTCCCCCTTTCCTGGATTGGCTGTTAGGTTGCATTACATCATCAGTTCTAGGGTGCAGTTCTCCAGGCCTTGGAAGGTCACTCCTGCTCCCCCTATCAGGCTCCTCATAGCATTGCAACTGATGTTGAAATCTTTTTTCAGGATTTAAAACCTTTTTCTCTGTGTGAATAGGCTCTGCAGTGCCACAATACTTTAAACTCAAAGTATTAAAACAATTACGCCCTCTAGTCCACCTGCAAGACTTCCTAAGTATCATTCAAGCCATTATCACCCCATATTTTGACTTCGCCAACCTCTCTCTATTAGGCACAACAAACCAAAACATCAGAAGACTCCAACTGGCTCAAAATGCTGCCGCCAGAACCATAATGAAGGTACACCCGTTTGAGCACATATCACCCTATCTAGCCAAACTACACTGGCTCCCCATTCAATGTAGAATAAACTATAAATTAATAATAACCACTTTTAAAGCACTAAATAACACTGCCCCAGCAACCCTAAATAAACTAATCACCAAAGACACACCCCATTGTGCATATAGAAGAGGCAACGCCAATAAAATAAAAATTCCAAAAGAATTCACAAAGTCCAAAAAAACAACAAATAAAAAAGCATTCTCCCATGCAGCCCCTACGCTCTGGAACTCTCTACCCGATGAAATCAGAACCTCAACCGACCTTAAAGATCTACGCAAAAACTTAAAAACTCACCTTTTTATCTCCTACTACGGCCCAATGGCAAACTCTCAACTTCAATATAAAAAGGGATAAACTATATAACACACGTAGATCAATACCGCAAGGCCTCTAGATATTTTTGACCTAGACACTTTCTATGATGCTTATACTGTTGAACTTCTCCTTCACTAACTGTACATAGTTAATTGTACATAGTTCCAAAAAGGTTTATAGTTAAATGTTCAAATGTTAATTGCACATAGTTCATGTTATTGTTTAATGTAAAAACAGAAATACCTTTCTGTCTCCTTAACTGTTATATGTAAACCGCACCTGATCTTCGGAAGGTTGCGGTATATAAAAGTTTGTTAAATAAATAAATAAAATAATAAGATTGGTACAGCTGGCCTGCAAAAAATGCTTGCACAGTGCTGGCTAGTTCAGTCAGTCCTCAGCTGGTTGTCCCACCTCCAGTCTCTTCATCTTTTGGCTGCATAGAAACATTTGGCAGGTGGACAAACTAATTCTAGGAAGTAACTTTCTGACACTGTTTATGGCATCAGCTGAGTACTGACTGGGTCACTCCTCCTCTCTGCAGCTGAGAATGAATGCAATACCTCCTATACTCTCCAAGGTTGCTTCATCCCACTTGTCCAGATTTGTTTTTAATAACTTTTGATTTTGCGGTCGCTATAGTTACAAAACATAAAATGCTGCAGCTTGGTTAAGTATATAGACGGTGGTATTTTACGTTTATTAATTCTAGCATGGACTCCTTAAGACTGTCGCCCCCATGCTAGTAAAGTTTGTTTCCTGCCCAAACACTAAACCCTTTTTTCTTTTAATCTCCCTCCTACCACACTTCACATTCACACCCCACAGCTGCCACTCCCAATCCAGTTTCTGTCCTTAAAGTAATATCAATATTTGAAAGAAAATAATTAGCTGTCTTCAATAGCTTGTTTCTGCCACTCACTCAAATGTTACTGTTCTAGTTGGAAATTCAGATTTGATTATTATTTGCCTTGCTAAATTGTATCTCAAGGCAAGTTATATTCAGGGTACGGTATCTACCCAAGAGGAACTATGTTATCGTTATGTCAAAAAGCGTTATATACAGATTTTTTATCTGAGATCTAGTTACTTAATAGGTATTCGAAATTTGCTGATTTTGACGGTACTGGCGGCTCAACATAAAAAGATCACAAAAAATAGTAAATAGCTTATAATGCTGTAATAGCTACTATTTTGCAAATAAAAGTATTTGTAGACTTTATAAAATAGGTTTAGATAACTGTAAGTTACTTAATGTTTAGAAACTGCTAACACCTAATCAGGAGTTAGTGGGCCTGATTTCGTGAGTGCAGCTGAGGCCTGCATAAAAGGCTCCAGTGCCCTGCCCTGTTGAGGCTTTCCTAACCAGGGCTCTACAGATCAACAAACAGTAAGGATTTGAGGGTTTGTTTTTATTATATTACATTGCTAGCTCTCTGACTGGGAGCTCTTAAAAGGGTTTTTTGTATATTTTTTAAAGCAAGGTTACTTTCTTTTTGGTGCTTTAGGGGAACTTTCCTTGAGCACAGTAGGTTGCTGAACTCCAGTAACCTCCTCAGGTTTGGAAACTGCTAACACCTAATCAGGTGTTAGTTCCCTCCCTACCCACCCCTAGTGAGCAGTCTTGCTTTATAGGGCACCTCCCCCTTTAACAAATCACAGAGAATTGGACCAGCACATTTTGAATATAATTAAAGAGATTTAACTGCTTTTTCTCTGAAAGAACAGCTGCAAAACCGGCTGGTACTTGGTAGATCTCTCTCTTTTGCTTTAACAGATACCTAAGCTCCACGAACAGAACAATGGCTGGGAAAAATCGTATTGCTAAAGCTGTTGCCCCCATTACTGCTTCTGCCTCGGTCCAGACAGAGGTCTTAATGCCAGTTGAAGGACCAGTTCCATGTGCAGGGTGCCTGCATGCTGAAGCTCTGAGGAAACAAGTGGAGGAACTCAGAGAGGAGTTGGCGAGGCTGAGGAGCATTCAAGACAGTGAGAAGTACATTGATGAGATGCTTCTTGCAGCAACCAAGCTCTCCAGCACAGGAGAAGATGGGTGCCAACAGAATATCGATGATTGGACACAGGTCACCAGGGCCTGCAAAATCACCAATCCAACTTCTTCAGCCCTTGAATTGAAAATCCATTATGCAGCCCTGGAAGTGGAGGAGGTGAAAGCATCCCTGGAAAGGGAAGAACCAGAGTTCAAGTACCCCAAAGTTGCAGAATCAGTGACCAGAAGGAAATGAAGGGTAGTGGTGGTTGGAGACTCTCTTCTGAGGGGTACTGAGGTGTCCATCTGCCGACCAGACTTGATGTCCAGAGAGGTATGCTGTCTGCCAGGTGCCAAAATCCAAGATGTTACGGAGAGTTTGCCGAGACTCATCAAGCCCACTGACTATTACCCAATGTTGCTAATCCATGTTGGAACAAATGATACTGACAGGTATACCTCGGAACGTATCAAAAGTGACTTCATGGCTCTGGGACAGAGGGTAAAGCAGTTAGGTGCACAGGTGGTGTTCTCTTCAATCCTCCCTGTTGAGGGTAAAGGCCAAGGCAGAGAGGCTCGCATCCTGGAGATGAATGCATGGCTGCGTGGATGGTGTCATCGAGAGCGTTATGGTTTCCTAGACCATGGGATGCTGCTCCAAGGATTGCAGAGCAGAGATGGCATCCATCTGTCCAAGAAAGGTCAACGCATCTTCGGTCGTAGACTGGCTAATCTACTGAAGAGGGCTTTAAACTAGATTCGTTGGGGATAGGTGAAGAAAGCCCCCAGGTAAGTGAAAGCCCCCAGGTAGGTGATACATTAAATACCTTTATGGAAATGGGTAACAGGGGTAACATATGGAAAGCAGTGTGTATTAATGCCCGTAGCATGGGAAATAAGATCCCTGATGTTGAAGCTTTGGTGGGAGTTGCTGACTTGGATTTAGTGGCAGTTACAGAAACATGGTTCACAGAAAACCATGACTGGGATGTAACTATACCTGGCTATAGTTTATTCAGAAAGGACAGGGTAGGAAGAAGGTGAGGAGGAGTGGCACTATATGTAAAAACTACTATTAAAGCTTTGGAATTACAGAGCTTAAAAGGGAGAGAGGAGGAGGCATTGTGGGTTAAACTAGAAAGAGGGAAAGAGAAATCTATTTGCATTGGTGTGATATACAGACCTCCCTCACAAGAGGAAGAGGTGGACAGAGAGTTAATTGAAGACATACGCAGCATTGCTAGGAAAGGGGAAGTGCTACTGATAGGAGATTTCAATATGCCAGATGTTGATTGGCACATTCCTGCTGCAGTATCTAGAAGTAAGGAGATCCTGGATTCTCTACAGGGAGAACTATTCAGGCAATTGGTAACAGACCCCACATGTGAAGGGGCCATACTGGACTTGGTGCTTACCAATGGTGAAAGTGTTTCTGATGTTGTAGTGGGAGATCGTTTTGCATCCAGTGATCACCAGATGGTGTGGTTCAGTATTAGGACTAGGGCTGTGAGGATCTTAGACTTTAGGAAGACTAACTTTGCGAAGATGGGCCAGTACCTCAGGGAGTCGTTAATGGGATGGGAACAGCTGGGAGATGTAGAAAAACAGTGGGCAAAACTGAAAGGGGGTATTTTAAGGGCAACCAACCTTTTTGTTAAAATGGTAAATAAAGGCAAAAGGAAAAGGAGACCGCTATGGTTTTCGAAGGAAGTAGCTGAAAAAGTGAAGAAAAAGAGGGAGGCCTTCATGAAATACAAGAGATCACAGAGAGAGGAAGACAGGCATCTGTATTTGGAAAAACTTAGAGAAGCTAGCAAAGTAGTCAAGAAGGCAAAGATTCAAAAGGAGGACGAAATAGCCAATGCAGTAAAATGGGGGATAAGACATTTTTCAGATATATTAGTGAGAAGAGGAAGGGCAAAAGTGGTATTGTCAGACTCAAGGGTGCAGGGGGGGAATATGTAGAAGCTGATAAGGATAAAGTGGAATTGCTTAACAAATATTTTTGTTCTGTGTTCACAGATGAAGAACCAGGAGCAGGACCTCAGAAAACACCCACAAATAGGAACAGAAGCGAGGGACATCTTGAACAATTTTCAGAAGACTGTGTTCGTGAGAAACTAGCTCAACTTAAAGTAGACAAAGCAATGGGACCGGATGGGATACACCCTAGAATACTGAGGGAACTTGGGGACGTTCTAGCAAATCCACTGACTGACCTTTTCAATGCCTTGGAGTCGGGAGTGGTGCCAAAGGACTGGAGAGAGGCTCATGTGGTGCCTTTGCACAAAAGCGGAAGTAAGGATGTGGTTGAAAACTACAGGCCGGTTAGTTTAACTTCGGTGGTGAGTAAATTATTGGAAACGCTGCTGAAAGAGAAAATAGTGAGGTTTCTGGAGTCCAGCGGATTACAGGATCCGAGGCAGCATGGATTCACCAGAGGCAGGTCTTGTCAGACAAATCTGATTGATTTCTTTGACTTGGTGACCAGGGAGTTGGACCGAGGGAGAGCTCTAGATGTGGTGTATTTAGATTTCAGTAAAGCCTTTGACACTGTTCCTCACAGGTGACTTATAAACAAACTGAGTACCCTAGGGATGGACCCTAAAGTTACTGCTTGGGTTAGAAATTGGTTGGGTGGGAGGCGACAAAGAGTACAAGTAAATGGAGCTCACTCTGAGGAGAAGGATGTTACCAGTGGTGTGCCCCAGGGATCTGTCCTTGGTCCGATTCTTTTTAACATCTTTGTTAGTGATATAGCGGAAGGGCTGTCGGGTAAGGTTTGCCTCTTTGCAGATGATACCAAAATCTGCAATAGAGTAGACACCCAGGAAGGTGTAGATAACATGAGGAGGGATCTAGCTAAGCTTGAAGAATGGTCTAGAATTTGGCAGCTGGGATTTAATGTTAAAAAATGTAAGGTCATGCATTTGGGCTGCAGCAATCCAAGGGAGCAATACAGTATAGGAGGTGAAGTACTTTTGTCCACTAAAGAAGAGCGGGACCTAGGCGTGGTTGTGTCTGATGATCTTAAAGTAGCTAAACAGGTAGAAAAGGCGACGGCAAAAGCTAGAAGGATGCTTGGGTGCATACGGAGAGGAATGGCTAGCAGAAAAAAGGAGGTGATAATGCTTCTGTATAAGTCTTTGGTGCGACCTCATTTGGAGTATAGTGTGCAATTCTGGAGACCGCACCTTCAAAAGGATGTGAACAGGATGGAGTCAGTGCAGAGGGTGGCTACTAAAATGATTAGTGGGCTTCATTATAAAGCATATGAGGACAGACTTAAGGATCTTAATATGTACACCTTAGAGGAAAGGTGGGATAGAGGTGATATGATTGAGATGTTTAAATACCTCCGTGGCATAAATGTTGAGGGAGAGAGCCTCTTTCAATTGAAAGCAAGTTCTGCTACGAGGGGACATGGGATGAGGGTGAAGGGAGATAGATTCAGGAGTGATATGTGGAAATATTTCTTTATGGAAAGAGTAGTGGATCCATGGAATAGTCTCCCAGTGGAGGTGGTAGAGATGAGGACAGTAACTGAATTCAAAAAAGCATGGGACCAACACAGAGGATCTCTAAAGCTAAAAAGTGGACTGTTGTAGTTGTTGATATGGAAGGACAGACTAGATAGGCCATGTGGTCTTTTTCTGTCATCATGTTTCTATGTAATGTCAGAGTTATTGGTGCGTATATCGGCCTTGTATGTTTTTCATACTCTGGGCTAATATGTTGTCGAAACTAATTGCTGTCAAGCATTCTGTTCTAGGTGTTTCAATGGTGTAATATCGACGCACTGCATCAGAAGTGTTTTCACGTGTATCATATTCCGCCGCCAGAATGGACTGTTGACAAACTATATTATATCATAATAAAGTGTTTTAAATGAAAACTGCAGTTTCAATAGTATCATACAGTATGTTTATGTCAATGAATATTGGAACTGAATCCTATATTTTCTGAAGACGGACAATATACTTTATTGGACCAGTGTATGAAAAACATACACTATGTGAAACTTCTATTTTCTGCAAAGTTTTAATATTTTTTATTATTGCTGGTATTTCATAGTTGCTTGAGTGTAACAAATCTAATAAATCATCCAGAACAGAGAGAGAATATGCGAGCTGTCCAAAACGGGTTAAGCTGAGCTAAGTGAATTACAATCAAATATTCATAATAAACAGACATCATAAAACACAACTAAGAAAAACACAAAATGCATATTTTAATCATTGATCTAATGTCCAAACTTTTTTTGAGTGTTCTGTAGAAACATTGCTACTGTGTAAAAATGAAAATTATATACAAGTTCAGTTGCTAATGCTATTAATCTATCATATTTTTAGGGATGTGCCGTCATTTGAAATGATGTATAGTTGATTTTGAGCAAAATGAATGTAAAAATGACAGAATTTCATCAAAATGACAAAATTCCATCTTTCATTAATAGCGTGCACTGTCATTCAATAGTACGCACTGTTGAGCAAAAGTGGTAGTGTGCACTATTCATATCTCCAGGAACAAGCAGGAATGTAGTCATCACATATGGGTATCGTCGGTACCGACGGAGCCTGCGCGGGAACGCTCCCCAGCGTCCAATTAGAAAGCTTTTGGGAGCATCCCACAGCGCCTGCGTGCTGCCTTCCCGCCTTTCCCAACTGCCTCTCTCCAGTTCTTCTTTTTCCGTGGAGCCAGCAGGTCGTTGTTCCTGTCACCGCAGAAGAATTCTTCTTTATTTCTTTCTTTTTTGTGGTCGCGTCTGCCTTTCTCGACGCTTTACCGGTACCGCTGGTTTTTTCTTATTATTTTCTGTCTTTAAAAAAATATATATATATATTCTACTTTTTCCTATTTTCTTCAGGTGCATGCGCCTTTTTGGGCCTTAGGCCCAAAAACGTTTTCTTACAATGGAGAAACCTGCCTCAGTTTTCAAAAAGTGCACCAAGTGTGGCGGTACCATTTCCATCACCGACACCCATGAATGGTGTCTAAAATGTTTAGGTCCTCACCACTCCATCACGGATTGTATGTCCTGCGCCATAATGTCTAAAAGAGGTCGGCAGAACTGAGCTGCTAAGCTCAGTACCGTTTCCCTCTGATGCAGTTTCAGTGGCATCGACGTCTTCCAGGGCTTCCCCTTCCTCCCGTGGATCTCAGGTAACTAAACATAAGTCCAACCGGTCCTCAAAGGGTAGATCTCCTTCTAAGCATCGAGATGCCTCTGGCGTTGCCCTTGAGGATTCTGCACCGGCAATATTGCCCCGGCAGGAGGCTTCGGATTCCAAAGCATTATCGGGGCTCCAGGATGTTCTCGAGGCCTCGACCTCGGCAGAACTACTGGTGCCATGCTCTGGGGTACTGGCGGTCGTCTCCGGTACCGACATCCAGGCATCAGCAGCGTCGATAGACCAGAGATTCCTGGCTATTGAGCGCAGTCTGGCGGCTCTCCTTGCGGCATCAATGCCCTCGGAACCGTGACAGACAATACGGCCGGTACCGGCCCCGGCATTGGTATCGGTACCAGTACCGATAGCATCGACATCGGCATTGGTGTCTGCTTTGCCGGTACCTAGTCATCTGATGCCCTCCAGTACCGATACTCCGGTACCGGTTACTCCCGGTACCGACTTCGGTCAGTACGGGTATCGGGCTCTTCAAGAGCATCCGGACAGACGGTACTTCGAGTCCTCAGAAGAATCTGAGGATTCTGACAGTTCTGTCGATGCAGGAATTCTTCTCCCAGAGGAGCCCTCCTCCCCTAAGCGCAGGATGTCTCCTCCAGAGGATATTTCCTTCCAGGATTTTATTAGGGAGGTGGCTCGGGGTCTGTCCATTACTGTGGCCCCTGAAACAGAGCCCAGAGCAAAGGAGTTGGAAATTTTACAATATCCTAAAACTCTTAAGGAGGCAGCTACCTTGCCTATTCATGAGATTTTATATGATCTCATGCTAAGGATGTGGGAGACACCTCTTACCACCTCTCCTCATTCTCGCAGACTGGATACTATGTATCGAGTCCCTCCTTGTCCTGGTTTCCAAAAGACTCAGCTTCCTCACCACTCTATTGTAGTGGAATCAGCTATGAGAAGGATCAAGAGTGCAAAGAGGCATGCTTCTAATTCTCCAGGAAGTGAGTGCAGAACCCTGGATGCTTTTGGACGTCGGGTCTTCCAAGCTTCCATGCTTTCTGCCAGGATCCGTTCCTATAGTCTCTACATGGGAATGTTCCTGAAGGAGGTCACAGATGATTTAGAAGCTTTAAGTCCTATTCTTCCTGAGGATAAAAGACAGGATTTTCTCACTTTGGTCAAACATGCCGAAGATGTTTCTAAATTTGCCAACCGTGCAGCCTTTGACTGCTTTGAGTGCATAAGCAGGACCTCTGCTATTGCCATAGGTGTACGTAGAATTGCTTGGCTCCAGGCATCTGATCTGGAGCTCTGGGTACAAGACAAATTGGGAAACATCCCTTGTACTGGTGAGAACCTGTTTGGTAGAGATTGGCAGGAAAAAGCCAATGAGATGGATGCTGAAAATTCCACCTTGGATAGATTATCCAAGTCTACAGCTGATCCTGCTAGCAAGAAATCCTTTCAATAAACCAGTCTTTTCTAAGAAGAAAAGATATTATCCTGCCTATGCTCAGCAGGCACGTTCGGCAGGTCAGTTTGTCAAGAAGGGTCAGCAACCACCTAAAGAGAAGAAAGCAAAGACTGCTAAGCCTCAGCCGTCACAGCAGTCTCAGCCTCAGCAAGGCCTTTGACTTTCAGCTAGAGAACTTAGCCTTCCTGGCTCTCGAAGGACCAGAGCCTTCCACCATTCCAGGAAGGTTATGTCACTTTGCCCCCAGATGGGGGCAGATAACAGCAGAGCATTGGACACTCTCCATCATAAAGGAGGGGTACAAGCTTCATTTTTCAAGTATGCCCCCTCACACAATAGTAAGGCAGTTCAATTCTCCGACCTCTCTCATCAACCTGTTAGGGCAGGAGGTCGCTTTTCTTCTTGCCCAAGGAGCAATAGAAGAAGTACCCATTCATCAGCAGGGTACAGGGTTCTACTCCCCTTATTTCCTTATTCCAAAGAAAACAGGGGATACAGACCTATCTTAGACCTCAGAGAATTGAACAAATTCCTTGTCAAAGAGAAATTCAAGATGATTTCTCTCGGGTCTCTGCTGCCATACCTTCAGAGTCAGGATTGGCTTTGTTCTCTAGATCTCAAAGATGCATACACCCATGTCCTCATCCATCCAACCACAGAAGGTTCCTTCGGTTCCTTTTTCAAGGAAAGCACTACCAATACAGGGTGCTTCCTTTTGGCCTGGCCTCAGCACCAAGGGTGTTCAAGAAATGCATGGCTGTCATAGCAACATTTCTCCGCACTCTAGGGATATTCGTCTTCCCCTACTTAGACGACTGGCTCATTCGAGCCCCAACAGAGTCAGAGGCCAGGACTTCTCTATCCTGCACAATGCGTATCCTTCAGTATTTGGGTCTTGTAATAAACATCCCAAAATCCAGTCTAACTCCCACTCAGTCTTTAGAGTTCATAGGAGCTTTGCTGGATACCAGAAAGGCAAGAGCCTATCTCCCTCAGGCCCGCTGCCTGCGCATGGTGCAGTTAGCCTCTCAAGCAGTGCTAAAGCCTCAGCTCACTGCTCGAGAAATGTTACAACTACTAGGCCACATGGCATCTACCGTACATGTGGTTCCCTATGCTCGCCTCCATATGAGGGCAGCCCAGTGGACTTTATCCACTCAATGGAACCAGGCATCAGGATGCCTGTCAGACAAAATAGCAAACACAAGTCGCCTTATTTTGTCCCTCCAGTGGTGGAAGTCCACTCAAAACCTGTTGCTGGGGTCCCCTTTTCAACAACCCTTACCCCAAGCAACTCTCACAACAGATGCTTCTCCAATGGGTTGGGGAGCTCATCTGCAAGACCTCTCCACCCAGGGCACCTGGTCTCCACAAGAGAGTCATCTACATATCAGTCTTTTGGAGCTCAGAGCAATCATCCTTGCTCTGCGAGTGTTCCACACCCTGCTCAGCTACAAGTACCACATGCTATAAGACTTGATCAAAAACCAAAAGATTGACATCCTATGCATAACAGAAACTTGGATAACAGACACTGACACGGTGCTCATGAACCAGCTAACACCAAAAGGATACAGCCTTCAACACTGCTCCCGTGCACACACCAGAGGAGGAGGCATAGCCATCATAGCAAAAACCAACCTTCACCTCAGAAACAAGGCATCAGAAATGACCAATGAAGCAGACATGCTCACCCTTACCAATAAGCACCTCTCGCTCTGCTGAATCTACCGAGCACCCACCCTAAGCACCGATCTAACAAAGATACTACAACACATATCTTAAAGCACCATCTCCACGAAAGAACAAATAATCTTAGAAGACTTCAACCTCCCATCACTCCAAGACAAGCAAGCAGAAACCTTCCTCAACGCCATGGCAGCAATGAACCTGACACAGATCATAAATGAGCCAACACACGAAAAAGGAAATACATTGGACCTCATATTCCTGAATTCCCAAACCACCACCTCAAACAATAATCCAAAAATCGCACAGGTACCATGGTCTGATCACTACCTCATCAGCATATCCCACACCCACCTGCACATGAACGACAAGGAAAACAAACAACACACAAGATGATTTAAAACATTCATCAAAGAAGATTTCCTGGCTCAAACCCTACCTAAACTCCAAACAGACTCCAACAATATCGATGACCTGATCAACAACTGGAACACCACTATCTCCTCAGCATCTAGCGCAACAGTGAACAAAAACAAAACCAAACTCACCTCCGCAAAAGCCTGATGGTTCACCCCCATCCTCTGGAAGCAAAAGACCAAACTCAGAAGAGCAGAAAGAAAATGGAGAAAAACCAAAAATGAGGACGACAAAACGAACTACATGCATGAGCTAAACGCCTACCACATAGAAACAGACAAAGCTCATAAACACCTCCATAAACAAACCACGAGAACTCTTCAATATTGTCAAAAGTCTGACAAAAATGCCCAACCACTCCGACCAACTACCAAACATCCCTCCTGAACTTCTAGCACGACAATACAAGCAGCTTCAACATCCACAAAACCCGCAGCTGAACGTAGAAACAACAAACCACCCCACCACCATAAAAAGAGACTGGAACACATTTGAAGCAACCACAGAGGAAGAAATATCATCCATCATCTCTCGCCTAAATACCACCACCTCTCCACTGAACCCCTGCCCTACAGAATAGATAAAGAAAACCAAAGACGACCTGAGCACACCATTAACTCAGATTGTCAGTGAATACCTCAGCCAAGGACACATGCCAGACCTCCTCAAAACCTCAATCATTTGACCAATCCTAAAGGAGCACATCCTGGACCCCCTTGATCCCGCTTCCTACAGACCTATAGCAAGCCTCCCATTCACGCCAAACTCATTGAAAAAGTAGTTCAGAGACAACTCCAAGAACATCTAGACACCAACAACATACTTGACCCACAACAGCATGGCTTCCGTCCACTCCACGGAGTTGAGACCCTCATGACGTCACTAATGAACACCCTCCTCATAGGAACTCAAGCCAAACACTCCGGATATGCCATGATCTTCCTAGACATATCAGCAGCCTTCGACACCATCTCCCACAACATCCTCATACACAGACTACAAGAAATTGGCATCAAAGATACCGTACTCCAATGGTTCCGTTCATACCTAACCAATAGACATCAACTGATCTGCACAAACACATCAACCTCACTCCCCTTCCAGCAACACCAAGGAGTACCCCAAGGATCCACACTATCGGCCATCCTCTTCAACATCTATCTGCAACCACTCTGCTCAATCATACGTACACACAACATCAACTACCACATCTATGCAGATGACATAATGCTCTATGCCCCAATTACAACCTCCAATCCAACCAACCAACACTTATCAGAATGCTTCACAGCAGTATCCAGCTGGCTGCAAAAGAACAACTTAACCATCAACATAAAGAAGACAGAAGCCTTATAGTAACAAAGGACCCAGACTTCACGCCACCCCCACACCTCAACATTGGGACCACATAAATACGGATACAACCGCAGATAAGATACCTAGGAATCATCATAGACCAAGCACTCACACTCGAACAACAAATAAAAAAAAACGCCGCAACAATATTTCACAAAGCTAAAACAGTACAGCGCCTCAGACCTCTCCTCGAACCACAAGACTTCAGAACAGTGATGCAGGCCATGACACTCCCCCATCTGGACTACTGCAACATAATCTACCATGGACTCCCGGCCACCCATACCAACCCACTCCAAACTGCCTTAAACACCACGGCAAGAATTATCCAGACAGCAAAAAGACAAGACAACATCACCCCACTCCTGAGAGAGCTACACATACTCCCTCTAGAAGCACGAGTCAAGTACAAATCCGCCCTACTCACCCACAAAGCTCTCTACCAAACTCAAACCTCCCAGCTCCGCACTCTACTGACCCGTCCAGCCCACAACAGAAAAACCAGACAAACCACCAACAACTCCCTCACCATCCCCCATAAAAGAACGAAATGCAATCAACGAACCTGCAACATAGCCTTCGTACTATACGCACCATCCATCTGGAACTCTCTCCCGAAACACATCAGAAACAACAAAGACCCCCTATCTTTCAGGAAACAACTAAAGACCACACTATTCCAGGAATACCTCGGACCTGAGACAAACACCCACCAATGAAACTGTAGCTTAATATCTCCAGGAACAAGCAGGAATGAGTCTTCACATATGGGTACGTCGGTACCGACGGAGTCTGCGCGGGAACGCTTCCCAGCGTCCAATCAAAGAGCTTTTAGAAGCATCCCACCACGCCTGCGTGCTACCTTCCCGCCTTTCCCAACTGCCTCTCCTCAGTTTTCTTTTTCCGCGGAGCCGGCAGGACTTCCTCCTGTCACTGCAGAAAATTCTTGTTTTATTTCTTTAGTTTTCTTGTGGTCGCGGCTGTCTTTCCCGACGCCACCGGTACCGCCGGTGTTTTCTTTTCTTTTCTTGTAAAATCTTCCTTTTTTAAGGAATATTTTTTTTTCTTCATAGTGTCCCATGGTTTCTTAGGCCTTTTAGGCCTCTTCTTTTTCCCTCATGGAACCGCCAGCCACTTTCTCCAAGAAATGTTCAAACTGTGGCGGTACAACTTTATTTTTAGACCCTCGAAGTCGGTGTCTAACCTGCTTGGGTCCTGACAACAGTTTGGTGAGAAGAGGTCTTCAATATCGAGGTTCCCTCGATACACGGTTTCCCTCCAACTTCGGGGCACCGTCCCCTTCTTCTACACAGGATCAGGTAACCCACAAACAGTCTGTTAAGACTAGCCAGCCCTCGAGTGGTAGGTCTCATGCACAGCATGTAGACGGCTCCGGCCTTGCCTTCGAGGGCCCACTGGCTTCAAAACCCCGGCGGGAGTCTTCGGTCTCCAAAGCCTTTCAGGGGTTTCAGGTTGTTCCTGGGGTTCACCCCTCACAGAACATACCTGAGCCGTGTCCAGTGGTGGCATCCGCTTCGAGCGGTACCGATACCCCGGCATCGGCACTGGTGTTGGATGAAACACTCCTCACCAGGGATGGTCATCTGGCGGCCTCGGTGCCTTCGGGACCGGTGGATACTCTACAGACTGACTTTCCATTATCGGTACCAGCACCGATATTACCACCGACGTCGATACCCTCCAGACGTGCATCGATAGCCTCGCTTCCTTCGATGCCGAGTCTGGAATCGATCTCCAGTCTGGAGGACTGGGTACCGACTCGCCTTGGTACTGGCTCTCGGCGGTACCGAAGGCTCGGTTCCGATAATTCAGATCCACAACTCTCGGTTCCCCCGAGGCCGATTGAGTTGCCACTGGTTGACCTTCATCCACCGGTATCAGACACGGTACCGAAGTCGGTACCGATGTCCTCATTACCTTTACGGTCGGTGCCTTACATGCTTCGCTTATCAGGCTCTCTGCCCTCGATGCCGAGTTTGGAATCGATCTCTAGTCTGGAAGACTGGGTACCAATACGCTTTGGTACAGACACCGATCGATACCGGTGGCTCGGTACCGAGGATAGCGGCTGGAGGTTTTCGGTTACCTCGGTACCGATTGAACTGTCACCGATGACTGCTCCGATGTCTGTCGGGCTCGACTCTGACATCGGTACCGGTATTGGCATCGGTACCAGTATCCACAGTAGCATCGTGGCTAACTCCTGCCATGCTTTTTTCAACAGGATCGCTCCCTTCTATACCAAGCTTGGAGTAGATACCTGGCATGGACAATGTGGTAATGACGGTCGCTGCTCCTGACAGCCAGTACCGGCGACCATCCCTTAAGCATTCCACACTGCACTGTGCAGGATCTTCTATTCCTATATATTTGGATAGCTCTGTCGGTGCTCAGGCTAGTTCTTCAGATCTAACCTGTCCAAGGGAGATTCCTGTTGGGGATCCCTCTTTTCAGAGTTTCCTCCTGGATATAGCAAGATCTCTTGCCATTCCTATCCCAGGACATGATCCTGCACAAGGCTCTGTTTCTACCAAAGCAAAGGAGAACATAATGCTTCCTTTGCATCATTCCTTGCAGGATCTCCTTCTAGGAATGCGGGAAACACCTTTAAGGGTACCCCCACCTTCCAGAGCAACTGATCTCTTATATCAGGTGCCCCCCTCTCCAGGGTTTCAAAAGACTCAACTTCCTCATCATTCCATAGTAGTGGAATCAGCAATGAGGCGGGTAAAGAGTAAGAAAAAGCACTCTTCTTATCCGCCAGGTCGTGAGTCTAAGACACTAGATGCCTTTGGACGTCAAACCTTCCAGACATCTATGCTTTCTGCAAGAATTCTCTCATATATTTTTTATATGAGTCTGTCTCTTGAGGAGGTCACAAAGCAATTACATCTTTTGACTCCTTCCCTTCCAGAGTCCAAGAGTGCAGGCTATTCTTCACTGCTCAAGCATCTTCAGAATATCTCTTCCTTTCTTACTCGTGCTTCCTTAGACTCTTTTGAGTCTGTTAGCAGGACTTCTGCTATAACTATAGGGGCACGACGTAGAGCCTGGCTCCAAGCTTCAGACTTGGACAAATGGGCACCGCAAAGACTGGGACATACTCCTTGCACTGGAGACAATCTTTTCAACAAGGAGTCTTTATGTCAGGTTACTCAGTTGTCCACTGACTTACCTGTTCCTAGGGGCTTTTCTGCACCTTCTTCTGTCCCAGTAGGTAGGAAATGTCCTGCCAAACTTTCTTCCCATAGGAGAAGAAGGTTTTATGCATCATCTGCCCATCATACAGATGTTCCCAAACAGGGGAAGCATCGTCCTGGTCTGCAGAATTCAACCTCTCACCAGGCCCAGCAAACCCAGCAACCACAGGGTTTCTGATCAATCTCCATCAGATGCTTGTGACTCTTAGGGTTAGAATCTGCAGTTGCTTCTTCTCAATAGAGGCAATTCACTGCTGTTATTCTAAATCTTAGACATGGATCTCTTCCCAAAAGACATCCATTTTTTCTATGTTCTATGAGCTGTCAGGATGTTCATGCTTATAGGTCACAGGGTTCCCTCTTCTTCCTGCTAGGGAAAGAGGTCTAACCACTATCAAACGATAATTTTCCTGTGCCAGCATGTCTTTTTTCCTTTCTATAGACTTACTACTTTGTAAGTCTTCTTCAGCTCCATTTTCTTTACATTCTTACCAAGCATTTCCTTTGTAAGAGCGGTATTGCTTCACTGGAGGGCTTTTCTTCAGCCTCTCTAGTTTTGTTACTTTTCCAGTGCGGAGTTCTCCTCTCTGAGTTGACTCCTCTTTTTCAATCTTGCTTTGAAGCAGTTCATCAGACATGTCCAGAGTTTTCTATTCCTGTTCTGTCTGTTCTTTCTGTTTTTAAACAGTAAGATTCTTTCTGCTGTCTAGCAAGCAGCTGCCTATGCAGGAGCCTTAATGTTTGGACCACTGGTTCTTGTCCACCAGCAACCAGATTTGTCCTCCCACTACTTTCTGTCTAGTTTAGTAGTGATTCCAAGTCAGTGCTGTTATCTGTCTTGGAAATTATTTACAATAGCCTTGTTGGATTGTCTTCTCTTTCTGCCATCTCCATTCCCCTGGGTTTGGCAGCATAGTTGACATGGGTACTGGCTCTCCAGCAGCCAGTTCTATCTCCTCATTCTCCTGCATCATGCTCTCTGCAATTCTACAGAGAAGCTCTCCACTATGGGCCCTTGCTAGAGAGCATGTGGTTTTTTTCTCCAACAGCTATCCTAGATGGTTGGAAAAGGCTTTTTCAGTCATGTCTCCCATGATTAGAAAGGTTCTCCCTTTTTATTATAAAGGACATAGGCCTTCTCTTACGTGAAAGCTTAAGGAGTTGCCAATTCCCTGCTTTGGTCCATAGTATTTCCAATCGGGAATATTTTTTCTCCTTGCAGCTCGTCCTCATGGCAAGAACGCATGATACCTTTTTTGTCCTTAAGCAGGTCAGCATGGTATCTCATTTTTATGCGTCTTCTGTTCACTTACCATGCTAGAGTTCTAGAATACTCGGGACTTGCTGGCTGCAGACTGATATCATCCTCTGCTTTTCACGTAACCGTCCTGGTTATTTCACTAGCTAGCATCCCTGTAGCTCATAACCAGTGGGAATAGATTCTCTATATATCTTCTCAAGTAGGTTCCACCTTCTTGTTATTCAATGAATCTTTCCTCTCCACATTTCCTATGTGAATACCGTTCTGTAGGCATATCTCTGTCTGCTTCATTGCAGACACCCACATAGAGGCCTATATATTCATATCTATAGTATACATCTTACAGATGTCTATGCCTATCATTTGTGTGTGTTTTATGCCCTTCATATCTCACTATAGATATATTCTTATATATCTATATGTTATATATATATATATATACTCGTGTATATATATATATCTGTTAAGATATTTATCATGGGTAGATATGAATTCTGCATTATCTACCTGACTGTCGAGGCTCATATAGCTATATGATTCTGACAGATGGGCTTTACCCATACCTATGCTATCTAGCATGTTTGGGGTTCTATACTCCCAACCACTTCTGTGGTAGTTAACAACTCCACCATAACCTTAAGGTTTAGGTACCTCTGAAGCTCTCCATGTTCCAGTATCTCTCCTAGCTGACTCCAGTTAGGAGAGACATTGCGGATCTTCAGCTAATCACAGGCTCTAATGCCTCAGGCATTTGTCCTTTCTTTTGGGATACAAGGGGTTTCCATACCTTTTCCTCCCACAAGGACTGTGCCTGTTGGTCCAATTTGGTCGGCCTTCTCTTTTTGCTTCCAAGGGTGAGCCACTCTGTCGCCAAAAGAGTTCGGCTTTTACCATAAAGCCTTCCGCTGAAGGCCCACCATTTTTGGTACTACCCCAGTTATTACCGGGGTCCCCTCTTACCTTTCAGGATTCCGACCTCCACTGTTTTTTCCTAACAGGTTCATTACCTCCACTTCACAGTGAGGTCCTCGTTGAGGTTCCTCTACTGGGTTCCCCAGTAGATCCCATGAACCTCCTTACCGCTGTGTAATCCTGTTAGGGGAGGTCCATATTGCAATATGTCTTTCAATATCATTGATGATAATTATCATCCACACATGGACTACTTGTCTGCAGTCCTATGCTAGGTTAGCTGTTCCACAGCACCTTTCTTTCTTCAACTCCTACCCTCCATCCTCAGGATGCCTGGTGTTGTGCGGGATAGCATGTTCCAACCTATAACATGCTGGGACTCCAGGCATCTTAGCTTGGGAGTCCCCATATGTGAAGACTCATTCCTGCTTGTTCCTGGAGATAGCACAGTTACTTACCTGTAACAGGTGATCTCTGGGAACAGCAGGAATAAGTCTTCAGAACCCACCCACCTCCCCAGGAGTTGTATCTCTATCTATCTTTCCTTTCCTTTCTCTCTCTCTTTGTCTCAGATTTAAAACTTAACTGAGGAGAGGCAGTTGGGAAAGGTGGGAAGGCAGCACACAGGTGTGGTGGGATGCTTCCAAAAGCTCTTTGATTGGACGCTGGGAAGCGTTCCCGCGCAGACTCCGTCGGTACCGACGTACCCATATGTAAAGACTTATTCCTGCTGTTCCCAGAGATCACCTGTTACAGGTAAGTAACTGTGCTTTCTATGTCTATGTCACAAACGTTTGTTAAAATCATTAATGTCGGCCACTCGGTGACAGCCCATACCCCCAAAGCTGATTATTGTCCCCCCCCCCCCTTGTTCAATGTTCCATCGCTTTGACCCGGTGAAAAGCGGGATATAAATACAGCTAAATAAATAAATAAGACAGTCCTCATTCATATGGACAATCAAGTAGCCATGTTCTATGTGAACAAGCAGAGGGGCACAGGCTCTCTGTCGCTTTGCAACGAAGCTTTGCGACTATGGGCCCTCACCAGAGAGCATCAGATTCATCTTCTGGCAGTGTATCTTCCAGGCATTCAGAACTCTTGGGCAGACAGACTCAGTCGAGTTCTGCTTCCACACGAGTGGTCTCTGCATGCAGACCAGGTGGCCAGGATTTTTCAACTTTGGGGAACCCCGGACATAGATCTCTTTGCAAGTCCGTGGAATTCCATACTTTCCCGATTCTGTTCCAGAATTCCGGCTCAGGGGGCTCAGGCCAGGGATGCTTTCCTCTTTTACTGGGGTCAAGACTTCCTGTATGCCTTTCCACCCATTCCCCTAATTCCCAAAACCCTGTTCAAGCTTCAGAGAGACAGGCCATATGATTCTCATAGCTCCACATTGGCCACGGCAAGTGTGGTACCCTCTGCTTCTACATCTCTCTCAAGCTCCCTCTCTGGAGTTAGGGTCTGCTCCAGATCTCCTATCTCAGGAGGACGGAATGTTATGGCATCCCAATCCCCAGTCTCTGCATCTCAGGGCTTGGTTGCTGAAGGCCTAGATCTCCATGATCTTAATCTCCCTCAGCAAGTAAAAGATATTGTTTTTGCTTCCAGGAAACCTTCCACAAGACGCTCTTATGCTTTCAAGTAGAAAAGGTTTACCATATGGTGTTCGCAAAAGGGTCTTAACCCCCTTGCGATACCTCTGGAATCATTGCTGGAGTAGCTCCTTCATTTATCCAAGGCAGGTCTTAAGACTAAATCAGTAAGAGTCAATTTGAGTGCTATTGCAGCTTCCTTTAAGCCTCTACATGGACAGCCTATTTCCTTTCATCCTCTTCTAGCAAGATTTATGAGAGGCCTTCTTCTAACTAAGCCTCCCATTAAGCCACCACTGGTGGCATGGGACTTAAACCTGGTTCTTGGGCAGCTCATGAAGCCACCTTTCGAACCTTTAGCTACTACCTCCTTGAAATTCCTTTCTTGGAAGGTTATCTTTCTTATTGCAATCACATCAGCATGTCGCATTAGTGAGTTGCAAGCGCTAGTAGCTGATCCACCTTATACAAGGTTCCATCATGACAAGGTAGTCCTTAGGACTTATCCACACTTTATGCCAAAGGTGGTCTCGCCTTTTCATCTGAACCAAGTGGTCTACCTACCTTTGTTTTTTCTAAGGCCTCATGCATCAAATGCAGAGAGGAATCTTCATACCTTGGACTGTAAAAGAGCTTTAGCTTTTTACTTACAAAAAACACAGCAACATAGAAAGTCCTCTCAACTCTTTGTTGCTTTTGATCCTTCTCATTTGGGACTTCCAGTCTCCAAGAGAACACTGTCTAACTGGATTGCTCAGTGTATTTCCTTCGCCTATCAGAGTAAGAACCTTTCTGTGGAGGGCCATATCACAGCTCACAATGTGAGAGTCATGGCAGCCTCAATAGCTCATCTGAACTCTGTGTCTATCGACGACATCTGTCGAGCAGCCACTTGGGCCTCGGTTCATACCTTCACAGCCCATTACTGCTTGGACAAGGACCCCCGGCGGGATGCCTTGTTTGGTCAGACTGCTCTCCAACACCTGTTCCATACCTAATCAACTCCTACCCGCCATCCCTGGTAGGATGCCAGAGATCCATGGTGGGAAGTGGAGCCCTGTTCAGGGACACACAACTTCTGGGGTCTCTCCCTGGCACCTAAAGCTAGTATGTCCCCATATGTGATGACTACCTTCCTGCTTGTTCCTGGAGATAGCATAGTTACTCACCTGTAACAGGTGATCTCCGGGAACAGCAGGAATTTAGTCCTCACAACCCACCCACCTCCCCTAGGAGTTGTATCTCTCTATCTATCTCTTTCCTTTCCCTCTCTCTCTCTTTGTCTCAGCTTTAAAACTCAACTGGAGAGAGGCAGTTGGGAAAGGCGGGAAGGCAGCACGCAAGTGCTGTAGGATGCTCCCAAAAGCTTTCTAATTGGACGCTGGGGAGCGTTTCCGCACAGGCTCCGTCGGTACCGACGATACCCATATGTGAGGACTAAATTCCTGCTGTTCCCGGAGATCACCTGTTACAGGTGAGTACCTATGCTGTATCCACGTGCATGAATGAATAGCTCACGCTAGTGTGCAATAGTGTTTGCTATTAAGTACATTTTGCCCGACACAATTTTAAGAAATCCCATGAACAACATGGGAAACTAAACAAAACAAACATTTTTTGCCTGCATATCCCTAAATATTATTGTAGTGAATGTCTATTTTTCATTTTTGCTGTTGACACTGGACATCATTAACATCACTTTAACAGATGCTTGACAAAAGCCCCATTTCGTCAAACAACTGTATTAGGGACAGTGAACTTCATTGATCTTTGCTGTATCTGAAAGACAATTCATTCACTTTTATTGCAGTATACATTTGAAAAATTCTTTGCGATTTAGCAGGATTAGATATGTTTTAAATGGGAAACAGACTCTACAGAGTTGCACAACATGACTCATGGGCCAGATTCCTATCTGTTAAAGGATTTTGTGCAGCCCTTGGACATACCACAGAAGAGAA
Organism: Ichthyophis bannanicus; assembly: GCA_033557465.1. Classification (NCBI taxonomy): domain Eukaryota; kingdom Metazoa; phylum Chordata; class Amphibia; order Gymnophiona; family Ichthyophiidae; genus Ichthyophis; species Ichthyophis bannanicus. The sequence continues at coordinate 66,834,496 of CM066045.1, read as the reverse complement.
GTCTGAGGCTGGCAGCCAGTTGAAGCCTGTCTGCTTGTTGGCACTGCACAAATATTTGCATGAATCCTCAGACTAGAAGTACTAATCTTGAACAGCCATTATGTGAGTTTTGAAAATATTTGTGTCATATCCTTAGTCTTCGTTTGCAGTCTTGAACTACAATTGCATTCTATATGGATGAAGAGTTCTTCCCACTGGCCAGCTGATAGGTGTAAGAGAACAAGTTAATTGGACCCTAAAGGGCCTCTACCACTGGGTCACTGCTAATCTCCAGGAAGAAGCAGGAATGTAGTCCTCACATATGGGTATCGTCGGTACCGATGGAGCCTGCGCGGGAACGCTCCCCAGCTTCCCAAAAAGGAAAGCTTTTGGGAGCATCCCACAGCGCCTGCGCGCTGCCTTCCCGCCTCTCCTAACCGCCTCTCCTCAGTTCGAGTTTTAAAGCTGAGACAAAAGAGAGAGAGAGGAAAGGAAAGACAGATAGAAAGATACAACTCCTAGGGGAGGTGGGAGGGTTGTGAAGACTTATTCCTGCTGTTCCCAGAGATCACCTGTTACAGGTAAGTAACTGTGCTATCTCCAGGAACAAGCAGGAATGAGTCTTCACATATGGGTACGTCGGTACCGACAGAGCCTGCGCGGGAACGCTCCCCAGCGTCCAATCAGAAAGCTTTTGGGAGCATCCCTCAGCGCCTGCGTGCTGCCTTCCCGCCTTTCCAACTGTCTCTCCTCAGTTTTCGTTTTTCCGTGGAGCCGGCAGGACGTCGTCCTGTCACCGCAGAAACTTTTTTCTTTAATTTTTTAATTCTTGTTTTCTTGTGGTCGCGGCTGTTTTCCCGCCGCCACCGGTACCGCCGGTGGGGTTTTTTCTTTTCTTTTTCTCAAACTGAAGGAGAGTTTTCCCTCAGTTTCTGTCTTACAATTTTTTGGGCCTATAAGGCCTCTCCATCATGGAGCCTTCTTCTCCTAAGAAGTGCCTTCACTGTGGAAATACTGTTTTCTTTTTAGACTCCAATGACTGGTGTCTAACCTGTTTGGGTCCTGACCCTTTTTCCCCTGAACCGTCAGGCTATAATACTGTGAGAAGAGATTCTCTCTTTCGAGTTTCCCTCGATACCGTTTTCCCTCCCTATGGCAGGGCACCGGCCATTTCTTCTCTACAGGATCAGGTAACCCACAAACAGTCTGTTAAGACTAGCCAATCCTTGAGTGGTAAGTCTCATGCTAAGCATGCTGACGGCCCCAGCCTTGCCCTCAAGACCTCATTGGCATTAAAACCCCGGCGGGAGTCTTCGGGCTCCAAAGCATTTCAGGGGTTTCAGGTTGTTCCTGGGGCTCACCCCTCACAGAACATACCTGAGCCATGCTTGGTGGTGGCATCCGCTTCGAGCGGTACCGATACCCCGGCATCGGCACCGGTGTTGAGTGATCCGCTCTTCACCAGGGATCGTCATCTGGCATTCTCGGTACCTTCGGGACCGACCGAAACGTCCCAGATTGACTTTCCAGTATCAGCAGTACCGCCGATACCACCACCGACGTCGGTACCCTCTAGGCATGCATCGATAGACTCACTTCCTTCGATGCCGAGTCTAGAATCGATTTCTAGTCTAGAGGACTGGGTACCGACGCATCTCGGAACCGATGTTTACCGATTCCGCATGCACGGTACCGAGGATAATCACCAAGGGTTTTTAGTTACCTCGGTACCGCTTGAGCAGCCTCCAATGACTGCTTCGGTGTTGGTTTCGCCTTTGATTCCGGTGCAACTACCGGTATCGGTATCGATGCCGGTACCTGCAGTATCATCGGAACCAGCTCCTTCCATGCTTTTTTCACCTGGATCGCTCCTCTCTATACCTAGTTTGGAGTCGATACCTGGCATGGATGATGCACTACTGACTGTCTCAACTCATAACTGCCAGTTCCAGTGTCCATCCATTACGAATCCTGTTCTGCACCGGTCAGGTACATCCTCCGGTGCCCAGGCTACCTTTTCAAATATAGCCTGTCCAGGGATGGTTCCCATCGGAGATCCTTCTTTTCAGAAATTTCTCCTTGACATGGCATCCTTCCTTAATATTCCTATCCCTGGCTATGAGTCTTCTCAGGGTTTTTCTGCGGAAAAGGAAAATATAATGCTTCCTTTACATCACTCTTTGCAGAATCTTCTTCTGAGAGTATGGGAAAAACCTTTAAGAGTTTCTTCACCTCCTACAGCAACTGATCTTCTGTATCAGGTGCCCCCCTCTCCAGGATTTCAAAAGCCTCAACTTCCCCATCATTCCATTGTAGTGGAATCAGCAATGAGGAAGGTAAAAAGCAAAAAAAACATTCTTCTTTCCCGCCAGGGCGTGCATCTAGAACACTAGATGCCTTTGGACATCAAACCTTCCAAACATCTATGCTGGCAAAAAGGATTCTCTCATATATTTTCTATATGAGTCTATCCCTTCAGGAGATCACAAATAAATTATCTCTTTTGACTCCTTTTCTTTCAGAGCCCAAGGCTGCAGACTATTCCTTACTTCTTAGTCATAGCCAAAATATCTCTTGGTTTCTTTCTCGTGCTTCCCTAGACTCTTTTGAGTCTGTTAGCAGAACTTCTGCTATAGCCATAGGAGCACGTCGTAAAGCCTGGCTCCAAGCATCAGACTTGAGTAGATGGGCACAACAAAGACTGAGTAATACTCCTTGTACTGGAGAAAATCTCTTCAATAAGGAGTCCTTACGTCAGGTTGCTCATTGCTCCACTGACTTTCCTGTTTCTGAGGGCCATCCTAAGCCCTCTCCTTCCTCAGCAGGTAGGAAATGCCCTACCAAACCTTCTTTCCCTAAAAGAAAGAGGTTTTCCTCTTCTCCTGCCCATCATTCGGATGTTCCCAAGCAGGGGAAGTCTCGCCCTGGTCTGAAGAATCCAAATTCTAGCCAGGCTGAATAAACACAGTAACCATAGGTTTCTGATTAATCTTTTTATAACTTCTTTTCAGCAGAAGTTTTTCACTGTTTTTTTCCATTCAAAACTCTGCTCAGGGATTCCTATTCTCAGGAAATCCATTTGCTCTTCAGTATGCTGAACTGTCAGGATATTCATGTCTATAAGTTACAGGGTTTTCCACCTCTTCCTGACTAGAAGAGAGGTTTACAAACTATCACATGATAGTTTCTCTGTACCAGCATGAATTTTTTCCTTCCAGGGATTTATCATGTGGTAAGTCCTTCTTCAGCTTCTATCTCTACCCTCTTCGCCATGGTTTCCCCTGTAAGAGTGGTACCATACCATTGAAAGACTTTTCTTGTCTTTCTTTTCACTGTAGAGTTTCTTCTCCTGAGTAAACTCCCTTCTTTATCTGGGCAGTTCTGCAGACAAGAGACAGCTTGCTCTCTTTGTTCAGTCTGTTCTCTCTGTTTGACACAGACCGACTCTCTCTGTTGTCCTATTCAATAGCTGCCCATGCAGGAGTTCCAGTAATTGACTACTGGTACTTTTCAACTTGTCCCAGTCTTGTCTTCCACCACTACTGTCTGGCCTTAGTAGTGATTCCAAGACAGTTTCCAACATCTTTCTTGGATAATCCTTTTCACTACAGGCTTCTTACACTATCTCTGGGTTTGGCAACGTAGTGGACGTGGCTGTCGGTTTTTCTCCCTCAGCCAGTTCTACATCCCAGCTCTCCTGCATAATGCTCTCTGCAATCCTACTGAGAAGCTTTCCACTATGGGCCCTTGCTAGAGAGCATAGAGTTTCTCTAATGGCTATCCATCATGGTTGAAAAAGGCTTCCTCAGTCATCCCCTATGACTGTGAGGGTTCTTCACACCCTACTATCTTCTTTAAAAAAAAAAAAAAAAAAGGACATAAGCCTTCTCCATGTGAAAGTCTAAGAGTTATCCCATTCCTATAGGGAATATACTCTTTCTTCTTGCAGCTTGTCCTCATGGTATCCTAGTACTTCAAGGACAGCACATATGAATCTGGAAAACGCCTGATACCTCCTTTGTCCCTCACGTAGGTCAACCTGGTATCTCATTCTATGCGTTTCTGTCCTTTTTACCATGCTGGAGTTCCACAGGACTCCGGACTTGCTGTTTACAGACTGATATTATCCTCTGTTTTTTCACGTAACCATCCTGGTTATTCACTGGATAGCATTCCTTTACCATCATCTCTGGGTGAACAGATTCTCTATATATCTTCTCAAGTAGGTTTCACCTCCTTGTTCCTAGATGAATCTTTTCCCTTCACATCTCCATGTGAATGTCCTGGTATGCATAGCTCTGTCTGCTTAGTTGCAAGCATCTATCTTTAAACCTATATATTCAGGTATATATATCTATATATATCTATATACATCTCTGTAGATGTATCTGTCTGTCAGCTAAGTGTGCATATGCTATGCCCTTTGGATCTCATTATAAATATATATATATCTATATACCCATCTATATACCCATGTGTGTGTATAGGTTTTTACCTTCTTGTATGTTTCTAACAGTGGGCTTGCACAGCTTCATACTGTTCCACAGTATGTTTCGGATATTATGCACACAACCACTGCTGTGGTACTGACAGCCCTACCGTATCCTAGGTTTACGTATCCCTGAAGCTCCATGCCCCAATGTCTTCCTACCTCTCACCAGTTAGGAAAGACATGGTGGATCTTCAGTGGATTTCAGATTCAATTCCTCAAACATCTGTCCTTTCTTAGGAGTATGGGGTTCTTCTCATACCCTTTCCTCCCTCAAGGACTAGGTCTGTTTGTCCAGATCGGTCAGTCTTCCTCTTTTGCTCCTACCTCTGAATACTTCTGTAGCCAAAAGAGTTTTCAGCTTTCCATGAAGCTTCCTACTGAAGACCTGCCGTGTTTGTGCTACCCCAATTGAATCCTGAGGTCACCTCTCACTTCCAGATGTTGACCTCCACCTTCACTCCTATGAAGTCACCTTGAACATTTTTCTACTGGATCCCCAGTAGACTCCATCAGCCTCTCTACTTCCTGCAATCCAGTAGGTGAGCGTCATATGGTGATTGTTCATTTCAATATTATGGTGATTGTTCATTTCAATATATCTTTTGATAATGATCATACATACAAGGACTCCTTATAGGTAGTCCTTTCTTAGGTTAGCTGTTTTTTCTGCAGCTCCTCTCTTTTCAACTCCTGCCCTCCATCCTCAGGATGCCTGGCCATATGAGGTGTAGCATGTTTTCAATCTTCAACATGTTAGGGCTCCAGGCATTTTAGCTTGGGATTCCCCATATGTGAAGACTCATTACTGCTTGTTCCTGGAGATAGCACAGTTACTTACCTGTAACAGGTGATCTCTGGGAACAGCAGGAATAAGTCTTCACAACCTGCCCACCTCCCCTAGGAGTTGTATTTCTGTATCTATCTTTCCTTTCCTCTTTCTCTCTCTTTGTCTGAGCTATGAAACTCAACTGAGGAGAGACAGTTGGAAAGGCGGGAAGGCAGCACGCAGGCGCTGAGGGATGCTCCCAAAAGCTTTCTGATTGAACGCTGGGGAGCGTTCCCGCGCAGGCTCCGTCGGTACCGACGTACCCATATGTGAAGACTTATTCCTGCTGTTCCCAGAGATCACCTGTTACAGGTAAGTAACTGTGCTATCTCCAGGAAGAAGCAGGAATGTAGTCCTCACATATGGGTATCGTCGGTACCGATAGAGCCTGCACGGGAACGCTCCCCAGCGTCCAATAGGAACGCTTTTGGGAGCATCCCTCAGCACATGCACGCTGCCTTCCCTCCTTTCCAACTGTCCCTCTTCAGTTCTTCATTTTCTGCGGAGCCGACAGGATCTATTCCCTGTCACCGCAGAAAATTCCATCTTTAAATTTCTTTTCTTGTGGTTGCGTTTGCCTACCGCACGACGCCTACCGGTACCGCCGGTTCTTTTCTTTTCAAAAAAACCCCCAAAACTTTAGACTGTTTCTTTTCAGAAACTTTTCTCTTTGGTGCTAGGCGCCATTTTGGGCACTAGGCCCCATATTTCTTAAACTTGGAAAAGCCAACTAGTGGGTTTTAAAAAATGTACTAAGTGTGGCGGTACCATTTCTGTCACTGACACCCATGATTGGTGTCTGAAATGTTTAGGACCTGAACATTCTCCAACTGAATGTCTCTCCTATATGCGGATGACTAAAAGAGGAAGACAGAACCGGGCTGCAAAGCTCGGTGCCCTCTTTTCTTCAGATGCCAGATCCATTGCATCAACATCGTCAAGGGCCTCTTCTTCCTCCCATGGATCTCAGGTAACTAAACAGAAAAGCCGGTTCTCAAAGGGTAGCTCTCCTGCTAAGCATCGAGAGGCCATTGGCGTTGCCCTTGAGGGAACCATACCGGCAAAACAGCCCCGGTGGGATGCTTCGGATTCCAAAGCATCGATGGGGCTTCAGGATGTTCTCGAGGCCTCAACCTCATAAGAACTACTTGTGCCATGCTCAGAGGTTCTGGCCGTCCTTACCGGTACCAACACCCAAGCATCGGCAGCGTCGATAGACCATAGGTTCCTCGTTATCGAGCGCAGCATCGCAGCTCTTCTTTCAGCTGCGGTACCGGTGGTCCCACGGGCACCGGTACCGACATTGGTACAGACACCGACGATACCAGTACCGGCCCCAGTGGGAACTCTTCCCATGCCATCTCTGGCTGGAATTGTCAAAGCAGTACCGGGTCAACTCGGTACCGACTTCGATCGGTACCGGGATAGTGCTTTGCAGGAGCATCGGGGTCAGGAGTACTTCGATTCCTCCGATTCCGAAGACTCTGACAATTTTGCTGGCACTAGAGGGTTTCTCCTAGAAGATCCCTCTTCTCCCCAACGCAGAATGTCACCTCCAGAGGACATGTCATTTCAGGATTTCATCCGTGATATGGCCAAAGGTCTTTCAATCACAGTAGCTTCTGAGGAGGAACCCAGAGCAAAGGAATTGGAAATTCTCCAATATCCTAAAGCTCCTAAGGAGGCAGCCACTCTGCCTATCCATGAAATTCTGCATAGTTTGATGCTCAGATTGTGGGAGACACCTCTGACTACTCCTCACTCTAGGAGACTTGATACTATGTATCGAGTTCCGCCATGTCCTGGATTGCAGAAAACTCAGCTGTCACACCATTCAATGGTAGTGGAATCAGCCATGCGTAGGATGAAAAGTGCAAAGAGGCATGCATCCAATCCTCCAGATCGTGAATGCAGGACTCTGGATGCTTTTGGGCGCAGAACTTTTCAAGCTTCCATCAGTTCATAAATCCTATATATGGGAATGTTCCTCAAGGAAGTCACAGGAGACTTGGAACTTATGAGCCCATTTCTCCCAGATGACAAGAGACAAGATTTTTTTGCTCTAGTTAAGCATGCTCAAGATGTCTCCAAGTTTGTTAATCGTGCAGCCTTTGACTACTTCGAATGCATCAGCAGAACCTCTGCTATTGCCATTGGCGCACGACGGATTGCCTGGCTACAGGCATCAGACTTGGAGACTTGGGTACAGGACAAGTTAGGCAACATTCCTTGCACGGGGGGGAGAATCTCTTCGGCAAGAACTGGCAGGAAAAGGCTAATGAGTTAGATGCTGACAATTCTACCTTAGATAGATTGTCAAAGTCTACAGGCACTCCAGCCAAAAGAAAGCCTTACAAAAAACCCTCTTTTAGTAAAAAGAGGAAGTTTTATCCTTCCTATACCCAGCAGAGTCAAACTCCAGGTCAGGTTGCCCAAAAGGGACAAACTAGACAGGAAAAGAAGCCAAAAGGCCTGAGAGCCCAACCAGCTCTCCAGGTTCAGCCCCCTCAAGGGCTTTGACTCCTTCCTAGAGAGCTTTGCCTCCCTGCCTCTGAGGGGTCCCCAACCCCCCCAATATTCCGGGCATGTTATGCCACTTTGCCAACAGATGGCATCAGATAACAGCAGAAGATTGGACTTTGTCCATTGTAGGAGAGGGGTACAAGCTTCATTTTCACAGCATGCCCCCTCCTACAATTCTAAAGCAATTCAATTCACAAACCTCTGCAGACAATCTACTAAATCACGACGTCTCCACACTTCTTGCCCAAGGGGCAATAGAAGAACCCTGCACCCTGTTGAAAAATGGGTACTTCTACTCTCCCTATTTTCCTATTCCAAAGAAAACAGGAGGACACAGACCCATTCTAGACCTCAGAGAATTGAGCAAATATCTGTTTCGCGAGAAATTCAAAATGATTTCTCTAGGAACTCTTCTGCCATACCTTCAAAGCCAGGATTGCCTTTGCTCTCTAGACTTAAAGGATGCATACACTCATATTCTCATCCATCCAGATCACAGGAAATTCTTACGTTTCCTTGTCAGGGGAAAACATTTCCAGTACAGGGTTCTTCCCTTTGTTCTGGCTTTAGCACCAAGAGTATTCACGAAATGTATGGCAGTAGTAGCTGCATTTCTACGAACTCGGGATTTTCGTCTTCCCTTACTTAGACGACTGTCTCATTCGAGCCCCTACAGTTGCAGAGGCCAGCACTGCACTGTCCCGTACAATGCGAATCCTCCAATACTTGGGATTGGTAATAAACTTCCCAAAATCTCAACTATTTCCTTCCCAATGCCTAGAATTCATAGGAGCCTGTCTAGATACCAGACAGGCAAGGGCTTTCCTTCCACAAGCCCAGTGTCTTCGCATAATGCAACTAGCTTCTCAAGCAGCAGGCAAATGCTCCCTCACTGCTCGAGAGCTACTGCAGTTACTGGGACATATGGCATCCACAGTTCATGTAGTCCCATATGCTCGCTTCCACATGCGAGCAGCTCAGTGGACCCTCTCCACACAGTGGACACAGGCCACGGGTCATTTGTCGGACAAAATAACATTCTCTCAACGACTAATTTTGTCCCTCCAATGGTGGCAATCACTAGAAAATCTGACAGTGGGGTCTGCTTTCCATCAACCCCTCTTTCAGGCCACCTTAACAACAGATGCATCACAGGTGGGGTGGGTTGGGGAGCACACCTGAATCATCTCTCTACCCAGGGCACCTGGACTCCACAGGAGGTTGGTTTACACATAAACCTCCTGGAATTAAGAGCAATCTATTTAGCTCTTCGAGTATTCCACGCCCAGCTTAGCTACAAGACAGTCCTAGTCCAGACGGACAATCAAGTAGCTATGTTTTATGTGAACAAGCATGGCGGAACAGGCTCTGTGTCATTATGCAATAAAGCTGTACGACTGTGGACCCTCGCCAGAGAGCATCAAATTCACCTTCTAGTGGTATATCTTGCAGGCATTCAAAACCTTTGGGTAGAAAAACTCAGTCGAGTACTGCTGCCTCACGAGTGGTCCCTCCACCTAGACCAGGTGGCAAAGATATTTCATCTCTGGGGCACTCCAGACATAGACCTCTTTGCAAGTCCACTGAATGCCAAACTTCCCCGTTTCTGTTCCAGGATTCTGGCTCACAACTGTCAGGCAAGGGATGCCTTCCTCCTTCACTGGGGTCAGGACTTCCTTTATGCCTTCCCACCCATTCCCCTCATCCCCAAAACACTCTTCAAGCTTCAGAGAGACAGAGGTCGCATCATTCTCATACCACGCCAAACATGGTATTCCCTGCTTCTACATCTCTCTCAAGCGGCACCTCTGGAGTTAGGGCATGCTCCATATCTCCTTTCCCAGGAGAACGGGACACTATGGCACCCAAATCCCCAGTCCCTGCACCTCACGGCCTGGTTGCTGAAGGCTTAGACCGCCAAGATTTCAACCTGTCCCAACAGGTAAAAGATATCCTTCATGCTTCTAGGAAACTTTCCACAAGAAGATCTTATGCCTTCAAGTGGAAACGTTTTACTATATGGTGCTCCATGAAGGGATTAAACCCCCTGGTCTTACCCTTAGAATCGATACTAGAGTATCTCCTTCACTTATCCAATTCTGGTCTAAAGACCAATTCGGTAAGAGTCCATCTTAGTGCAATTGCTGCTTCTTATAAGCCTCTTAATGGACAACCAATTTCCTCTCATCCACTCCTATCAAGATTCATGAGAGGCCTTTTATTAACTAAACCTCCCATCAAGCCACCACCGATGGCATGGGATCTAAATCTAGTTCTCGGGCAGCTCATGAAGCCGCCTTTTGAACCTTTGGCCACTACAGCCCTTAGGTTTTTGACCTGGAAGGTCATCTTCCTAATTGCAATCACCTCTGCCCATCGCATTAGTGAATTGCAAGCTTTAGTGCTTGATCCTCCTTATACTACGTTTCATCATGATAAGGTTGTTCTTCGAACTCACCCACACTTTATGCCAAAGGTGGTTTCGCCTTTCATTTAAATCAATCAATTTATCTTCCTGTATTTTTTCCGAGGCCTCACGCCTCTAATGCAGAAAGAAACCTTCATACTTTGGATTGTAAAAGGGCCTTAGCCTTTTACATACAAAGAACACAGCAACATAGAAAGTACTCACAACCTTTTATAGCTTTTGACCCTAGTCCTTTGGGACTTCCAGTCTCCAAAAGAACTTTATCTAAAAGGATTGCCCAATGCATATCCTTTGCTTATGAGAGTAAGGGTCTTCTTCTTCAGGACCATGTCACAGCTCATAATGTGAGAGCCATGGCAGCTTCTATGGCTAATCTCCACTCTGTGTCTATCGATGACATTTGTCGAGCAGCCACCTGGGCTTTGGTACACACCTTCACAGCCCACTACTGCCTGAGTAAAGCCTCCCATCGGGATGCCTTCTTTGGCCAAGTTGTTCTTCAAAATCTCTTTCAGACCTAATTCAACTCCTACCCACCAACCCTGGTGGGATGCCAGAGATCCATGGGAGGAAGGATTCCCACCTTCTAGGGTGGCACCTTCCTGGGGCTATCTCCCTGGCATCTTCAGCTAGTGAGTCCCCATATGTGAGGACTACATTCCTCCTTGTTCCTGGAGATAGTGTAGTTACTCACCTGTAACAGGTGATCTCCGGGAACAGCAGGAATTTAGTCCTCACAACCCACCCACCTCCCCTAGGAGTTGTCTCTTTCCTCTCTCCCTCTATCCTTTCACTCAGCTACACAGTTAACTGAAGAGGGACAGTTGGAAAGGCGGGAAGGCAGCGCGCATGTGCTGAGGGATGCTCCCAAAAGCATTCCTATTGGCCGCTGGGGAGCGTTCCCGCACAGGCTCTGTCGGTACCGATGATACCCATATGTGAGTACTAAATTCCTGCTGTTCCCGGAGATCACCTGTTACAGGTGAGTAACTACGCTTTCTTGCACAGCTGCAGAAAACTCCATCAGGAAGTAAAGGACAGTAGAGGCATCATGGCTTAGAGGCATCATTTCCAATTAAGGGGATAATTTTTTTTTAAAGTTTGCCTAGGTGGGGAGGCAAAGTAGACACCTATTTTGAACCTTTTTTTATAGACACATAGATGCCTATGTGCCTTGATACAATACGAGCCCAAAACCTACAGAAATTGTTGCTGAAACTAACTGCATGCATTTACATGTGCTTGGGAGTAGGTATAACTTTATAGGAGCATTTGCACAAAATTCATGACTCAATGGGTGCTCTACCCAAATTATGCCCTGAACATGCCTACGTCTAGGTCACGTGAAAGTACACACCACCTTGTCATTATGCTTACATTTACACAGAGGTGGTTTTATAAGAGGCCTTTTAAGTTTGTATACTAATATTTACACGTGAAAATTTCTTAGCAGAATTAAACCCCTAAAGTAGACTTTTGGCTAACCTTTTGAGTTTTTCATTAGTGTGTTTGAATTACAAGGATTGAATCTGTTTGGCTGTAAAGCAGGGTTTTGCATCTTTTTCACATAGCAGGCCACATTGCAGGTCCTCACTGGTCTGATTCAGAGAAGAGAAGAGAAGGAAGGCGCTAGAGAGTTTTTGAGTAAGGGTGCTCTCTGTATGTCTTTTCTACTGTTGGAGGGTGGGATTGGTGATTACAAGAAACTGGGGTGATTGTAGGGGATAGGGGGCTCAAGAGCTACTAACGCAGTAGGCAGGTGGCCACTGAAAAATGGGGGGGATGCCTCAGGAGCCACAGTCTTGAGGAGACTATGGACCTGAAGCACCACCACTCACTACTGCCACCTGATGCCATTTCAGATCAGCAAGGTATGGCATGGAAGGTAACAGAGATCATTGTGAAAGTATGAAGGGGGAGGGCTAAGAAGAAAGTCATTAGGAGGTATGGGGTAACTGAAGGGATGAAAAATTCATAGGAACTAGTTCATATAAATGCCTAAAATTTGGCTCTTGGTGTCTAAATTCAGCAAAGCAAAATAATAAAAAGGAAGAAACAGAAGGTAAAATTATAAAATACTAAACTAAGAGACTAAAAAAGCTGAACAAATAGCAAACAAAATAGCCAAACAAGAGTGGAAAAAGTATGGGGAAAGTAAGGAAAGATTTTCCCCAACTCCTCTATATTTGTGACTAATTCTTATTTTCTAAATATATTTCCACTCCAGCATAAGAGAGAGGCTTGAGAGGTGGAGAAACTTGAATACTCTGGAGGGGCAATGGGAAAGGGGAGATATGACAGACATTTACATTCCTCCAAGATATTGTGGCAGAAAAATAAGGTAGGAGAATGTGATGGGGTATATGAGAAGCTCCCTATCCCCCGTAGTGATATTCCTCCAGCCAGACAAAAAACATGCCCTTTTAAGCACCAGAAGCCAGTCCCCTTTAAGGAACCCGGCTTGAATATACCTGGGAAGGGTGTGGCTGGGAGTGGCCCTTTTAACTTGGAGAGAAGAGCCCGAAGTGTTCCAGGATATGAAGTGACCACCTACCTCTAAGGCAGGGGTCACCAACCTGCGGCCCGCGAGGCTCTACCCCGGTTAACATTACGTGCGGCCCGCCAAGGATTCCCGCCATTGTATCCACGCGCTCTCAGCTCACCGACAACCACCTGCAAGCGTCCCTTCTCCTGTCAGTGTCATCTGTGAAGCCAGACTTTAAGCGTTTGTCTGCTAGCATGAATCATCAGCCATCTCATTAAATTCAATAAAGGTGATCAGCCATTGTTTTCATAATTTTGCGTTTGTTGTTTTTTTTCGCGGGGGCGGGGAGAAGGGGGGTGCGGCCCGCGAGGCTCCCGGTAGTCGGCTGTGCGGCCCGCGGCCCTCTGGAGGTTGGTGACCCCAGCTCTAAGGGATCCCAGGAGAATGTAGGAGCCAGGGTGTTGCCATATTGGTCAGCAGGCTGGTGGACTTAACTGTTTTAATAAGCCCAGAGTGAAAAAACTTTAGGGGAGGGATCAACTGTTTTCAACCCGGAGTGAAGGAACTTTGGGAAAGGGGAGAACTGTTCTCTGCTACTGCTTTAAACCCAGTGTGAAGGAACTTTGGGGAAGGGGAGAATAGTTTTATCAACTACTGCTGTGAACTCCCTGTAAATAAAACCTTTTTCTTTGACCCCCCCCCCCCCCACCTGGCGTTTTGGGGTTTTGTGTTCTGATGCGCCCGCAGCGCGTTACAGAGTGGTTAATTAAAGGATATTAGTTGACAAACTCCTTTTTTCCCCAAGAATTTATGCAGAACCCTGCAGGCAGGGCCAGTGCAAGGAGATGAGGTACCCTAGGTGAACCCTCGTCCCTTAAACCTCGCTCTGGCACCCATTGCCACCACTGCTGCCCCTCTCAAGGACCTGCAGCAGTGACAATGTCAGCAAACAGCCCCACGACACTTACCTTCAAACTTCGATATGGGGCTGTTTGCTTCAGCCCCTTTGGACCTTTATTAAGAGAGCCAGGAGAAAAGGCCTGCGGAATACACTCTGCTGCTCCCTGTTTCCTCAGCTTCTAACCTTGGGGTTATCTTTGACTTCTCCCTCTCCTCTTCACTCGCATCCAACAGATAGCTAAAACCTGTCTTTTCTTTCTCTAACAGAAGCAAAATTCGTCCCTTCCTTTCAGAACACACTATTAAGACCCTTATCCATTCACCTCCCTTGTAGACCATTGTAACTTCCACCTTGCTGGTCTTCCTCTGAATCATCTCTACCCACTTCAATCTGTTCAAAACTTAGCTGCACAGCTAATCTTCTGCCAGTGTCAGTATGTTCACATCACCCCTCTTCTCAAGTTACTTCATTGGTCCTCTATCTGTTTCCGTATCCAGTTCAAACTTCTACTACTGACCAATAAATGCCTTCATTCGGCTTCTCCTTACTACCTTTTCTCTTATATCTATCTTACACCTCTCCGGAACTCTGCTCTTCTGACAGATCCCTTCCATCCATGCCCTTCTCTTCCACTGCCAATTCCAGACCCCAATCTTTTGATCTTGCTGCTCCTTACGCCTGGAACAAACTACCCAAGTTAGTACATCAGGCTCCATCTGTGGCCATGTTCAAATACTGTCTAAAAATTCACTTCTTTGAGACTGCTTTCAAATCCTGATCCCCTCAGCCTCCTGTTCACCTTCTATGTGTTTCCTTACGATTCCCCTAGATATATTCTAGTCCCCAGTTGTTGGTCTTGACTAGACTGTAAGCTCTGATGAGCAGGGACTCTTTCATGTGTTTGTATAGTGCTGTGTACTCTGTGTAGCGCTACATAAATGATAAACAGTAGTCGTCGTAGGAGCAGCAAGGTATTTTTACATAGAAACATAGAAACATGATGACAGAAAAAGACCACATGGCCTATCTAGTCTGTCCTTCCATATCAACAACTACAACAGTCCACTTTTTACCTTTAGAGATCCTCTGTGTTGGTCCCATGCTTTTTTGAATTCAGTTACTGTCCTCATCTCTACCACCTCCACTGGGAGACTATTCCACGGATCCACTACTCTTTCCGTAAAGAAATATTTCCGCATATCACTCCTGAATCTATCTCCCTTCACCCTCATCCCATGTCCCCTCATAGCAGAACTTGCTTTCAATTGAAAGAGGCTCTCTCCCTGAACATTTATGCCACGGAGGTATTTAAACATCTCAATCATATCACCTCTATCCCGCCTTTCCTCTAATGTGTACATATTAAGATCCTTAAGTCTGTCCTCATATGCTTTATAATGAAGCCCACTAATCATTTTAGTAGCCACCCTCTGCACCGACTCCATTCTGTTCACATCCTTTTGAAGGTGCGGTCTCCAGAATTGCACACTATACTCCAAATAAGGTCGCACCAAAGACTTATACAGAGGCATTATCACCTCCTTTTTTCTGTTAGCCATTCCTCTCCGTATGCACCCAAGCATCCTTCTAGCTTTTTCCGTCACCTTTTCTACCTGTTTAGCTACTTTAAGATCATCAGACACAACCACGCCTAGGTCCCGCTCTTCTTTAGTGGACAAAAGTACTTCACCTCCTATACTGTATTGCTCCCTTGGATTGCTGCAGCCTAAATGTATGACCTTACATTTTTTAACATTAAATCCCAGTTGCCAAATTCTAGACCATTCTTCAAGCTTAGCTAGATTTATTTATTTATTTATTTATTTAACAATTCTTTTCTACCGCGCTATTATAATCAGTGCGGTGTACATAGAACAAGAACATACTACAATGCATACAAGTAACATTGAGTTTTACATTGAACAGGGAACTTCAACAATAGGACAACCGGGGGAACTATGTACAGATTAACTTAATGGTATATACAGTAGATCCCTCCTCATGTTATCTACACCTTCCTGGGTGTCTACTCTACTGCAGATTTTGGTATCATCTGCAAAGAGGCAAACCTTACCCGACAGCCTTTCTGCTATATCACTAACAAAGATGTTAAAAAGAATCGGACCAAGGACAGATCCCTGGGGCACACCACTGGTAACATCCATCTCCAGGAACAAGCAGTAATGAGTCTTCACATATGGGTATCGTCGGTACCGACGGAGCCTGCGCGGGAACGCTCCCCAGCGTCCAATAAGAAAGCTTTTGGGAGCATCCCACAGCGCCTGCGTGCTGCCTTCCTGCCTTTCCCAACCGCCTCTCTCCAGTTCTTCTTTTCCGTGGAGCCAGCAGGTCGTGTTCCTGTCACCGCAGAAGAAGTTCTTTATTTTTTCTTTATTCTTTTGTGTACGCGTCTGCCTTCTTCGACGTCGGACCGGTACCGCCTATCTTTCTTTTCTTTTTCAAAAAAACCCCAAAAAACGCTTTATTTCTACTGTGCATTTTCAGTTTTTGGGCCCTAGGCCTAAAAATATTTTCCTCATGGAGAAGCCCGCTTCTGGGTTTAAAAAATGCACAAAATGTGGCGGTACTATTTCTGTCACCGACACCCATGACTGGTGTCTAAAGTGTTTGGGACCTGACCATTCCATCACAGATTGTATGTCCTGTACCATGATGTCTAAGAGAGGTCGGCAGAACCGAGCAGCCAAGCTCAGTACCCTGTTTCCCTCTGATGCAGCTTCGGTAGCATCGACGTCTTCCAGGGCCTCCTTTTCCTCCCATGGATCTCAGGTAACCAAGCATAAATCTGGCCGTACTCGACGGGCAGATCTCCCTCCAAGCATCGAGATGCCTCCGGGCTTGCCCTCGAGGATTCCGCACCGGCAAAATTACCCCGGCGGGAAGCTCCGGCTTCCAAAGCTTTATCTATGGGGTCACAGGTTGACATCGATGGCTCAGCCTCGACAGATCATC
Source organism: Ichthyophis bannanicus (assembly GCA_033557465.1). Lineage (NCBI taxonomy): Eukaryota > Metazoa > Chordata > Amphibia > Gymnophiona > Ichthyophiidae > Ichthyophis > Ichthyophis bannanicus. The sequence continues at coordinate 66,817,889 of CM066045.1, read as the reverse complement.
TGTTGCCGTGTTCTGGGGTACCGGTGGCTCCCACTGGTACCGACATCCAGACTCTGGTGGTGTCGATGGATCATAAGATTCTGACCATGCAGTGCAACTTAACGGCTTTCATACTGCTGCGATGCCTCCTTTACCGCAACAATCCCCGTTGCTGGTACCGGCTCCGGTACCGGCATCGCTTCTGGTACCGGTATCGATTGCATCGACATCGGCTTCGGTGTCGACTGCAACGGTACCCTGTCCTATGATGCCCATCGGTACCGAACCGGTACCGATTACTCCCGATGTCGATCCCACTCGATACGGTTATCGGGCTTTACAGGAGCATCCAGACAGGCGATACTTTGATTCCTCTGAGGACTCTGATGAGTCTGAGGGTTCTGTAGAAGCATCGATACTTCTTCCTCAGGAGTCTTCTTCACCTGAATGAAGAATGTCTCCTCCAGAAGGCTTGTCTTTTCAAGACTTTGTTAGGGAAGTGGCTAGGGGCCTCTCTATCACAGTGGCCCCTGAGTCAGAACCCAGAGCCAAGTAGTTGGATATTTTACAATATTCTAAAGCTCCTAAGGAGGCAGCTACTTTACCTGTTCATGAGATTCTTTATGATCTCATGTTGAGGATGTGGGAGACAACTCTCACCACCTCTCCTCATTCTCGCAGGTTAGACACCATGTATCGTGTTCCTCCTTGTCCTGGCTTCCACAAGACTCAGATTCCTCACCACTCTATTGTGGTAGAGTCTGCCATGAAGAAGATAAAGAGTGCAAAAAGACACTCATCTAATCCTCCAGGGCGTGAATGCAGGACCCTGGATGCTTTTGGCCGAAGGGTTTTCCAAGCTGCTATGCTAGCTGCTAGGATCAATTCCTATAGTCTCTATATAGGAATGTTTCTAAAAGAAGTCACAGATCATCTGCAAACTTTAACCCCTTTCATTTCAGAGGATAAAAGAGAGGAGTTTCTCACTTGGCTCAAACATGCCCAAGATGTCTCCAAATTTTCCAACCGTGCAGCCTTTGACTCTTTTGAGTGTGTAAGCAGAGCTTCGGCTATTGCCATAGGGGCACGCAGAATTGCTTGGCTACAAGCTTCTGATTTGGAGCTCTGGGTCCAAGATCAATTGGGAAATCTCCCTTGTACAGGTGAAAACCTTTTTGGTAAAGATTGGCAAGCAAAGGCCACTCATATGGATGCTGAAAACTCTGCTTTGGATCGACTTTCAAAGTCTACCTCTGCTCCTGTTAAGAAAAGATTGTTTAAAAAGACATCTTTTTCCAAAAAGGGAAGATACTATCCTGCTTATGGTCAGCAGGCATCTTCTGCAGGTCGTTTTGCTGCAAAGCGTCAGCAACCACCTAAACAGGCCAAGTCAAAGGCAGCTAGACCTTCCACGGCCCAGCAGCCTCAGCCTCCTCAGGGCCTTTGACTCGCTACTAGAGAACTTAGCCTTTCTAGCTCTGGAAGGACCAGAGCCCCTTACCATCCCAGGGAGGTTGACTTACTTTGCTCCCAGATGGGAGCAAATCACAGCAGAGCAATGGACACGCTCCATCATAAGGGAAGGGTACAAGCTTCATTTCTTAAGCCTTCCCCCCCCACACCATGGTGAAACAGTTCAATTCTCCAACATCTCTCCTCAACCTTCTAGGTCAGGAGATTGCCATCCTTCTTGCCCAAGGGGCAATAGAAGAAGTACCTCCTCTTCAACAAGGCACAGGGTTCTACTCCCCTTATTTTCTAATTCCAAAGAAAACAGGGGGCTACAGACCCATCTTAGATCTCAGAGAATTGAACAAATTTCTATTCAAGGAGAAATTCAAGATGATTTCTCTCGGTGCTCTGCTTCCATACCTTCAGAGTCAGGATTGGCTTTATTCTCTAGATCTCAAGGATGCGTACACCCATGTCCTCATCCATCCAACTCACAGAAGGTTCCTTCGGTTCCTTTTTCAAGGAAAGCACTACCAATATAGGGTGCTTCCTTTTGGTCTGGCCTCTGCACCAAGGGTGTTCACGAAATGCATGGCAGTAGCAGCTGCATTTCTACGCACTCTAGGAATATTCGTCTTCCCATATCTGGACGACTGGCTCATTCGAGCTCCATCTCAAGCAGAGGCCAAGACTTGTCTAACCTGCACAATGCGTGTCCTTCAGTATTTGGGACTAGTCATAAACATCCCAAAATCCAGTCTCACCCCTACTCAGTCCCTCGAGTTTATAGGGGCTTTGTTGGATACCACAAATGCAAGGGCCTATCTTCCTCAGGCCCGTTGCCTACGCTTGGTGCAGTTAGCCTCCCAAATACAGTTAAAGCCCCTTTTAACTGCTCGAGAAATGTTACAACTCTTAGGCCACATGGCATCCACTGTGCATGTGGTTCCATATGCTCGCCTTCACATGAGGGCAGCTGAATGGACTTTGTCCACCCAATGGGCTCAGGCATCAGGTTGCCTGTCAGACAAAATAGCAAACTCCAGTCGCCTTTTTTGGTCTCTCCAGTGGTGGAAGTCCTCTCAAAACCTGTTGCTGGGGTCCCCTTTTCAACAGTCACTTCCCCAAGCAACCCTTACAACAGATGCCTCTCCAATGGGTTGGGGAGCTCATCTGCAAGATCTCTCCACCCAGGGCATCTGGTCTCCACAGGAGACTTCACTACACATAACTCTCTTGGAACTCAGAGCAATTTTCTTAGCTCTCAGAGTGTTCCACTACCTGCTCAGCTACAGGACAGTCCTCATCCACACGGACAATCAAGTAGCCATGTTCTATGTAAACAAGCAGTGAGGGACTGGCTCTCTGTCGCTTTGCAACGAAGTTTTGCGACTGTGGGCCTTCGCCAGAGAGCATCAGATTCATCTTATGGCAGTATATCTTCCAGGCGTTCAAAACTCTTGGGCAGACAGACTCAGTCGAGTTCTGCTTCCACACGAATGGTCCCTCCACAGGGACCAGGTAGCCAGGATTTTTCGAATTTGGGGAACCCCGGACATAGACCTATTTGCAAGTCCGTGGAATGCCAAACTTCCCCGGTTCTGTTCCAGGATTCCGTGTCAGGGAGTTCAGGCCAAGGATGCCTTCCTCCTTCACTGGGGTCAAGACTTCCTTTATGCCTTTCCACCCATTCCCCTAATTAACAAAACACTGTTCAAGCTTCAGAGAGACCAAGGTTATATGATCCTCATAGCACCACATTGGCCACCACAAGTGTGGTACCCTCTTCTTCTGCATCTCTCTCAAGCTCCATCCCTGGAGTTGGGCTCTGCTCCAGATCTTCTCTCCCAGGAAGACGGAACGTTGTGGCACCCAAACCCCCAGTCTCTCCAGCTCAGGGCCTGGTTGCTGAAGGCCTAGACCTTCAGGTTTTCCATCTCTCTCAGCAAGTCAGAGATATTATTCATGCTTCTAGAAAGCCTTCCACTAGACGTTCCTATGCTTTCAAATGGAAAAGATTTACCATTTGGTGTTCAGAGAAGGGTCTTAACCCTCTTGCAATACCTTTGAATTCTTTACTAGAGTATCTTCTGCATCTTTCCCATGCAGGCCTCAAAACGAATTCGGTAAGAGTCCATTTGAGTGCTATAGCAGCGTCCCTCAAGCCTCTCAATGGACAGCCAGTTTCCTCTCATCCTCTTATAGCAAGATTCATGAGAGGCCTTCTTTTAACTAAACCTCCCATTAGACCACCTCCAGTGGCATGGGACTTAAATCTGGTTCTTGGCCAGCTTATGAAGCCACCCTTTGAACCTTTAGCCACCACCTCCTTGAAATTTCTTTCTTGGAAGGTTATCTTTCTCATTGCAGTCACCTCAGCATGTCGCATCAGTGAGTTGGAAGCCTTGGTGGCTAATCCTCCTTATACAAGGTTCCATCATGATAAGGTAGTCCTCAGGACCAATCCACACTTTATGCCCAAAGTGGTCTCGCCTTTTCATCTGAACCAGGAGGTATACTTACCTGTCTTTTTTCCAGGACCTCATGCATCAAGTGCAGAGAGGAATCTTCATACTTTGGATTGTAAAAGAGCTCTCGCCTTTTACTTACAAAGAACACAGCAACATAGAAAGTCTTCTCAACTCTTTGTTGCTTTTGATCCTTCCCATTTAGGACTACCAGTTTCTAAGAGAACTCTGTCCAACTGGATTGCTCAGTGTATTTCTTTCCCCTACCAAAGTAGGAACCTTTCTCTGGAAGGCCATGTCACAGCTCACAATGTGAGGGCCACGGCAGCCTCAATGGCTCACCTAAACTCTGTGTCCATCGACCAAATCTGTCAAGCGGCCACCTGGGCCTCGGTTCATACCTTCACAGCCCATTACTGTTTGGACAAGGACTCCCGCCGGGATGCCTCGTTTGGTCAGGCTGTTCTCAAACACCTGTTCCATTCCTAATCAACTCCTACCCACCTACCCTGTTTGGATGCCAGATATCCATGGGGGGAGGTGGAGCCCTTTTCAAGGACACACAACTCTGGGGTCTCTCCCTGGCATCTGCAGCTAGGGATTCCCCATATGTGAAGACTCATTCCTGCTTGTTCCTGGAGATAGCACAGTTACTTACCTGTAACAGGTGATCTCTGCGAACAGCAGGAATAAGTCTTCACAACCCACCCACCTCCCCTAGGAGTTGTATCTCTCTATCTATCTTTCCTTCCCTCTCTCTCTCTTTGTCTCAGCTTTAAAACTTGAACTGGAGAGAGGCGGTTGGGAAAGGCGGGAAGGCAGCACGCAGGCGCTGTGGGATGCTCCCAAAAGCTTTCTTATTGGACGCTGGGGAGCGTTCCCGTGCAGGCTCCGTCGGTATCGACGATACCCATATGTGAAGACTTATTCCTGCTGTTCCCAGAGATCACCTGTTACAGGTAAGTAACTGTGCTTTCTCCTCAGAGTGAGCTCCATTTACTTGTACTCATTGTCGCCTCCCACCCAACCAATTTCTAACCCAAGCAGTAACTTTAGGGTCCATCCCTAGGGTGCTCAGTTTGTTTATAAGTCGCCTGTGAGGAACAGTGTCAAAGGCTTTACTGAAATCTAAATACACCACATCTAGAGCTCTCCCTCGGTCCAACTCCCTGGTCACCCAGTCAAAGAAATCAATCAGATTTGTCTGACAAGACCTGCCTCTGGTGAATCCATGCTGCCTCGCATCCTGTAATCCGCTGGACTCCAGAAACCTCACTATTTTCTCTTTCAGCAGCGTTTCCAATAATTTACTCACCACCGAAGTTAAACTAACCGGCCTGTAGTTTTCAACCACATCCTTACTTCCACTTTTGTGTAAAGGCACCACATGAGCCTCTCTCCAGTCCTTTGGCACCACTCCCGACTCCAACGAGGCATTGAAAAGGTCAGTCAGTGGAGTTGCTAGAACGTCCCCAAGTTCCCTCAGTATTCTAGGGTGTATCCCATCCGGTCCCATCGCTTTGTCTACTTAAAGTTGAGCTAGTTTCTCACGAACACAGTCTTCTGAAAATTGTTCAAGATGTCCCTCGCTTCTGTTCCTATTTGTGGGTGTTTTCTGAGGTCCTGCTCCTGGTTCTTCATCTGTGAACACAGAACAAAAATATTTGTTAAGCAATTCCGCTTTATCCTTATCAGCTTCTACATATTCCCCCCCTGCACCCTTGAGTCTGACAATACCACTTTTGCCCTTCCTCTTCTCACTAATATATCTGAAAAATGTCTTATCCCCCCCATTTTATTGCATTGGCTATTTCCTCTTCCTTTTGAATCTTTGCCGCCTTGACTACTTTGCTAGCTTCTCTAAGTTTTTCCAAATACAAATGCCTGTCTTCCTCTGTCTGTGATCTTTTGTATTTCATGAAGGCCTCCCTCTTTTTCTTCACTTTTTCAGCTACCTCCTTCGAAAACCATAGCGGTCTCCTTTTCCTTTTGCCTTTATTTACCATTTTAACAAAAAGGTTTGTTGCCCTTAAAATACCCCCTTTCAGTTTTGCCCTCTGTTTTTCTACATCCCCCAGCTGTTCCCATCCCCCTAACGACTCCCTGAGGTATTGGCCATTCTTCGCAAAGTTAGTCTTCCTAAAGTCTAAGATCTTCACCTTGGAATGGATTCTAACAGCCCTAGTCCTAATACTGAACCACACCATCTGGTGATCACTGGATGCAAAATGATCTTGCACTACAAAATCAGAAACACTTTCACCATTGGTAAGCACCAAGTCCAGTATGGCCCCTTAACGTGTGGGGTCTGTTACCAATTGCCTGAATAGTTCTCCCTATAGAGAATCCAGAATCTCCTTACTTCTAGATGATACTGCAGCAGGAATGTGCCAATCAACATCTGGCATATTGAAATCTCCTATCAGTAGCACTTCCCCTTTCCTAGCAATGCTGCATATGTCTTCAATTAACTCTCTGTCCACCTCTTCCTCTTGTGAGGGAGGTCTTTATATCACACCAATGCAAATAGATTTCTCTTTCCCTCTTTCTAGTTTAACCCACAATGCCTCCTCTCTCTCTTTTAAGCTCTGTAATTCCAAAGCTTTAATAGTAGTTTTTACATATAGTGCCACTCCTCCTCCCCTTCTTCCTGCTCTGTCCTTTCTGAATAAAGTATAGCCAGGTATAGTTACATCCCAATCATGGTTTTCTGTGAACCATGTTTCTGTAACTGCCACTAAATCCAAGTCAGCCACTCCCACCAAAGCTTCAACATCAGGGATCTTATTTCCCATGCTACGGGCATTAATACACACTGCTTTCCATATGTTACCCCTGTTACCCATTTCCATAAAGGTATTTAATGTATCACCTACCTGGGGGCTTTCACTTACCTGGGGGCTTTCTTCACCCATCCCCAACGAATCTAGTTTAAAGCCCTCTTCAGTAGATTAGCCAGTCTACTACTGAAGATGCGTTGACCTTTCTTGGACAGATGGACGCCATCTCTGCTCTGCAACCCTTGGAACAGCATCCCATGGTCTAGGAAACCATAACGCTCTCGATGACGCCATCAACGCGGCCATGCCTTCATCTCCAGGATGCGAGCCTCTCTGCCTTTGCCTTTACCCTCAACAGGGAGGATTGAAGAGAACACCACCTGTGCACCTAACTGCTTCACCCTCTGTCCTAGAGCCATGAAGTCACTTTTGATACGTTCCGAGGTATACCTGGCAGTATCATTTGTTCCAACATGGATTAGCAACATTGGGTAATAGTCAGTGGGCTTGATGAGTCTCGGCAAACTCTCCGTAACATCTTGGATTTTGGCACCAGGCAGACAGAATACCTCTCTGGACATCAATTCTGGTCGGCAGATGGACGCCTCAGTACCCCTCAGAAGAGAATCTCCAACCACCACTACCCTTCGTTTCCTTCTGGTCACTGATTCTGCAACTTTGGGGTACTTGAACTCTGGTTCTTCACTTTCCAGGGATGCTTTCACCTCCACTTCCTGGGCTGCATAATGGTTCTTCAATTCAAGGGCTGGAGAAGTTGGATTGTTGATTTTGCAGGCCCTGGTGACTTGTGTCCAACCATCGACATTCTGTTGGCACCCATCTTCTCCTGTGCTGGAGAGCTTGGTTGCTGCAAGAAGCATCTCATCAATGTACTTCTCACTGTCTTGAATGCTCCTCAGCCTCGCCACCTCCTCTCTGAGTTCCTCCACTTGTTTCCTTAGAGCTTAAACATGCAGGCACCCTGCACATGGAACTGGTCCTTCAACTGGCATTAGGACCTCTGTCTGGACCGAGGCAGAAGCTGTAACGGGGGCAACAGCTTTAGCAATACGATTTTTCCGAGCCATTGTTCTGTTCGTGGAGCTTAGGTATCTTTTAAAGCAAAAGAGAGAGATCTACCAAGTACCAGCCGGTTTCCAAGCTGTCCTTTCATAGAAAAAGCAGTTAAATCTCTTTAATTATATTCAAAATGTGCTGGTCCTGTTCTCTGTGATTTTTTAAAGGGGGAGGTGCCCTATGAAGCAAGACTGCTCACTAGGGGTGGGTGGGAGTCGGGGTGGGTAGGGAGGCAGCTAACACCTGATTAGGTGTTAGCAGTTTCCAAACCTGAGGAGGTTACTAGAGTTCAGCAACCTACTGTGCTCAAGGAAAGTTCCCCTAAAGCACCAAAAAGAAAGTAACCTTGCTTTAAAAAATATACAATAAACCCTTTTAAGAGCTCCCAGTCAGAGAGCTAGCAATGTAATATAATAAAAACAAACAAACAAACCCTCAAATCCTTACTGTATGTTGATCTGTAGCGCCCTGGTTAGGAAAGCCTCAACAGGGCAGGGCACTGGAGCCTTTTATGCAGGCCTCAGCTGCACTCAGGAAATCAGGCCCACTAACTCCTGATTAAGTGTTAGCAGTTTCTAAACCTGAGGAGGTTACTATAGTTCAGCAACCTACTGTGCCGGTCTGTGGAAGCCTGTGACTATGCTGATCTGCTTTTAAGGATATTAAACTGCTTGCAGAACTGCACAAGTTTGTAGTTTGCTAACCCATCTAGATAGTCAAGGATCTAGAAAAGACTGAGTGAAGATGTTCCTGCTAATGCCCAAGGAATTTGAACTTAAAGGGACTATATTCCCTTTTGCTTTCATGCTGTTTATGGAAATTCCTGACAAAGCTGGTGAGTTGCTGCCTTTTAACCCAGCTTTCCTGATAAGAGGGAGCCTAGCAAGGTTTATCTTAACTTGAGTAGCTGGACAATATCCTGTGCTGGAATTCCACAGGAAAACTGGGACTTGAACTTGTTGTTTATCTGGTGGTGCCTAAGAGACCCCATTCTAGTTAACAGAGTAACCTCTGGGTTTTTCTTTGGCCTGTTTCCATTTATTTATTTATTAAACAAACTGAGCACCCTAGGGATGGACCCTAAAGTTACTGCTTGGGTTACAAATTGGTTGGGTGGGAGGCAGCAAAGAGTACAAGTAAATGGAGCTCACTCTGAGGAGAAGGATGTTACCAGTGGTGTGCCCCAGGGATCTGTCCTTAGTCCGATTCTTTTTAACATCTTTGTTAGTGATATAGCGGAAGGGCTGTCGGGTAAGTTTTGCCTCTTTGCAGATCATACCAAAATCTGCAATAAAGTAGACACACAAAGGTGTAGATAACATGAGGAGGGATCTAGCTAAACTTGAAGAATGGTCTAGAATTTGGCAGCTGGGATTTAATGTTAAAAAAATGTAAGGTCATGCATTTGGGCTACAGCAATCCAAGGGAGCAATATAGTATAGGGGTTGAAGTACTTTTGTCCACTAAAGAAGAGCGGGACCTAGGCGTGGTTGTGTCTGATGATCTTAAAGTAGCTAAACAGGTAGAAAAGGCGACGGAAAAAGCTAGAAGGATGCTTGGGTGCATACGGAGAGGAATGGCTAGCAGAAAAAAGGAGGCGATAATGCCTCTGTATAAGTCTTTGGTGCGACCTCATTTGGAGTATAGTGTGCAATTCTGGAGACCGCACCTTCAAAAGGATGTGAACAGGATGGAGTCGGTGTAGAGGGTGGCTACTAAAATGATTAAGAACATAAGAACATAAGACATGCCATACTGGGTCAGACCGAGGTCCATCAAGCCCAGTATCCTGTTTCCAACAGTGGCCAATCTAGGTTATACGTACCTAGCAATATCCCCAAAAGACACAGGTTCCACAATGCTTGTACTGGGTCAAGCATTGATATCCTGGGTCCCTTTTTAATAGTGGTTTATGGACCTTTCCTCCAGGAACTTGTCCAAACCTTTTTTAAACCCAGCTATACTAACAGCCCTTACTACATCCTCTGGTAACAGATTCCAGAGTTTGATTACACGTTGAGTGAAAAAATATTTTCTCTTATTTGTCTTAAATAGTTTACCCTGTAGCTTCATTACATGTCCCCTAGTCTTTCTATACTCTGATAGCGTAAACAATTGATCCACGTTTATCCGTTCCACTCCATTCATTAATTTATAGACCTCTATCATATCTCCCCTGAGCCGTCTCTTCTCCAGGCTAAAGAGCCCTAACCTTCTTAGCCTCTCTTCATAGGAGTAGCCTTCCATCCCCTTCACCAATTTGGTGGCTCTTCTCTGTACTTTTTCTAATAACGCTATGTCCTTTTTAAGATACGGTGACCAGAACTGCACACAATATTCAAGGTGCAGTCGTACCATGGAGCGATACAGAGGCATTATAATATCCTTTGTTTTGTTCTCCATCCCTTTCCTTATGATACCTAGCATTCTATTTGCTTTCTTGGCTGCCGCTGCACACTGGGCGGAGGGTTTTAACATGTTATCCACAATGACTCCTAAATCTTTTTCCTGGGTGGTGGTTTCTAATGTGGAGCCTTGCATCGTGCAACTATAGTGTGGGTTGTTCTTTCCTAGGTGCATAACTTTGCACTTGTCCACATTAAATTTCATCTGCCATTTGGATGCCCAGTCTTCCAATTTATCCAGATCCTCCTGCAGTTTTCCGCAATCCTCTTGGGTTTTAACAACTTTAAACAGTTTTGTGTCATCTGCAAATTTGATAACCTCACTAGTTATTCCCTTTTCCAGGTCATTTATGAATATGTCAAAAAGCAGCGGACCCAGCACAGATCCCTGGGGTACTCCACTATTCACCTTTTTCCATTGGGAATATTGGCCATTTAGCCCTACCCTCTGCTTTCTATCTTTTAACCAGTTCCCGATCCACAATAGTACACTGCCTCCTATCCCATGACTTTTTAGCTTCGCCAAAAGTCTCTGATGGGGGACTTTGTCAAAAGCTTTCTGAAAGTCCAGATACACTATATCAACCGACTCACCTTTGTCTACCTGTTTATGCACACCTTCAAAAAAACATATCAGATTAGTAAGACAAGATCTTCCTTGTCTAAAGCCATGTTGGCTGTCTCCCATTAGGCCATGACTATCTACATGCTGTGTAATTTTGTTCTTTATGATGGTTTCTACCATTTTCCCTGGTACTGACGTCAGGCTCACCGGTCTGTAATTTCCTGGGTCACCCATGGAACCCTTTTTAAAAATTGGTGTTACGTTGGCGACCCTCCAATCTTCAGGTATTACAGATGATTTTAATGAAAGTTCACAGATTACCAATAGCAGGTCTGCAGTCTCATATTTCAGTTCTTTCAACACTCTGGGATGTATACCATCCGGTCCAGGTGATTTGTGGGCTTCATTATAAAGCATATGAGGACAGACTTAAGGATCTTAATATGTACACCTTAGAGGAAAGGCGGGATAGAGGTGATATGATTGAGATGTTTAAATACCTCCGTGGAATAAATGTTCAGGGAGAGAGCCTCTTTCAATTGAATGCAAGTTCTGCTACGAGGGGACATGGGATGAGGGTGAAGGGAGATAGATTCAGGAGTGATATGCAGAAATATTTCTTTACGGAAAGAGTAGTGGATCCGTGGAATAGTCTCCCAGTGGAGGTGGTAGATATGAGGACAGTAACTGAATTAAAAAAAGCATGGGACAAACACAGAGGATTTCTAAAGGTAAAAAGGGGATTGTTGTAGTTGTTGATATGGAATGACAGACTAGATAGGCCATGTGTTCTTTTTCTGTCGTCATATTTCTATGTTTCTATGTTTATACATATTTGTATACCACCTTATTCTACAATCAAAGTGGTCACCTTACAATTTGAGGGTTACATTTAAAATGAGGGTACTTAACAACATTATACAATGACTTGTATGTTCCTTCCCTTCCCTTCGCAACTGCAAGCCAGAACAGTATTTATTTAGGTGTTTTTTATATTGCCTTATCAAGAATCAAAGCGGTTTACAGGGAACAATAAAATTTATATTGAACAATAAACACAACTAAAATATTGAATTACACTTCCATACAGGGTAATTTGTAGAAACATATTTACAATTGCAAACATATTTATAGTGAGATTTTGGCAAATATATTTACAGAGAGATTATGCAGCAGTTTACATCATTATAAATGATGTAATTACATGTGTGGCAGCAGATGAGTGTGCATGTTGGGTGAGCGTATTGAACATTTTTCATTTATGTTGGTAGAACATCTGTTTCTGTTTACTGTTTTCAGAGCATTATGGAAATATACAATGTCTTCATCTTTTTCCGGAACGTGGATAGGTCATTTATGTTTCTTATTCCAACTGGGAGGGTAGCCATAGTGTGGGGGCATAGTAAGAAAAGGCTCCTCCTGGGTTGGGGGGTGCATTGTGGGGATCGCCGCACACAAGGCAACTGATCTCAGGAGGACTCGCTGCTACAGATCAATATCCTGGAGCTCAGAGCAATCTTTCTGGCCCTACGAGTGTTCCACCACTTCCTGTGACACTGGCCTATACTGATCCAGATGGACAACAAGTCACCATGTTTTATATCAACAAGCAAGGGGGCATGGGTTAGTACTCCCTTTTTCATGAAGATGGTGGCCCTCCTCTTCTTTTGCGGCCCATAACAGCATACTCCTGCGAGCAGTTTACCTCCCGGGCCCATGATGGACTTATTCGCCTCTCCGGACAACATGCAGCTGTCCTGCTTCTGCTCGTGTCAGCCGCACCCAGAGAGAGTGTCAGCAGATGCTTTTCTGATCTCGTTGTCCGATGGCTTACTCTGTGTCTCTGTGCGTTCCCACCGACCCCCCTGGTTCTGTCTTCCTTTTCTCAGACCTCTCTTCTTTGTTATTCCTGACCCTATTTTCCCCTTCTCTTCCCCTGTTCCCTGGCCTCTCTCCCCAATCTTTCCTTTTCTCTTCATCTCTGATCTTCTCTCCATCTCTGATCTTCTCTCCTCTTCCTTGAGAACCCTTACCATGTATCAATAGTTGAGATTTTCTTTCTCTCTTAAACAAAGTATAGACACATAAATAAGGTTGTAAAACTCCTTTAGTTAAGTAAAGTAATTAGCATTATTTAATATGCAAAAAGATACAAATGGGTTCTTTTCTTAAAGTTGCTTACTGGCACACTAGAATAAGAAAAAATTGCAGCATGATCCCTTATGTGAAAAGGCTACATCATAAATCAGATTTAATGCTCTAAAATATTAATCAAAAATCTGAAGTAGAGCAAGTCCTTTAATTGGAAATTGCCACTGGGAGATTTTTCTAATAAATGCTCCTTTGGTTATTTAGTTCACATGCTGGATTCAAACCATTTATTGTATACCACTGTGAAGCTCTTGACTAGAATGGAAATCCCAACCTTGTATGCAGCTAGGTACGTATTTATTTAATTAATTATTTTATTGGTCTGGTAAGCTGTCTTTCAAAAAAAAATTCTTGAGGCAGAATATATTGAGACCAAACAATCTAGGGCGCTGTTTTGTTTGCTGTCCTCATAGGGACAAATACTGTCAAGCCAATCCTCCTCTAATAAATCACACCAGGCATGTGGTTCAGGGAAGGCTAATTACTAGAATGGAACCTGCAATTGTTAACAATAGACAGGTGGGACCAGGACCTTACCAAGCTAGAAATGTATCAGAAAGGTGTTCCTTTGGGTCAAAAAAGATCAGGATGGTATCAAGAGGATGGTATAGATTGGCCACTGTTGGAAACAGGATACTGGGCTTGATGGACATTGGTCTGACCCAGTATGGCATATCTTATGTTCTTATCCCCTGTACTCTCCACAATCGCAATGATTTTTGTTGGGTTATTGGGACACTTGTTTTGTTATGTCTCTGAGATGTCCCCAGGCTGGAATGTTCCAGAGATGTGTGAATGGCCCTTCAGACGTCCATATTGGGCACATCCATGTTTGTGAAATTGTGCCTGAACTTGGACATGCCTACTTTTTAGGATGGTCTGGCTCAAACATCCTAGAGTTCATATGTTTGTCCTTTGTAAAATTGTGCTTTTCAGTGCTCTATTTCCCTACCCAATGTAAACATGCCTCTGGGAACACATTCCCTAAATATGGATAGAGTACCTTTTAGTCATATTGAAGGAAAGCAATTGTCAAACAAATGATAAATGTGGGTAAAATGCTTTTTACCTGCATAAAATGTTTAGACCTCCCTAGTATCACTGAAGAATAACTTGTTTTACTGCGAGGTTTATTCCTTGCTTCATTTTGCTGTCATGATCCATTGCAGTCAGACTTTAAGAAATCTATGAGAACTCTTCTAATTCAAGTTATGTTTTTGCATTTTCAGATGATGTTTGTGGCATAGGTGTACTTGGAGGGTGGGTAGGACTTGCACCCCTCAAATTCTGGCTATTGATGTTGAATTGATCCTACTTCCTCACTACCAATATGATCTCTCTACCTTTTTGCTCCCCCCTCGTCATCTAAACAAGCAAAACTGTTTCTTTTCTCTGTTTAAAAAAAAACCCTTCCAATTGGAGCCTCTAGAAACTATAAACACAATTTTTGTTATACATTCATTGAGTTAATTTTGAGAGATGTGGAGCACTTTGAGAAATGAAGCCAAAATATTTTTTTTTGTAATCTTTCTTGGGAAAAATATTCAGCTATGCTGGATTTACTTCAGCCGCAATCTTTGTTATTAAAGCTGCTGACAAAAGGGGAGCAGGGATTATAATACACAGGGTAGATTATGTGGACTAAGATAACCTACTTGCTGGGAACATATTATAAACAAACTCAACATACTCAAATCTATCATCTTATTCAGTCCCCAAAAGAGCATGGATACTGTCTTTTGCCCTCGCTACACGTATTGCTTGTACGTTAGGCAGATAACTAAACAGAGAATTCAACTTTAAAAACAGTTCAATGTCTTGCATCTTTCTTCCAAAACCTTTATTTAAAGATTAACTGAGCAAACAGGAATGTTCTGTAAGATGAGATGGAATTAAGGAGGCCAGTCTTGAGCGGTAGCTCTGTTCTTACACACATGTGTACGCGAACCCTCCTCCTGCTCTTATATTGAGTTATCTGTGTGTGGGAGGCACTAGTGTGGCCAGCATGAATTAACCCAGAGATGTGCTGCTCCTGCCGCTTTGGTCCTGAACGTGGGGAAGTGCTAAGGTTCCATGTCTGTGAGGAGCACGGAGTGTAGCTGTTGCTGCTATACCCCATGACCAGCATCTTCTCTGCTGTGCTCGTCTCTGAGAAGTTGAGCATCGAGATCCTGCTACTGTTACTGGCTAGGGGAAGTTTGCAGATTGCCTAAATCTTTGTCGACCGTTTGGCTGCAAGTGGTTCAGCTGAAATGGACAGCTGCCTTCTGACTGCAAAGTACTGTGCTGCCTTTCCAGTTTGATATCACTAAATCATGCCAGCTTTATCATCTCGATCTGGAAGTGACACGCTTACAAAGAGGGAACATCTCTGGGCATTCCACCAGTTTTCAAGTTGTTAGTGCATGCTCCGTCCTGATGACATCATTTTGAAGTGTTACAGTCCTTAAAAGGAGCTGGCACTGCTGAGGAAACCCGCAACATCCTTGCCTGTCAGTTTGCTAGCTACTCATCGAGAGTCCACTTTGTTTTTCCTGGTTGCTGCCTTTCCTGTGGATTTTCGGGAGTCAGTAAGCTCCACTTCCAGTGATGTCATTTTGAAATGCCACACAATCGGTGTCCTCAAAAGGAGCCAGCACTTTGGTGTGCCACCACTAGCAGCATCCCAAAAAATGAACTCTGAAAAGAATAGTGAAGGGACCCTTTATCTTTTTTGTCGGAGTATAACTCTCCAAAGTGGGGGGCAAGCAAAACCACCCTCTCGCTGTGATTACTCCATTTTAATCATTTGAAAAAGTAAACTATTTAACAAAGCTGTATCACTTAGCTGCAAGTTGCCCTGAGGTAATTTTCACCACAGAAACCAAAATTTATGACGTGGCACGTTTTGGGTCTAAAGAATTTTTTGACCCTGCATCAGGTAAAGTGAAAGGCTTGTAGTTGAAAAGCTTCAAGGTGCAGAAAGGCAGAGCCGTTTCGCTTAAAAAGCTGGCGTCTGACGTAGATGATAGTAAGTCAGCTTAAGAAAATGTCTGAGCCAATAGACACACGGCAAGTTTACTTACCAATCAGGGAGGAAAGACCCTATGAGTCAAGTTAACCTCCACTCCTGGTTGGGCGAGACTGATTGAAGATACACCCCAGAGAATTATTTTTTATTTTTTATTCATTTTTCATTAAAAATTTTGTCCAAACTATAGAGTTCAAATTATACTATGCCATTCAAGGAGAGCAGTAAGACCATTGGGGGAGACCGTTTGTAATCTAAAAATCCATCTCTGTTCCCGCTTCTGTTGTTTAAAGGTCTGGTCACCACCTCTTGGGTCAGACAGAATATAGTCCAGAACCCGCCAATGGAGTTGCTGGAAAATATGTGCTCATTTTTCAGGAAAATATGTGCTCATTGTAAACAGTGTTCCACCAGAGGTCCTGCAAGATTTTTTAAGCGTAAACGGGATGCATGTTCACCCAGACGCTTCTTTATAGGTCTAATAGTCCGTCCCACATAATAGAGGGAACAAGGGCATAAAATCAAATAAACTACAAAAGATGATTCACAGGTAGTGTGCCATTTGGATTTATGAATAATGGATGTATGAACATCCATAGTTTCACAGTAGATGCAAGAGCCACATGTATAGTGGCCCAGATCAATATGTGAAGAGAGGGGTCGATCCAATGATGATGTGGTTCTTACCACCAGATCTCTTAAGTTGGCCCCCCTAGAGAAGGACACCATTAACCGCTTCTCCTTGAAACAAGAATGCAATTCCAGTATTGGCCAGAAACGATGTAACGCAGAAATAACCCCAGAAATTCCTTGTACATAAGGGAATACCGCAGTGATGTTATCATCTGTCATCTGAGTTTCTTGAGAGGTCCTGGGGGAAGTCAGCAGCCATTCTCAATGAGAAAAGCGAGCCCGTTTAAATGCTTTTTAAATTAATGAATGGGGATAGCCTCTGATTAACAGGTGTTGTCGTAAACCCTCTGCATGATAATAGAATTCTTGTAATGACGAACAATTCCGGCGGAGCCTTAAAAACTGGCCATATGGTAAGCCACGCTTTAGAAAGACAGGATGGAAACTCCTAAAGCTCAACAGAGTGTTCCATTGCACCAGTTTTCGGTATAAAGACGTAGATAGACCCTCAGGTGTTTTACTAAGAACATAACATCATAAAATATGCCATACTGGGTCAGACCAAGGTCCATCAAGCCCAGTATCCTGTTTCCAACAGTGGCCAGTCTAGGTCATACGTACCTAGCAGTTTCCCCAAAAGACACAGGTTCCGCAATGCTTGTACTGGGTCAAGCATTGATATCCTGGGTCCCTTCTTAATAATGGTTTATGGACCTTTCCTCCAGGAACTTGTCCAAACCTTTTTTAAACCCAGCTACACTAACAGCCTTTACTACATCCTCCGGTAACAAATTCAAGAGTTTGATTACACGTTGAGTGAAAAAATATTGTCTTTTATTAGTCTTAAATAGTTTACCCTGTAGCTTCATTGCATGTCCCCTAGTCGTTCTATATTCTGATAACGTAAACAATCGATCTACGTTTACCCGTTCCACTCCGTTCATTAATTTATAGACTTCTATCATATCTCCCCTCAGCCGTCTCTTTTCCAGGTTAAAGAGCCCTAACCTTTTTAGCCTTTCTTCATAGGAGTATCCTTCCATCCCCTTTACCATTTTGGTGGCTCTTCTCTGAACCTTTTCTAAAATCGCTATATCCTTTTAAAGATACGGCGACCAGAATTGCACACAATATTCAAGGTGCGGTCTCACCATGGAACGATATAGAGGCATTATAATATCTTTTGTTTTATTTTCCATTCCTTTCCTTATCATACCTAGCATTCTATTTGCTCTCTTGGCCGCTGCTGCACACTGGGCCGAGGGTTTTAACATGGTATCCACAATGACGCCTAAATCTTTTTCCTGGGTGGTAGTTCCTAATGTGGAACCTTGCATCGTGTAACCATAGTTTGGGTTGTTCTTCCCTAGGTGCATAACCTTGCACTTGTCCACATTAAATTTCATCTGCCATTTTGATGCCCAGTCTTCCAATTTATCAAGATCCTCTTGCAATTTTCCATAATCCTCTTGGGTTTTAACAGCTTTAAATAGTTTTGTGTCATCTGCAAATTTGATAACCTCACTCGTTATTCCACTTTCCAGGTCATTTATGAATATGTCAAAAAGCAGCGGACCCAGCACAGATCCCTGGGGTACACCACTATTCACCTTTCTCCATTGGGAAAATTGGCCATTTAGCCCTATCCTCTGCTTTCTATGTTTTAACCAGTTCCTGATCCACAATAGTACACTGCCTCCTATCCCATGACTCTTTAGTTTTGCCAAAAGTCTCTCACGAGGGACCTTGTCAAAGGCTTTCTGAAAGTCCAGATACACAGTATCAACCGACTCACCTTTGTCCACCTGATTATTCACTCCTTCAAAAAAACATAACAGATTAGTAAGACAAGATCTTCCTTGTCTAAAGCCATGTTGGCTGTCTCCCATTAGGTCATGACTATCTACATGCTGAATAGTTTTATTCTTTATGATGGTTTCTACCATTTTTCCCGGTACTGACGTGAGGCTCACCGGTCTGTAGTTTCCCGGATCACCCCTGGAACCCTTTTTAAAAATTGGTGTTACATTGTCAATCCTCCAATCTTCAGGTATTAGAGATGATTTTAATGATAGTTCACAGATTACTAATAGCAGGTCTGCAGTCTCATATTTCAGTTCTTTCAACACCCTTGGATGTATACCATCCGGCCCAGGTAATACATCTTCCCGATGTATCGATATTTACTTCAATTCTTCCGCACCTTTAAAAACCACTTCAGTCATGGGTAACATCCCTACATCTTCCTCAGAGACTGAAGCAAAGAATTCATTCAGTCTCTCCGCTATCGCCTTGTCGCCTCTTAGTGCTCCTTTAACCCCTTTATCATCTAATGGACCAACTGACTCTCTCACAGGTTTTTTGCTACGAATGTACTTGAAAAGGTCTTTACTTCGCGTTTTTGCTTCCGCAGCAAGCTTCTTCTCAAATTCTCCCTTTGCCTGCCTTATCAATGCCTTGCATTTGACTTGCCAGTGCTTGTGCTGTTTCCAGGTTTCGTCGTTTGGCTCTTTTTTCCATTTCCTGAAAGATGCTTTTTTGGCAACAACAGCCTCTCTGACCCAGGGGCGGCCCAAGGGGGGTGCGGGGCCACGTGCGGAGACTCGGTGCGGGGCCTCATTTGCATAAGTGGCCTTATTTGCATAAATATTTGCATAATGTTACCATACACTAACGTTTAGTAAACATGTCTCTTAATGAGTGTATGGATAAAGAAAGACTAAAAGATTTCTACATTACTATAATCCAGTGCCAACCGCCAGGCACATTAGGAACTACTACAAACGCTGCCCATTTAGAACCCATAGCAAACCCGCTGTATCCTGACAGCATTACCAGGACTCACAAAGCACCAGACCCTACCTATCAAAAGGAAACACTGCAAATATTAAACCAGTACATTTCAGAGAATACTGGGGAAAGAGAACAAGTGGCAATGTCAAATAGGAATTACATAAACAGAATACCTCAGCTCAGTTACACATGCAGAACATAGACCATCACCAAACAAGGAATCGCAATTTAGAAACAGGAAGGCAATAATTAAACTGGGAACCCCAAAAGCCAAACTTGGAATGTACAACAACACTGTAGAAATAAAACTATAAATCAATTTCCTCTTGTACCAAACAAAGCGCAGACGTTAATGATGCACATTTCCCAGAGCTTTCATATTCCAGTTAATAAATTCAAAATAAAGAGATATATTTCTACCTTTTGTGCATTTTTTTTCAGTTGCAATTGCTCCAGCCACTTTCTTCTGGTTTCTTCATGTTTTCTGCTAACTCTCCATCGTCTGCTGTCCATTTGTCCTTTCTTCTCTCTTCTAGTTTTCTTTCCATCCTCTCTCTCTACATCTGCTTTAACATACTAATCTTTATCCTTTTGCTCTTTCCTCATTCTTATTTCATCCACACAAATTTTACCCCTCCATCCTCAATCCCCACTTACTCTCCCAATACCCGGCCAATTGTAGATTTTTCATCCCTCCCACACAAAATATTTTTCCCCTCTCCATTTTACTCTCCCAGCCCCATCCCATTCTAATCCTCCCCCAACATCAGCTCCCTTCTAGTTCCAGTCTCACCCAGCATCCATTCCCTTCTAGTCCCTGCATCAGCCCATTTCCAGTCCTAGCCCCCCATCAACCCATTTCCAGTCCTAGCTCCCCCATCCATTTTCAGTCTGAGTCCCTTCATCAGCTCATTTCCAATCCTAGCCCCCCATCAGCCCATTTCTAGTCATTTCCTAGCCCCACCATCAGCCCATTTCAAATCCTTGCTCCCCTCCACTCAGCCCAATTCCAGTCCAAGCCCCCCATGAGCCTACTTCCAGTTCTAGCCCCTCCATGAGTCCATTTCAATTCAAGCCCCCACCACAGCCCATTTCCAATCTTAGCTCCCCCCAACAGCCCATTTCCAGTCCTATCCTAGCTGCTCCATCAGCCCATTTTCAGTTCTAGCTCCCTTCCCTCACAGCCCATTTCCATTCCAAGCTCCCTCCCCATCAGCTATTTGCAGTTCAAGCCTCCCCGTCCACTCAGTCCATTTCCAGTCATAGCAATCCCCCAACCCATTACCAGTCCTAGCCCCCCATCAACCCATTTTCAGTTTAAGCCCCCCCTATAACCCATTACCAGTCCTAACCCCCCATCGGCCCACTTCCAGTCTTAACCCCATCAGCCCATTTCCAGTCAGCCCCCCATAGCCCATTGCCAGTCCTAACCCCCCATCAGCCCACAGCCCATTACTAGTCCTAACCACATCAGCCCACCTCAAGTCCTAACCCCTCCCCATCAGCCCTTTTCCTGTCCTAGCGCCCCCATAGCCCATTAGCAGTCCTAACCCCCCCCCATAGCCCATTAGCAATCCTAACCCCCGTCACCCTATTTCCAGACAGCCCCCATCAGCCCACAGCCCATTACCAGTCTTAACCCCCCCCAGCCCATTTCCAGTCCTAACCCCCCATCACCCCATTTCCAGACAGCCTCCATCAGCCCCCAGCCCATTACCAGTCTTAACCCCCCCAGCCCATTACCAGTCTTAACCCCCCCAGCCCATTTCCAGTCCTAAACCCCCCCAGCCCATTTCCAGTCAGCCTCCATCAGCCCCAGCCCATTAGCAGTCTTAACCCCCCCAGCCCATTTCCAGTCCTAACCCCCCCCAGCCCATTTCCAGTCCTAAGCCCCCCTCACCCCATTTCCAGTCAGCCTCCATCAGCCCCAGCCCATTAGCAGTCTTAACCCCCCCCAGCCCATTTCCAGTCCTAACCCCCCCCCGAGCCCATTTCCAGTCAGCCTCCATCAGCCCCAGCCCATTAGCAGTCTTAACCCCCCCTAGCCCATTTCCAGTCCTAACCCCCCCTCCAGCCCATTTCCAGTCCTAACCCCCCTTGCACATTTCCAGTCCTAACCCCCCCTTGCACATTTTCAGTCCTAACTCCCCCCCTTGCACATTTTCAGTACTAACTCCCCCCCCTTGCACATTTTCAGTCCTAACCCCCCATCACCCCATTTCCAGACAGCCTCCATCAGCCCCCCCCCCTTCCCTTCCCTTCCCTTCCCTTCCGGCAAATTTAAAAAAAAAAAAAAAAACCTGGCTCTAGCTGCTGCCGCTGCCGCGTCCGTCGCAGCAGCGGCAGAATGGCGTGTCCCGCGGGGCCCCCTCTCCTCGTCGAGCCCTCTGCAAGGGCTTTCAGATTCGCGAAGGGAGAGTGCTCCCTCGCGTCTCTGTAAAGCCCGCAGGGGCTAATGGGAAATTTCCCATCAGCCCCTCGCGTCTAAAGGGGCAGATGGGAAATTTCCCATTAGCCCCTGCGGGCTTTACAGAGACGCGAGGGAGCACTCTCCCTTCGCGAATCTGAAAGCCCTTGCAGAGGGCTCGACGAGGAGAAGGGGCCCCGCGGGACACGCCATTCTGCCGCTGCTGCGACGGACGCGGCAGCAGCCAGAGACAGGTTTTTTTTAAAAATGTAATTAAAAAAAAAAGCAGAATGTTCTTTGCGCGGGGCCCCCTGAAACGCGGGGCCCTGTGCAAAAAACATTCTTGCTCAATGGACGGGCCGGCCCTGCTCTGACCTCACTTTTAAGCCATGCTGGCAGTTTTTTGGACTTCCTTCCACTTTTCTTAAAGCGTGGAATACAGCTGGTCTGGGCTTCCAAGATAGTATTTTTCAAAAACAGCCAAGCCTGATGTACGTCTTTAACCTTTGCAACTGCTCCTTTTAGTTTTTTCTTAACTGTTTTCCTCATTTTATCATAGTCTCCCTTTCGAAAGTTAAAAGGTAATACTGTGGATTTCCTTACTATCCCTCCTCCACTAATTAAATCAAAGGCGATCATGCTATGATCACTATTGCCAAGTGGCCCCAACAACCTTATATCTTGCACTAGATCTGGTGTTCCACTAAGGACTAGACTCCTCCGGTAGACTCCTCTTCTCCTCAATGCAGAATGTCTCCTCCGGAGGAGATGTCTTTTCAGGATTTTATTTGTGATGTGGCCCGAGGCCTATCAATCATGGTAGCTCCTGAAAAAGAACCTAGAGCAAAGGAATTGGAAATACTTCAATACCCTAAGGCTCCCAAAGAGGCAGCTACCCTGCCCATTCATGAAAATCTTCATGATTTGATGCTCAGAATGTGGGAAACACCTCTGACCACATCTTCTCATTCTAGGAGACTCGATACCATGTATCAAGTTCCACCATGTCCTGGTTTTCAAAAGACTCAGCTGCCACACCATTCAATGGTAGTGGAATCAGCCGTGCGTAGGATGAAAAGTGCAAAAAGACATGCATCCAGTCCTCCAGGTCGTGAATGCAGGACCCTTGACGCCTTTGGGCGTCAAACTTTTCAGGCTTCCATGCTTTCAGCTAGGATCAGCTCATATATTTTATATATGGGAATGTTCCTCAAAGAAGTCACAGGAGACTTGGAGCTTATGAGCCCCCTTCTCCCTGATGACAAGACTTCCTTACTCTTGTCAAGCATGCTCAAGACGTTTTCAAGTTTGTAAATCGTGCAGCCTTTGACTGCTTTGAATGCATCAGCAGAACTTTTGCAATTGCCATTGGTGCACATCGGATTGCCTGGCTTCAGGCATTAGACTTGGAGACTTGGGTACAGGACAAATTGGGAAACATCCCTTGCACAGGAGAAAATCTCTTTGGCAAGAATTGGCAGGAAAAGGCTAATGAGATAGATACTGACAATCTCACTTTAGACAGTTTGTCAAAATCTACAGCCACTCCAGCCAAAAATAAACCCTATAAAACCCCTTTTTCAGCAAAAAGAGGAAGTTTCATCCATCCTATACCCAGCAAGAGCAAGCTCAAGGTCAAGTTCCCAAAGGGGGGGACAACAACAATCCAGACAACAAAAGAATCCAAAAGGCCCGAGAGCTCAACCAGCTCCACAGGCTCAACCCCCTCAAGGGCTTTGACTCCTTCCTAGAGAGCTTAGCTTTCCCGCCTCTGAAGGGTCCAGAACCCCTAAACATTCAAGGAAGGTTGTGTCATTTTGTCAACAGATGGCACCAAATAACAGCAGAAAATTGGACTCTGTCCATTGTAGGGGAGGGGGTACAAGCTTCATTTTCACAGCATGCCCCCTCCTACAATTGTAAGACAGTTCAATTCGCAAACCTCTCTAGACAATCTTCTGGATCAAGAGGTCTCAACACTCCTTGCTCAGGAAGCAATAGAGGAAGTGCCTATTCCCCAACAGGGTACAGGGTTCTACTCCCCCTATTTTCTTATTCCAAAGAAAACAGTGGGACACAGACCCATTCTAGACCTCAGAGAATTGAACAAATATCTGTTCCAAGAAAAGTTCAAAATGATTTCTCTGGGAACTCTTCTGCCATACCTTCAAAGTCAGGATTGGCTTTGCTCTCTAGATCTAAAGGATGCATATACTCATATTCTGATCCATCCAGATCACAGGAAATTCTTACGATTCCTTTTCAAGGGAAAACACCTCCAATACAGGGTTCTTCCTTTTGGTCTGGCTTCGGCACCAAGAGTATTCACGAAATACATGGCAGTAGTAGTTGCAGTCCTGCGAACCCTAGGGATATTCGTCTTCCCTTACTTGGACGACTGGCTCATTCGAGCCCCCACGATTCCAGAAGCCAGCTCTGCACTGTCTCGCACAATGCAAATTCTCCAATACTTGGGATTGGTCATAAACTTCTCAAAATCCCAACTTGTTCCGTCTCAGACCCTGGAGTTCATAGGAGTTTGTTTAGATACCAGACAGTCAAGGGCTTTCCTCCCACAGCCCCGCTGTCTTCGCATAATGCAACTAGCTTCTCAAGCAGCGGGAAAGTCCTCCCTAACTGCCCGAGAACTGCTGCAATTACTGGGACATATGGCATCCACAGTTCATGTAGTTCCCTATGCTCGCCTCCACATGCGAGCAGCCCAGTGGACACTATCCACACAGTGGACACAGGCCACAGGACATTTGTCGGACAAGATATCAAACTCACAACGACTGATCTTGTCCCTACAATGGTGGCAATCGCTGGAGAATCTTTTAGTGGGGTCTCCTTTCCAACAACCCCCATTCCAGGCCACCCTAACAACAGATGCGTCACAGATGGGATGGGGAGCACACCTGTACCATCTCTCCACCCAGGGTACCTGGACTCCACAGGAGACTTGTCTTCACATAAACCTCCTGGAACTCAGAGCAATCTATCTAGCTCTTCGAATATTCTATGCCCAGCTCAGTTACAAGACAGTCCTAGTCCAAACGGACAATCAAGTAGCCATGTACTACGTGAACAAGCAGGGCGGAACAGGCTCTCTGTCATTATGCAATGAAGCTTTACGACTATGGGCCCTCGCCAGACATCATCAAATTCACCTTCTCGTGTTATATCTTCCATGCTGCCTCATGAATGGTCTCTCCACCTAGACCAGGTGGCAAAGATATTTCACATTTGGGGAACCCCAGACATAGACCTCTTTGCAAGTCCACTGAATGCCAAACTTCCCCGGTTCTGTTCCAGAATTCTGGCTCAGAATTGCCAGGCAAGGGACGCCTTCCTCCTTCACTGGGGTCAGGACTTCCTCTTTGCCTTCCCACCCCTTCCCCTCATCCCCAAAACACTCTTCAAGCTTCAGAGAGACAGAGGTCGTATGATCCTCATAGCGGCACGGTGGTCACGACAAACGTGGTATCCCCTGCTTCTACACCTCTCTCAAGCTGCACCTCTGGAGTTAGGGTGTGCTCCAGACCTTCTCTCCCAAGACAACAGGGTGCTATGGCACCCAAATCCCCAGTCCCTGCATCTCAGAGCCTGGTTGCTGAAAGCCTAGACCTACAGAATCTTAACCTTTCCCAACAGGTAAAGGATGTCCTTCAGGCTTCCAGAAAACCTTCCACAAGACATTCTTACGCCTTCAAGTGGAAACGTTTTACTATATGGTGTTCTCAAAAGGGCTTAAACCCCCTTGTGATACCTTTGGAATCGGTACTAGAGTGCCTACTTTAGTTATCAAATTCTGGTCTAAAGACAAATTCAGTAAGAGTCCATCTTAGTGCAATTGCAGCTTCCTATAAGCCTCTAAATGGACAGCCAATTTCTTCTCATCCACTCATAGCAAGATTTATGAGAGGTCTTCTATTAACAAAGTCTCCCATCAGGCCACCACCGGTGGCATGGGATTTAAATCTAGTTCTTGGACAGCTCATGAAACCGCCCTTTGAACCTTTAGCCACTACAACCCTAAATTTTTTATCCTGGAAGGTCATCTTCCTAATTGCAATCACCTCCGCACGTCACATTAGTGAATTACAAGCTTTAGTGGCTGATCCTCCTTATACAAGTTTTCACCACGATAAGGTTGTTCTCAGAACTCATCCACATTTTATGCCAACGGTGGTTTTGCCTTTTCATTTAAATCAATCGATTTACCTTCCTGTATTTTTTCCGAGGCCTCATGCTTCTAATGCAGAAAGGAACCTTCATACTTTGGACTGTAAAAGAGCCTTGGCTTTTTACCTACAAAGAACACAGCATCATAGAAAGTCTTCTCAACTTTTTGTTGCTTTTGATTCTAGTCATTTGGGACTTCCACTCTCCAAAAGGACTCTATCTAAATGGATTGCACAATGTATATCCTTTGCTTATGAGAGTAAGAGTCTTCCTCTTCAAGGCCATGTCACAGCTCATAATGTGAGAGCCATGGCAGCCTCTATGGCTAACCTTGACTCTGTGTCTATCGATGACATCTGTCGAGCAGCCACCTGGGCTTCGGTGCAGACCTTCACAGCCCACTACTGCCTAGATAAAGCCTCCCGTCGGGATGCCTTCTTTGTCCAGGCTGTTCTTCAACATCTCTTTCAAACTTAATTCAACTCCTACCCACCAAACCTGGTAGCATGCCAGAGATCCATGGGAGGAAGCATGGTCCACCTTACTATAGGTGGCAGCTTCCTGGGGCCATCTCCCCGGCATCTTCAGCTAGGGAGTCCCCATATGTGAAGACTACATTTCTGCTTGTTCCTGGAGATAGCGTAGTTACTCACCTGTAACAGGTGATCTCTGGGAACAGCAGGAATTTAGTCTTCACAACCCACCCACCTCCCCTAGGAATTGTCTCTCTATTTCTCTGTCTCTTTCCTCTCTCCCTCTATCCTTTCACTCAGCTACAAACTTAACTGAAGAGGGACAGTTGGAAAGGCGGGAAGGCAGCACGCATGTGCTGAGGGATGCTCCCAAAAGTGTTCCTATTGGATGCTGGGGAGCGTTCCCGCGCAGGCTCCGTCAGTACCGACGATACCCATATGTGAAGACTAAATTCCTGCTGGTCCTGGAGATCACCTTTTACAGGTGAGTAAAGCGTAGTTACTCACCTGTAACAGGTGTTCTCCAGGAGCAGCAGGAATCAGTCCTCACATATGGGTGACGTCGGCGCCGACGGAGCCCTCGCGGAGCAATTTTCCCCAGCTTTCAAAGAAAGCCTTTGGGAATTGCAGCGCGCATGCGCGGTCCCCTTCCCGCCCAAGGGTGCCATCTTAGCCAGTCAGATGACATAGCTAAAAGACAGCGTAAAAATTTGCAAAAAAACTAAAGCAGATAATCGCAACTCCAAGGGGAGGAGGGAGGGTTGTGAGGACTGATTCCTGCTGCTCCTGGAGAACACCTGTTACAGGTGAGTAACTACGCTTTCTCCAGGACCAAGCAGGAAGTCAGTCCTCACATATGGGACTCCCAAGCTTAAGGCTACCGGAGACCCTAAGCACAAAAATGAGCTCCCTCTAGCTCAGCAGTACAGAAGGAAGGAATCTTCGCTGAATTATTACCCACCGGTAGCCCCCATCCGGGATGGAGGGTAGGACTTGCTCAAACCTCAAAGAGATTTCGGAGGACTGCCTGTCCGAAATCACTGTCCCTGCGGGACTCCCTCTCGAGGCAGTAATGGACCGCAAAAGTCTGGCTCGAAGACCAAGTAGCGGCCCGGCAGATGTCTGCCAACGGAACAGTGCGGAGGTAAGCCACTGACGTAGCCTTCGCCCGAACACAATGAGCCGTGACTCGACTTTCTAAGGAGAGTCCGGCTGCCCCATAAGCCCAAGCGATACAGTCAGCAACCCATATGGACAGAGTACGCTTGGAGACCGGGAGCCCCAATTTATTGGGGTCAAAAGATACAAAAAGCTGAGCCGCTTTACGGTGCTCCCGCATACGGTCAAGGTAGAAGTTCAATGCCCTTCTACAGTCCAGGGTATGCAGGACCATTTCAGCTCGGCTGGAGTGTGGCCTGGGAAAGAAGGTCGGAAGTACCACCTCCTGATTGATGTGAAAAGGGGAGACCACTTTTGGAAGAAATTTTGGGTGAGTCCGTAGGACTACCCTATTCTTGTAGAACCGAGTGTAAGGGGGATCAGACACGAGGGCCTGCAATTCACTTACGCGTCTAGCGGAAGTGAGGGCTATCAGGAACAAGGTTTTCCAAGATAGAAAACGTAGAGAACAGGTAGCCATAGGTTCAAAAGGCGGACAGGTGATCCGCTGTAAAACCACATTTAGATCCCAGTCAGGTGCTGGCGGGCGCAGAGGTGGTTTGAGTAAAAGGAGACCTCGGAGAAACCTCGCCACGAGAGGGTCGCTGGAAAGAGGTCTGCCGTCCACCGGCACATGATGTGCTGAGAGAGCACTGAGGTGAACTTTGACGGAGTTGGACTTAAGTCCCAGATTAGAGAGGTAGAGCAAGTACTGCAAGATCACCGACACCGAGCAGGAGAAGGGATCCTGAGACTGCTGGGCACACCAAGCGGAAAAGCGACGCCATTTAAGGGCATAGCATTTGCGGGTAGAAGGTCGCCGGGAAGCTAGGACGACCTCTTCCACCTCTGCCGGCAATAGAAGGGGAGCGAGGACTACCCTTTCAGCAGCCAGGCCATCAGATGTAGAGATCTGAGGTTGGGGTGTAGCAGGGACCCCTGATCCTGTGTTAGGAGATCTGGTTGAAACCCCAGAGGGAACGGATCCTCCACCGCTAATTGCAGCAGGAGTGGAAACCACGGCTGTCTGGGCCAGCGAGGAGCTATCAGGATCATGGAAGCTATGTCTCGGAGAACCTTGAAAAGAGTTCGGGAGACTAGCGTTATGGGAGGAAAGGCATACAGAAGGCTTTTCGACCATGAGAGCAGAAAAGCATCCGCCGCTACTCAAAGGGGATGCGGCTGCCGAGAGCAGAAGCGAGGAAGTTGCCGGTTGAGAGGACTGGCAAAGAGATCCATCGTGGGGAGGCCCCACTTCAGAAAAAGTTTCTGAACTACCAAGGGATCCAGGCGCCACTCGTGCGGCTGGAGGACCCTGCTGAGTTTGTCCGCCAGGCAATTCTCTTGGCCTGGGAGATAAACTGCCTTGAGAAGAATGCCGTGGCTGACGGCCCAAGAGCAGAGCTTCTGTGCTTCCCGACAGAGAAGGAAGGATCCCGTGCCTCCCTGTTTGTTCACGTAGAACATGGCAACTTGATTGTCCGTCTGGACAAGGACGGACTGGTGAGAAGTCAGGTGGGAGAAAGCCTTGAGAGCCAGACGGATTGCTCTGAGCTCCAGGAAGTTGATCTGCTGCGCAGACTCCCACGTGGTCCAGAGACCTTGAGTACATGCCCCTTGGCAATGCGCTCCCCATCCTAGGAGAGAAGCATCGGTTGTCAGCACTCGAGCCGGCAGGGAAGACTGAAAAGGCATTCCGAGCACCAGGTTCGGCCGATGAAGCCACCACTGTAGAGAAGAGGCCAGCGGGCCGGAGATGCGCACTAAGTCGGCTAGGCCACCCGAGGTCTGTTGCCACTGCTTGCGAAGGCACCACTGAGCAGGTTGCATATTCAGGCGGGCATTGGGGGTCACGTGGACGGTGGAAGCCATATGGCCGAGTAGTCTCAGGAAGCGCCTGGCGGAGACCAGGGACTGACTGCGAAAACGGCCGGCTAGGTCCATGAGCCGTTGAGCCCTGTCGAGAGGCAGGAAAGCTCGTGCCTGAAGAGTGTGCAATCTTGCGCCGTTGAACTCGAGATCTTGTGAGGGGAGCAAAGTGGACTTTGCGAAGTTTATGACAAAGCCCAAGTATTGCAGAAGAGTCACAGTGCGGTGTGTGGCTTTTGTGACTTCTGGAGAGGACGATGCTCTGATGAGCCAGTCGTCTAGGTACGGAAAGACATAGAGGCCGTGAAGCCGGAGATAAGCCGCCACCACCGCGAGACATTTTGTGAAGATTCGTGGTGCGGAGGATAGGCCAAAGGGCAGTACTCTGTACTGGTAATGATTTCCTGCCACCACAAACCTTAGGTATTGGCGGTGGCTTGGGTGGATGAGGATGTGCGTGTAGGCATCCTTTAGATCCAAGGAGCATAGCCAATCTCCCTGCTGGAGGTAGGGCAGAAGGATTCCAAGGGTAAGCATCTTGAACTTCTCCCTGACGAGGAACTTGTTGAGGTTGCCCAAGTCCAGGATGGGTCTGAGGCCTCCCGTTCTTTTTGGTATTAGGAAATACCTGGAATAGAAGCCTTGACCCCGCAGGTGGTGGGGCACCGGTTCCACAGCCTGTTCCTGAAGAAGACTTGCTAACTCCTGAAGGAGTAAGTCCCTGTGCAGAGGGAGTCGTGGAGGTTCTCCCGGGAAATAGGAGGGAGGGATCTGGTGGAAGTGGAGAAGATAGCCTTCTCTCACCACTTGAAGCACCCAGGCATCTGAGGTGACGTTGGACCACCTGTGGGCAAAGTGAACCAGCCGGCCTCCTGTGCTGGGAGGAACCAGCTGAGGGGGAGAGGCTATGCTGATGAAGTCAAAAACCCCCACCCTGCTGGGCAGGGGCCGGTGGTGCAGGCTTGGGGGCTTGCTGCCTACGGGACCCGTTACCCCGTCCCTTGGCCTGCTGACCCTGTTGGGGAGCCGCGGGGGCCTGATATTGAGGGTAGTGTTTATAGGCAGCCGCCTTTCTCGGGTAAAAGGACTTCTTTCCCGAGCCCTTCTTCTTCTGGGAAGGGGCGGAGGTCTTCCTAGAAAGCCTAGTTCTGGTGAGAGTCTCCGTCTCGATTTGGGCAGCCTTTTCAGCCATGGGCTTGCCAAAGAGGTTCTCACCTCGGCAGGGGACATCGACCAACTTGTCCTGCACCCAGGGTTCAAGGTCAGACGACTGAAGCCAAGCCTGTCGGCGGGCACCGATGCCGGCTGCGGCCACTCGTGCCGATGCTTCAAAGCCATCATAGGCTGCTCGAGACATAAATTTGGAGCATTCTCGAATACCAGTTGTCAAGGCTAGGAACCTCCGCAAAGGTTCCTCGGACAGCCCAGCGGAGAATCCGGCTATCTCTTTAGCCAGGTCTCTGAGATACATGCCCATGTAGAGCTGGTAGGTCTGGACCCGACAAGCAAGCATAGAGCCCTGGAAACACTTCTTACCTAGGCCATCCAGGTTGCGGGCCTCCCTTCCAGGAGGCACCGAAGAGTGCATCTTCTGGCTCTTAAGCCTATGCATGGCCGATTCCACCACCATGGAATGGTGCGGTAGCTGTGCTTTTTGGAAGCCAGGGCTCTTGCGGACTCGATAAATGGAATCGACCCGCTTGCTTAACACCGGCGACGATGCCGGACTCTCCCACATGCGGAAGAGTAGTCGTTCCAGCATGGGAGGAACCGGTACAGTAAAGTGCTCCCTGGCGGGAGAGTCGTACTGAAGGGCATCGAGCTCTTCGGCTCGGGGCTCCTCCTCGGGATCCGCAGGGAAGGCCAAAGCCTTGGCCATATCCCTGACGAAATCCGAGAACCGGGCGTCCTCCGGAGGGGACTGTTTCCGAGGTTCGGACTCAGGCGAGTCCGAGGGGACACACCGAGTCCGAAAGGAATCAGGTGACTCTTCCTCTTCAGACTCCCAGGCCGACTCCGAGGAGGAATCGGTGGGGTCGGTTCGGGCGGGCGGAGGCGTCGGCCGCCCCGACGCCGAGGGAGTCGGCGTCGACGACCTCGGTCCCGAACGGGAGGCCGAGGGTGACCTCGACCGAGGATCGACTCGAGCCCGCATGGACTCGAGGATCGGCTCGGTCTCCGGGGTCGACTTAGACGTCGACGTCCCGGCGGTCGGGGCAGAGGCGCCAGCGAGGCTAGCGATCAGTGCCCGCTGCTGGTCCATGAAGGCAGAGAGTCTGCTCTCCAAGGCCGTCAACCTGAGTCCGACCTCAGGTGACCCAGCAGCCCCCGACTCGGGCCCCGACGGAGTCGGGCCCGACGTCGGACCCCTCTGAGGCGAGTCCAGGAGGACTACAGGACTTACCCGAGCAGGCAACTCCGACTCCAGACGAGGTCGCTTCGGCAGATGCTCCTTCTCCAAAGACCCGGGACGGCTATCGGGGCTATGCGACCTGGCCCTCGCGGAACCAGGAGCGTCCACCGACGTCGCCCTCGCGGGTTTCACCTTCCGACGATGGTCCCCGGAGGGAGAACCCCTGTCGGAGGAACTCTGGCGATGGTCAGAGCTGGAACCTCTGGACGCCGAGGCCTCCGACGAGGTCCGGGTACGGCCGGGGTCAGCGAAGATTCGTTCCCGCTGATGCCGCCGACTCCTTAACGCTTTGGAGGACATCTTGCTGCAGGCCCCACAGATCAGTTCCTCGTGATCCGGGCCAAGGCAGCGGAGGCAATTATCATGTGTGTCAGTGAGTGACATATTTCTGTCACACTGAACACACCGCTTGAAACCACTGGCAGCCATCGGGGGAAAAAGGGCCCCTGCAAGGTCAAAGGACCGGGCTGCCAGTGAAAAACCGAAAACGAAACTGACAGAAAATCAGAAAAACCGAAAAATAACAGAAGGACTCGCAACGGCGTCGCGAGTCCGGGCAGGAAAAGGACCGGCGTCGAACCAATAGAGAAAAAAGAGATTAAACACGAAAAAATCAACTTTTTCAGCGGGGACAAGACGGGCACGTCTGAAGGGCTCCGCGGAAAAAAGAAGACTGGCTAAGATGGCACCCTTGGGCGGGAAGGGGACCGCGCATGCGCGCTGCAATTCCCAAAGGCTTTCTTTGAAAGCTGGGGAAAATTGCTCCGCGAGGGCTCCGTCGGCGCCGACGTCACCCATATGTGAGGACTGACTTCCTGCTTGGTCCTGGAGAACTACGCTTTAGGAGGCATGACTGGGCCTCAACTCAGAGGGTGTGTGCGTCCGTCATCCTGCTGGCATGCAGATGCATCTAACGCCACCCATTAAGGTGGTAATAAGTGCACCCATGCAAACAGCAAAAGCTATGGTTAGTGTGCACCAAAAACATCTGCCCTAACTGCATTGTGCTGTCAATGCCCATGTTTTGCCCCATCCTGCCAGTTACCGCCCAGAGCTACAAGGAACTAGAGGTGCTTCCTCTCTTTTCTTAGTGCAATAAATGTGTTCTGAAATATTTAATTTGAACAGTCTAGCTGTTTGCCTGATTCAGTCCTGTTTGCCAGTTAAGAACATATATTGAATTCTAGATTGCTTTCAGAGTCTTTCAAAAAGGCTGTCCCAGAGTGGTTTAACAGGCATATAAAAATAAACTTGCTAGCACCCATCTCATCCCAGTTGATAAATATTGTTTAAGCTTTTCCTCCCTCTTATATTTGCAAATCTATATTAAACTACCAATTGCACAATTTCTTCCCATCTACATGCACTGAAAAAAAAAAGTGTTCTAACTTGAAGGTGTGGTGGAGAGAGAGAGGTATGAACTTTGAATAGTCTGCTGCCACCGTCTGAGTAGTGAAAGGAAGGGATACAAGGATGAGAAGGGAGTCTCTCAGAGTCAAAATGGAAGATACTGGCTTATAATTGTTGATTTCTTTGCCCAAGGACAATACAAAACTTAGCATCTCCTTGAACTGAGGAATAGGTTTCTTTCCCCTCCACATTTCTGCCAGGTTGTGCTCTGGAATGAAATACTGTAACTTGGATGAAGGGTTCTAGAGGTAACTGTGTGTTTGAAGCCCTGCTGCTGACTCGCCTCCTTCTCAGAGCAGGACTCCTCTTGCTGGCCAATTACGACGTTCCAGTCTCTCTCTTTGTATTCCACTTTGGATAGAAGACTTTTTCCCAGTGCACGGAATTTGTGCAGTTGGTAATTAAAGTTGTTAATATATATATGCAAATATAAGCAGGAGAAATTTAGAACTCTATTTATTATTAAGGTTAAGAAGAGCACTAGAAGTCAAATCTAAAGAATGATCAAATGCCATATAGCAGTTCTGACTTAAATTGGGAGAGAGAAGGGAGTTTGGGAGGAGTAAGGGGGCAATTTGAAGGTATGAGTAAATATCTGCATTTGCATTGATGGGACTGCTGAAAGTTGAGGTGATTTCTGCTCTTTATTAGATAGTACCTTGTTTGGTTAATAAATCTAAAGGTTTTCTAGACCCAGCTGTGAATGGGTAGGATATCTTTAAGTCTCTGAACATGGAAAGATTTTGTAATATTTGCACTGGCCCAGGCTGCCAAAGTCATTTTGCATTGCAGTTAGGTGTTGATGAAGGGTAAGTTATGTTATACATATCTGGAACATTTATAAAATGTTTTGTCAGTTAGAAAACCAGTATACAAAGTGTACTCCCACTAAGAATCCCCATGTGGGATGAGCGTTCTTGTAGACAGCCTCTTTTCCACTTACACTAAAGTACAGACCATGTACTCGTTCATTTTCATTTATTGGTTTTGTTCCATTTCATGTTGTTTCACAAGTGTAAGGTTGTGTTTATGCACATAAAATCAGTTTTGCGCATCTATGTATGATGATCTATCCATAAAAATTTTACGCATGTAAAATAAAACAAAATTCAACAAAAACACATCCCTAGTTCACTTTCCCAGTGGATTGGCAGAATTGTTTTCTTGCAGAAAAATATAGCGCATATAAAAGCACGGTGGTATATGCTATTGCAACCAGAATGTGAAGAAATAAGCCCACAAAACAGTAGCCAGTAACTTTTATTACAAACTTTGTTATAATGAAATCTTCTATATACCCCAGTGTAAACTCTGAAATACTGACTATCTCATCTTGGCACAATCTCCCCACAAGGCGTTTTCGCTTTGCTTCATACAAGAATTCCTAAAAATGAGTTGATATGATTGTGATTCAAATTAGACACATGCCTGCTATTCTTTCAGGGTGTGATCATGTTTATAGTCTAAACAGGACTAATTTGCTCATTAATAATGGCATTACTGTGGAATTAAACTACAATTCTTTTGTGTTGGATTCTGCCCTACATTCCAAATTCCACCTCGGAGCTTTCTGTTTATTTCATGATGGCATTACTAATGACTCGGGTAATATCCTACTTTGGTGTTAACCCGGCAAAAACGGTACATTTTATTCCTGGACTTTAAGAGTCAATGAACAACAGATACACGGGATAAATGAACAGTTGAAGAAACGCTAGTGTAGTCTTTCGAATTCTGTAGACAAACACCAGTAAACCACTTCAGTTTCCCCAGGCTGGCATTGAGGGGCTCTACTCAGAGCTGTAAGTCTTAAAGCCTCCATCATATTAAATATTGGGGTGATCTTGAGATAGTCTCTTTATCTTTAAATGCTCAAACCCAAACTGCAAGATCTTAGGAATTTTTGATTTTATGACTGATCATGTGCAGCTTTGCCTACACTGTTGGCCCTATACTAGGCTGAATGAGAATTATGAATGTTGCCAAAATATAGACTCTTCCCTACAATATTATCGATGCCGCGATACTGTGATCTGTGGCACAGACAATATTACAAAGTGAAGTGTGTGCTCGCCTGCAGCACCGTTTCCCCATCGGGAGCTGCCTGGGGGAATCGGTGCAACCTCAGATTTAGAAAAAGCCTCGACTAGCCAGTTGACTAAGCCCCCTGCCTCCCCCCTGATGGCAATGTAAAAAGGTGGGGGGCCCTCCGACCCAGAAGCGAATCCCGGCTAGTCAGCTAGAAAGGGAGGCCCTGTGCCCCTCTCCCTTCACACACATACTGGTAGTCCTTGGTGTTCTAGTGTTGAACGGGGCAGGATTGATCCCATACGCTCCTGCCCCCTCCCATCAGCCAATTCAAAATGGCCACTGTCAAGAGGTGCTGCTCTCTAGCGTCTTGCTAGGGGGCAGCACTGCGAGATCATGGCAATCTTTGGTTGGGCCTATGAGAAGGCAGGAGCATATAGGATCGCTCCTGCGCCGTTCTCCATTAAACCACCAGGTATGTGCGTGGGGGTGGGGGGGGGTCATGGCTCCCCTTGCTGGCTGCCTACTCGGGATACACGTTGTTTTTAAGGGAGAGTAAGGAGGCTGTGAGGCCCCCCCATCCTTTTACATCTGCATTGTGGGGGAGGCAGGGGGCTTAATCAATTGACTAGTTGGGACGTTTTCTAAATCGGGGTTTGCACTGATCCCCCCTCTGGGGAGCACCTGATGGAGATCAGGAGCAGTCCAGGAGGATTGGTACTGAAGGGGGGGGCACACATTGCACTCTTTGATATTGTCGGTGTGGTGGATCATTGCACCGATGCATGATAATATTTTGAAGGGGAGGGCAGGCCCGATTGTGGCAGTTGGGGGGACATGATGGCGATCAGGGCACAGAGCTTCTGACAGCTCTGTGCACCCAGTTGCTACCATCCCTCCCCATGGATTTACTGTGGGACTTTCCTGCAGTATCTGCCAAGGCAGATAACACAGGATCCCCATAGGAAATTCAGACCTCTGTGGTATCTGTAGGACTTCCCCTCGGAATGTCCCCTGTGGCTACCGCAGAGGTTTGCCCCTTACTGTGCATTTTAGCGGCCAAAATGAATGCGGTTTAGTAGACATACGTCCTAGTTTGGGTTTTTTGCATCAAGGGTGTTTTTTATCAGTATTTATTGGTTTAAAACCTAAAATCTGAATCCCTAGTTGTATTATTATTATGTTCTTAATGGGGCAGTCTGAGCCAGACCTAGTTTTTGCCCCCAGGGTCCATGGATCTTGTAATATTGCTTATCTTGGACCTGTTGAGCAGGAGACAGAAGCAGCATAAAATCAGCTTACGTGGGTGTAGAACCAACTGGTAACCCTTCAATCTCTTGAAACTAACTCCCCCCCTTTTTTTTTCTTTTAGCCCTAGCCCACACAGATAAGGAATTGTGGCTTAGCAGATTTTAGGCCAAACTGAATTGTTCATTTTTTCTCATGGATCTCTTGTTGCTCCTTATGGTTGATGAAAATTTGCTATACTGCCCTTCATAACAGCCCTTAGACTCTGATTCTACCTGTAAAGGTACCTGCTAAATCCAGCATGCTGGTGAATTTTTCTATTAGGTAAAGCAGCTGAAAATCTATAAAGCTTTGCTTATCTCTAAGGCGTGGCACAGTATTTCTTTTTTTACAGAAACTTTTAAACAAGAAATACATACCTCCCCTCTTTCGGGGGCAAAACTGTTACACAACTAACAACCAGTCCTCTTCCCATCCACCCCTCTACTCCCTCCCTCTCCAGAAGGCTTAGTTCATTAGCAAAAAGTCCAACAATGGTTTCCAAGCAGATGCAAAAGTCTCTCCTCTTTTTTCCTATGAATTGCATAAGACGCTCCATCAGTATCACCTTCCTTAGCATCCACACCCACACTGCCCTCTCCAGTGGTTGGGGTTATTTCCAGTTCCAAGCAAGTTTGCAAAGGGCCGACACCTCCAGCCAGACACCCAAGAAGTAGAACACAGGGTCAAATCCTACATCCAGCCCAAAGATACCATGGATGAACCCCTTCAACTGATCCCCATACCTTTTTATCATAGGGCAGGCCCACCATATATGCAAGGAGCTCACCTCCCCACAACCCTCCAACACTTATCATATACTCCCAGAAACACAGTATGCAAATGTTCTGGAGTATAATACCACTGGGCCCAGAGATGTTGCACAAGTGGATTCTCTGTCCTACACCCCTGATGTGGATGGCTCCCCCCAACCATGGGATATAAGACAAACCACTTCCCTGAAGTCAATACTGTTAAATAGTCCAAAATATCTTAGTCTCAACCCCCTCCCCTCCAATTCATCCCTTGTTTAAATTAGACCACCACATCAGAGATATTGGGAACCCCTAATCCACCCTTCAGATGCTTCACTCAGCATGCTATGCGTGGGAGCTTGTTTCGCCAGATAAAGGCAAACATTTTACGCTGCTGCAACCACCACGATTCCAAAGGGGGACCAAAACGGATAAAACCTGGA
The DNA here is from genome assembly GCA_033557465.1 of Ichthyophis bannanicus. Lineage (NCBI taxonomy): Eukaryota > Metazoa > Chordata > Amphibia > Gymnophiona > Ichthyophiidae > Ichthyophis > Ichthyophis bannanicus. Next base: position 66,780,148 of record CM066045.1, on the reverse strand, counting down.
AGAAATACAACAGTCTGAGGAGGACATTCATCTTAACAGCAGCAATGCGTCTGAGCCAGGACAGGTACTCTTTTCCTCATCATTCCATGTCTCTCCCAAGCTGGCCAAGGAGGGGAAGGGTAATTGCCCACATAGATCCCCCCGGAGTCCGAGTAATCTGCATCCCCAAATACTGTAGAGATATGACCCCAGCAGAAGGGATAACTCTTCCTCAACCTCTACTCTAACTGCCTCTTCAAGGAGATTTTAAGCGCCTCTGTCTTGCTCAGATTTAATCTTAAAACCCAACAGTACACTGAATTCCTCCAACTCACGAAGCAAGACCGGTAAGGACAAAAGTGGTCATGTTACAAAGAGCAACATGATGTCAGCAAATAGTGCTACCTTATGGGTATCCCCCGATATTCTGATTTGCATGTGTCTACCCCACCAGCGGCTCAATCAACAATGCAAAAAGTAAAGGCGAGAGTGGACACCCCTACCAGGTTCCCAACCTCTGTGTAAAAAAACTCTGAGCACCTCCCATTGACCCGGACCATTGCTTCTGGATCTTTATATAGCGCCATTATCCAGATCATAATGGCTGGGCCCACCCCAATCTGTTCCAGCACCGCAAACATAAAGTCCCAGTGGACCCTATTGAATGTTTTCTCAGCATCGATAGCCAATAGCATCAGTTCCTGTTGGTCCTTCTTGGTGGTCCATATTAGCTGAAGAACCCGCCTGATACTATCCCTATGTTGTCACCCCTGGGCAAACCTTGTCTGGTTGGAATACACCAAGGCCAGCAAGACAGCCCCTAGACGATTGGCACTTTGGCCAAGATTTTAACATCTGTATTTAACATTGAAATCGGCTGGTAAGATAATAGGGGAAAGCCGACAGTCGCCCAAGAGCACATGGTTCGGAAGGATGTATCCTTGAAGGATAGTAGCAAAAGAGGGAAGTTAGGGCATCCTGACAGAGCAATTCCAATAAAGATAAAAGTAACCCAGATGCCCTTAAGTACAGAGCTGAAAGATTCCAAATTATCCCTATCAATTGATAACCATATTAATATGAATAAAATGCAACCTCCAAAATGCCTGTAAGCAAATGCTAGAAGTCTAAAAAATAAGATTGGAGAGCTAGAATATATAGAACTAAATGAAAGGTTAGATATGATTGGCATATCGGAGACCTGGTGGAAAGGAGGACAGCCAATGAGACACTGTGAAATTTGGGTACAAACTATATCACAATGATAGGATAGATCAAATTGGTGGAGGGGGTTGGCCTTGTTAGAGAGGGCATTGAGTCACATAGGATTAAAGTTTTGCATGAAACAAAACGTACTGTAAAATCTTTATGGATAGAAATCCCATGTAAAAAGGGGAAGGCGTTGGCAGTGGGGGTGTACTATGACTGCCTGGCTAGAATGAACAGATGGATGATGAAATGCTAAGAGAAATCAGGGAAGCTAACAAAAGTTACAACATAACAATAATGAGTAATTTCAATTACCCCCGATATCGACTGGGTCAGTGTCACTGCAGGACATGCTAGGGAGATAATTCCTAGATGAAATAAATGACTGCTTCTTGGAGCAGCTGGTTCATGAACCGATAAGAGGGGAAGCTATTCTGGACCTAGTCCTTAGTGGAACACAGGATTTGGTGCAAGAGATAAAGGTGTTGGAGCCATTTGGCAATACTGATCATTGTATGATCACGTTTGATTTAATAAATGGAAGAAGGACTGCAAGGAAATCCAAACTACTACCTTTCAACTTTCGAAAGGGAGACTATGATAAAATGAGGAAGATAGTTAAGAAAAAAACAAAAGGAACAGCTGCAAAGGTTAAATATTTATATCAGTCATGGGCGTTGTTTAAAAACACTGTCTTGGAAGCCCAGACCAGATGTATTCCACACTTTAAGAAAAGTGAAAGGAAGGCCAAAACACTGCCAGCATGGTTTAAAGTGAGGTCAGAGAGGCTGTTGTAGCCGAAAAAGGAGCCAAATGATGAAAACAGGAAACAACATAAGCACTGGCAAGTTAGATGTCGTGGAAGCAAAAGCCCATAATAAAAACGTTTTCAAGAATATTCATAGCAAAAACCTGTGAAAGAGTCAGTTGGACCATTGGATGATAGAGGGGTAAAAGGGACACTAAGGGAAGACAAGGCCATAGCGGAGAGATTGATTGAATTCTTTGCTTCGGTCTTTACCAAAGAAAATACAGGGCATTTAATTTAAAGGTGATATATCAGAAAAATTGAAAAAAATATTGATAAACTGGGAAGATGTATTACAAGTATTTGATAAGCTGAAGAGTAGTAAATCCCTTGGACTGCATAGTATGCATCCAAGGGTGTTAAAAGAACTGAAAGATGAGATTGCAGAACTACTATTAGTAATCTGTGAATTATCATTAAGATAATTGAATTTATCTATTTTATTTAGCAATGCTTATATACCGCTTTTCATGGGTCAAAGCAGTATATATTCAGGTACAGTATATATTTCCCTTGTCCCTGAAGGGCACCAATCTATGTTTTTTTACTTGAGGAAACAGTGTTAAGTGGCTTACCCAAGGCTACAAGGAGTGGCTGTGGGACTAGAAACCCCAGTCATTCCAGGCCAAGGTTGCTGTCCTCCAACAGGATTCAAACCTCTGACCCTCCAGCTTGAGGCAGTTTGCCCCAACCACTCAGCCATTCCTCCCTCCTCATCCGTATTACCTGAAGATTGGAGAATGGCCAACGTAACGCCAATTTTCACAAAGGGTTCCAAGGATGATTCAGGAAACTACAGACTGGTGAGCCTGACATCGGTATCCGGCAAAATGATAGAAACCATTTATAAAGAACAAAATTACTGAACATTTAGTCAGTCAGTTTTATGGGAGAAAGCCAACATGGTTTTAGCCAAGGAAAGTCTTGTCTGTCTTAATATTATGTTTTTTGAAGGTGTGAATAAACAGGTAGACAAGGGTGAGCCAGTTGATATAGTGTATCTGGATTTTCAGAAAGCCTTTGACAAGGTCCCTCATGAGAGACTTTTGGTAAAATTAAAAAGTCATGGGATAGGAACTGTTTAAAAGACAGAAAACCGAGGGTAGGGCTCAATGGCCAATTTCCTCAATGGAGAAAGGTGAATGGTGGAATACCCCAGAGATCTGTGCTGGGCCTGCTACTTTTTAACATTTCATAAATTACCTGGAAATAGGAATAACGAGTGAGGTGTTCAGATTTGCAGATGACACAAAATTATTCAAAGTTGTTAAAGTATAAAAGGATTATGGAAAATCGCAAGAGGAGCTTGTTAAATTGGAAGAGTGGACGTTCAAATGGCAGATGAAATTTAATGTGGACAAATGCAAATTTATGCACCTAAGAAAGAACAACCCAACCTATAGTTATACAATCCAAGGTTCCACATTAGGAACCATCACCCAGGAAAAAGATTTAAGCATCATCATGGATAACACATTGATACCCTTCACCCAGTGTGCAGCAGCAACCAAGAAAGCAAATAGAATGCTAGGAATCATAAGGAAAGGAATGGAGAATAAAACAAAGCATATTATCATGCCTCTGTATCGTTCCATGGTGCGACTGCACCTTGAATATTATGTGCAATTCTGGTCACTGTATCTTAAAAAGGATATAGTAGAATCAGAAAAAGTACAGAGAAGAGTCGCCAAAATGGTAAAGGGGATGAAAGGATACCCCTATGAGGAAAAGCTTAAAAGGTTAGGGCTCTTGACCTTGAAAAAGCGATGGCTGAGGGGGGATATGATAGAGATCTATAAATTAATGAATGGCGTGGAACGGGTAAACGTAGCTCGATTGTTTACACCATCAAAAAGTAGAAAGACATGCAATGAAGCTACTGCGTAACCCATTTAAGACTAATAAGAGAAAATATTTTTTCACTCAATGCGTAATCAACTCTGGAATTTACCAGAGGATATTGTAAAAGCTGTTCGTGTAGCTGGGTTTAAAAAAGGTTTGGACAAGTTCCTGGAAGAAAGGTCCATAAACCATTATTAAAGAGGACCCGGGAAATCTACTGCTTGCCCCAGGACAAGAATTGTGGAACTTGTTTACCTTTTTGGGAACCTGCCTGGTACTTGTGACCTGGATTGGCCACTGTTGGAAACAGGATACTGGGGCTTAATAGACTTTTGTTTGACCAAATATGGTATTTTTTTATTTTCTTATATAATATAGTTTAGTCCTGCTCAGTTCAGCTCTGTCCCAGTGCAATCAAGGTTTCCGATGATGCTTCAACTGGGCTGGAATCATCACCTCCCCGTTGGCTGGTAGACATACACTTAAGGTGTAGACCTCGCTCAGGAACCTGTTGCCATTTTGTGGAGTCCACACCACCTCATGCAGATGCCCCCGAGCTCTTGCTGCTGCTGTGGAATATTAGGAGAGCCCTCTCTGGAACGCAGTGTCCAAGCCTCAGCTTCCATGTGGATTCATTTGACTCAAACATTGAACTCAAATTGAAGGCCAAATGGGAAGAGCCATTTGTATCTTATTTTCTCTTTTTCCAAGTAAATAGCGAGTCCCTGCATCACCCGTTGGTGCTGCAGCATAGATGGAGCCAGATCATGATTTATCTCAAGCTCACAGTTCTCCCACTTAGTGACCTTTTTTTTGTGGCCACTTGCATAATAAGTTTCTTTTGGTTATAGCCGGCGAGACAAGCAACAGTGTCCTGCAGTTTAGTACTAGGGGGTGTCCCTAAGGCCTGATGGGCCCGTTCCAGTCCAATTTCTTCTACCAAAGCTTTGCCCCCGGTGCCACCTCCTGCACTCTGTAGAATATGGCTGCACACTGCCTTGACCACTTGGGCAGCCTGTTGATATTTCTCCACCCCCGGGACCCCTTTGATCCTGATGTTGCAGCGGTGTGACCGGTTTTCCAGGTGTTCTAACTTATCTTTAATCTGCTCGTGTTCCTGCTTCATTTACTGAAGGATTTCCTGCACCGTGCCCACCATTTCATCATGCCTGTCAATGTTTTCCTTCTATGCCTCTGTGTGCTGTCCCAACTCTCTGAGATCGATTTTTGAGCTCTGCCATGGCCTCTCGCAGGTTTTCTTTTACCAAAACCACTTCTTGATGAAGCTCCTTGAACCAGCACAGTAGGTTGCCCCGGGTACACTGATCATCTGCCAGCTCGATCTCCTTCTCTGTGTCTGTGCTGGAAGCCATTTTATTATTATCAACATCACACTGTGCATGCCCCTCTTTGCTGGCATTTGATGATTGAAACTGCTGTAATTTTTTCTATGCCAACATCAGGATGTTTCCTTGGCCCAGTAGCTGGTTACCGCTGAATTTAGCAGAGAGTAAGTAATATGCTCATTAGATATGCTCAAGCTTTAAGAGACCATCACAGAGAGTGATGTCACTTCCTCTCTCCCCACTGTAAGCACTTTTAAACTTGTCTGCTGGGATTTCCTCATCAGATATGCTGACCCACAAGCTTTAGAAATGCTTGTAATGCCAGCATAGGGCCTCTCGCAGAGCTCATTCCACTAGTAGCCTTTTTTTTGTGCTTTTAAGTCAATGCTGACTCCTGGCGACCCAGCAGCTCCTGTGTTTTCTTGGTAGTGTGACCAGAAGTAGATTGCCAGGCCTTTCTTCCGAGGCAGTGAAGGGTTAAGTGACTTGCCCAGGACCACAAGGAGTGCCAGTGGGAATCAAATCCAGATCTTTTGGTTACCAAGCCAGTGCTCTAACCACTAGGCTGCTCCTCTATTCAACAGAAGCCTTGAACTGTAGCAATTAGAAAGAGAGGAAGAGAATGGATACTGGGTAGATGTGGGAGGTGGTGAGAGCAGGATGCTGGGCAATCATTTCAATCTGATTTTTGTCCCTTTTGTTCTACTGAGACTGCTCTTACCAACGTCTGCAGTGACTTGTTCCTGGCTAAATCCAAAGGCCTTTACTCAATTCTCATTCTTCTTGATCTTTCTGCTGCTTTTGATACTGTCAACCATCTCCTCCTCGACATATTGTCTTTATTTGTTTTCAGAGGCTCTGTCCTGTCCTGGTTATTGACATCTCTTCAATTGCTCTTTCAGTGTTTGTTCTGGTGGCTCCTCCTCTACTCTCATCCCTCTCTGTTGGTGTATCCCAGGGGTCTGTTCTAGGCTCTCTCCTCTTCTCTTTCTACATCCAGTCCCTTGGTGCCCTCATCTTTTCCGATGGCTTTCAATATCATTTTTATGCTGATAACTCACAAATGTATCTACCCCTGACATTTCTCCTTCTCTCCAAGCTCATATCTCTGAATGTTTATCAGACATTGCTGTCTGAATGTCTCACTGCCATCTGAAATTGAATATGACTAAAACTGAACTTCTTATCTTTTCCTCTAAACCCTCATCTCCCCTTTCTCCTTTCTCTATCACTGTTGAAAATACTCTTCTTCTTTCTGTTACATCTGCTTGCAACCTTGGGGTCATCTTTGACTCCTCCCTTTCTTTCTCCTCACAAATTCAACAAATAGCTAAAACTTGTCGCTTCTTTTCTACAACATTAACAAAATTTGCCCATTTCTCTCTGAACACACGATGAAAACTCTCGTCCACTCCTTGGCCTCCTCCCATCTTGACTATTGCAATCTTCTCCTTGCTGGTCTCCCTAAGTCTCATCTCTCTCCTCTCCAATCTGTCCAAAGCTCTGCTGCACGGCTCATCTTCCGCCAACCCCGTCACATTCATATTACCCCTCTTCTAAAGTCACTTCACTGGCCCCCTTTCCCTTTCCGCATACAATTCAAATCTCTCTTTCTAACATAAATGCATTCTTTCTTCTACCCCTCATTACTTTTCCTCTCTCGCTATACCCCTCCTTCTGAACTCCGTTCCTCCTCTGGTTTTCTTCTCTCTATGCCCTTTTCTCCCACTGCCAACTCCAGACTGGTCTTTTCACCTTGCTGCCCCTTATGCCTGGAACAAACTCCCAGTATCTCTATCAAATCTCTTCCCTGCCCTTCCTCTCTTTAAATCCATGCTAAAAGCTTATCTCTTTGTAGCCGCTTTTGGATCTTGATCTCTTATTCTCCTTGTGTCTCCTTTCCCTATTGAACCCCTTGTTTCTCTTGTTCTGTACTGTCTGTCTTGATTCGATTGTAAGCTCTGCGAGCAGGGACTGTCTTTTATATGTGTTTCTACAGCACCGCGTATGCCTTGTAGCCCTTTATAAATGATTAATAGTAGTAGTAAGTGGTGAGTTACATAGAAGATACTGAGCAGGTGGAGAAATGGAGGAGATGCTGAATTGGTTGGGGAATGAAAAGAGAGAGAGCTTGTTGGGTGGATGGGAGATGGGATGGAGAATAAGAGGGTGATAGGTAGATTTGAGGCAGAGCAAAATAAAGTCTTAGATATAGAAGCTTATGATGGTGAGAAATGATTTTGGACACTTCAGAAAGAGGGCAAAAAGATTAGGGGGGTACTGGTGTATTGGTCAATAGGCAGAAGGGGAAGAAGAAAGGAAAGATGTTGTAGAATGGCCTCCTGTTGAAGATTTGACTCCCTGGCATTTGGGAGGTTGGTGAAGACTATTATTCCCAGCAGATGTGAGGTTGGGTTATTTGAGCGATATGGGGGAGGGAGCTGCTTTTAGCTTTAGCAGGTCATTGTTAATTGTCTGTAAATGTATGTTTATGTTGTAGTTTTAATTCTTTTATAAACTGCTTTGAATGGGTTTTCCAGCGAGGTGGTATAAATGTTTTATTAATAAAATGATGAGCACTGTGGAGAAAGGAAAAGACGTGCTGGGCAGGGAAAAGATGAAGGGAGAGAGAGGGTGATGCTGTGCCAGGCCTCTGCCAGTGTGAAGGTGTGTAAGTAAGGAGGGTGCTAGATTGCAGGACACCTGGGGAGCTTAATACTTTTATACTGACTCAGGAAAGGCCTTTTTTAGGCATCTCTTTGTGGCTGGTAGAAATTTAAAATTTTGATGCTTCCTCTACTACCACCCCCCCCCCCCTTCTCTGCTGAAGATGGCCAAAACTACTTTCCTACCCGTGCTGCTGATGCCTACTGCAGTGTCTTCATTGCAGCTGATGTGTCTCCCTATGGGGCCTCCACTCGTACTAATACATATTCTGAGCTCATATATAAGTCGGTGCTTGCTAGGTGTCAGAATCAGGGTTGAAATCAGTTGACTATAAATAGCTGCAAACATAAGTAATGAAAACTTGAAGTACATTAATTTATTTAAAAAACATTGGGAGAGGCACCCGGACCCACCCATTACAAAGGCATGCCACATGCTTGAGGGGGCAGTAGTTGAGAGAGCATGCAGCCCCCTAAAATTCCATCCCCCACCTCCCAGGAAAATGGGCTGTGCTTTGAGCTTCTGTCTTCTTCTGTATTACTGATGAAGAAGAGAAGTAGGGCAAGGAAAGTTGCTGTAGTATAAAGCTAAGATGGCTGCTTCTTCTCTACTGTGGGCTGTGGAATGCTCTTGGTGACCACTGGAGATTGAGGGGACTTGTAGTACTTGGGGATCATTGGGAGGATGATACAGGGGTTCTGGGCATGGAACACTACTGGGGGAAAGGATGGGAACAGAGGGGGGGTGGGCATTGATGGTTGAACACTGGATGGGTGCTTGTGAAGCATTGGAAGTATTGGGTGAGGTTAGATGGATCAAGGACCACTGGAGTAGGGTACTATGTGGAGGGAGGGATATTGGACCAACTGAGAAAAGAGAAGGGGAAGCCCTGGGAGTTGAACTTCGGTAGGGAACTGGGGACAGTTCAGGATTACCACTAATTGGGGGAGAATCAAGGACCACAGAGAAGGCCAGGGGTGAGGTGGTGGACTTGAACGCTGGAAAGAAGATACAAGAGGGGGGATGGGGACTCTTGGGAGTCATAGAGAAAGGGGACATTGGGGTTAATCACTGGGGAGCAGGCACTTGGTCTCAAAATGAGATAGTCTGCCATGGCCCTGGCCCTCTCCCAATAAAACTTTGTGCTGCTTACGGGAAGAGCAGCAGGAGCTGGCCCTTTCCTCTTCCATCGTCTTCTCTCCTTTAGCTTCTGGCGCTGCAGCTATGTTTTTCCTGTATTTCACACCACTCTACCGACATGTATTTATTAGTTTAAAGCAGCTAATCAGTGCTTTTTTAAAAGAATAATTTCAGTATGTGCTGTTAGTCTCAACACATTTTTTATGTTCCCTTCTGTATAGTTTGTTATGGGTGGTTACATTTGTAAACTTTAGATAAAAAGATGTAAAAAAAAAAACCCACCACAGCCATGGTGAAAGCAGTACTTGATATGGCTGTGTAAACACAAGATTAGAAAACAATGATTAAAAGCACTGATTGTTCTTTGAGTTTATGTACATGTCAAGGTCCAGGCCCGCTGCCAAGCTTCCTGGAGCACTGGACAGGTCAGTGAAAGAAGGTCTCTCTTCCAGATTTCTAGCCCTCTGGATTGTTAGCCTTCTTGGGGGAGGGGAGGTCCCCTTATGAATTTTCAGCAGGGAGTACTTCCAAACCAGCCGGTAGGGTTTTCCTCTAGTGCCCAAGCCACACCACAGCTTGACTGGCAAACTACTGTTGCAGCAATGTCTTTGGCTCCCTGCACCTGACAAAGCATGTCTGTGGTGGTCATCAATCGCTTCCACTCCTTCCAGCAATGCTGTTAGAAACTATGGTCTTACTGTCATATCTGCTGCTCCGTAACAGCCCTGGACCTCTCATAGCTTAAGATTCTGGGAATTTTAGTTCTTTGTGTTCTATTCACAGAAGCTAAGAAACTCCTAGCAGGTTTGAGATCAGGAACTGGGATATATTATACATGAGCTCTGTGCAAAGAGTAGAGGTTTGGCTGAATCAGAACTACAGAGACCTAGATTTCTATCCATCTTCCAGTAAGATTTGATTGGCAAGATTAACAAATAGCAGTCTTCTCTGTAGTGTGGCGTGGAGCCAGTCCTGGTTTTACTCCCACTGATTAAGGGGCTTATACTTTCACTGATCGATATTCCACCACTACCTGGGTGTAGATTTTAAACACCTGCCACAACATTTAAATAAAATGCATTATTTTCAGTGCCACTATCTGGACAGCAAGCATTGCTGAATATAGGCATAATATGGTCAGCACTGGATTTGTCCAGATAGTGTCAATATTCAATCTACTGTCCTGATAACTGTCTAGATAAAGTTAGGGCAGCTTTTTTACTTTCCTAAATGTATCCAGATCTTAGACTGAATATCACAGCATATTGTGTTTGAGTGATATTTTTTTCTGTATTGTATTTTAAATTAAGTATCACAAAAAGTGCACAATTTTGAATTACCATATTTTCACACAGATAATGCACACATGCATATAATATGCAGAAATGATGCCATTCTGTTTGAGAATTTTAGGATAATGTGCCCATGCGTACGCCCTTTGTGTTGCTCATCATACCAGGAATGAAATGCAAGTCCTACACTGCCGACTTCAAACTAAAAGTCATAGTGAGAGCAGAAGAAACGAGCAACAGAGCGGCAGAGAGAGAGTTTGAGGTTGGAGAGACATCCATTCACGAATGAAGAAGGGAGAAAAAGGAGCTCAAGATTATGAACCCCTGCAAACGCGTACATTGTGGGACAAAGCAAAATGGCCTAAACTGGAGAATGACTTGAGAGATTGGGTTCTTTCTCAAAGGGAATAAAATCAAGCTGTCTCTGTTGTTGCAATTCAGATCAAAGCAAAACTTCTGGCAAATGAAAGAGGAATCGGTGATTTCAAAGTGGGTTTCACCTGAATTTCTAGATTTGGGAAAAGAAATGGACTTTCAGTGAGAATGAGAACCACTGTAGGTCAGCGACTTCCGGACGACTGAGAGCAAATGTGAACGACTTCCTTGAATTTGTCTCTAAAGAAATCTCTGAACATGGTATCTCTGCAGTGGATGTTATAAATATGGACGAGGTTCCAAGGTCTTTCAACATCCTGCCACTAGGACTGTAGCTGCTTTAGGTATGAAAACTGTAACCATTACCGAAAGTGTACTGTGCACTTCCCCTCACTGGTAACAGCACCTGGGCTCTCGGGTAATGGATTTCCACACCCAGAGCAATGAGAAGGAAGCAAGTACGGTTAATAATACAAAACACACACAATTGTATTATAAAAAAAACACCAAAGCTTTGGGAGAGAGAACAAAGCTTGCACCTCGTTTCCCTCACATCACAGACTTTGGCTATTTTATTTATAGGTCAAAATTCCATTACACAGCATAATTTTCACCTTTTATTTATTTTTATTTATTTAACTATTTTCTTTTATACCGCCCCTTCCAGAGATCAAGGGCGGTTTACATATAACAGTTTAACAGTCTTGTACACATTTGTATACATTTTACATTGAACAATAGAAGTCAACTATTTACATTGAACAATAAATTTAACTTTGTAGGTAATTAAAGCAAAACAAACATCAAACTTTTTACAAATGTATATTTACAGTGGTTGTGTGTGGTGCATAGGGCAGATACTGGTGTAGGTGCTGGAATTTTTCTACGCCAAGCATCGCATATATTCATAATGTGCATCTCTATGTCTCTGTCATAGGTCAGATCTTATTAATATAGGTCATCATGAGGAGACATGCATGTATTCCCAGACATAACTTTATAAACAATAATTCTAATGCAAGCAGTTTTCATATCTAAGACTGAAGAGAAAGTTCTTCCCTGCACTATCTGTTTTATAACAAACTTAGGGGCTTGTTTACAATGGGGCCGCGGCTCCGATAATGATCGGAAACCGCTACCGTGGCTTTGTAAACAAGCCCCTTAGTTTCTCTGTTATGTGAAAGTTCAGCCTAGTTTTTCAGTAGAGTCTCTCAAGGTCGTTAGCTAAGTAATAGGCCCTGGAATGTTAGAGCTACTGAATCTGTGGTGTTAACTCTTTCTGAGGGCTTTCAGTAATATAGTGTTATTAAGTACCCTCACATTGTATACAGCCCTGTACAGACAAGCTTCCTTTCAGTCCCCCCCTCTGATTCTGCAAAGAATCATTTCAAAGGTAAAGAAACTCAGACATTGATATTACGGAAAGATTGTAAATAGACTCTGGGCCAATCTGCAACATCATCCTAGGGATCAGAGTCCACTGACTTCTTACAGCAAGCAGACATTACACAGAGAATCAATGCTCCTAAAATAAACCCCCCAAAAATCCAAACAGTGATGCCAACATGCCTCGCAGGGGCTTAGACGATGAATTCCAGAAAGAAGAGACAAAGTCAAAGAAATCAGAAAAAAACTCACATAACTACTACTTGGGACAAAAGTACAGTTTCTAACCTTATCTAGAAGGCCTTTCACTACCTTTCCTTCATTATCCAGCAAAGAACAACAATGATCAAGGATTAATCCACACACTCCATTTTCCTTTGCTAGGAGGTAGTCTAAAGCCATGAGATTCTGGGCTGCATAGGCAGACACCTTGTCTACTGCACCTTGTAGCACACTAATTGTCTCTGTGCGATCCAGGGCCGTAAGTTCAACTGCCTGTAACCGCATAATCTGGGTACCATATTCTCTTGTGGGTGCTATTGCTCCAAAAGTTGAAAGCCAAACAGTACCCATAAATACATCAATCTGAGATTTAGTTAAAGGGCTTGTAGAGTCTACTAGTTGCTGTGCAGCTGCTATAGTCTTATCCTGAGGGGAAATATCTCTTTTTCTTCTTAAAGAATCATTTGGGGTTTATAATAAAGTAATATTTTGGTACGGTAAAAATCGCCATGGGGTAGCTAACTGGGCAACATAGCAAGTACCTGACCAACCTCTAGGCAGTTCTGTATATGCAAGATTACCACACACAAAATAATCTCCTTCTAAAGCCACTAACCCGCTCTCCCAAATTGTCAACTTGTGGGACAAGATATATTCTGTGTACAGTTATTCAAAGCCCACTGAGTAATACTCATCTTTTCAATTCCTACAGATAGATTGTTCCCAGGGATGGTAATATCCTAACAAGGGGAAACTCCATTTAGGTATGTCTGGGTCTGAACTAGTCATTTAAAGGGATTGGGTATCCAGAACTATTATACTGTAACAATTCATGATCATATACTTGGTTCCCTTGTGTTGGCACTAATTGCACTGCTGAAATAAAAAAAACTTCTTACATGGGATTTTTTTATACCAGGTAGAGGAATTATGTAACATTACTGTTTTACAAATGTTTCAAGAAGCGTCCCCTACCTTTTTCCCTGTATTTTGAGCCATAAAACATATTGGAGGGGACATTAGAGGCATAGGGCTAATCATTCTAGGGTCTATGGTTGCATGAAATCATTGTACAGTGGTTAGATTAAAAGCTATGCCACGAAACTCTTGAAATGTTTTAGGCCTAGCTCGTAGCAAAAACCCATGCTGAGTGGCTATCACAGTTGGAAGGCAAACAGCATATCTGAAAGATTAAAGTGTTTTGTGACTGAGTGTAAGTGTGACTCAAAAATATTTGGGTGTTCCCCATAACGTTCCCAAGATTCTGAATGCAGTACTGCTTCATTAACAATAATATGCCATAACACAACTACGACTAGATAAGGAAACATTCTTAACAGACCTCTAAATATCTAAAACTATTAATTACTCCAAAAATAAATGTTCTCAGAAAAACATGAAAACACAACTATCAGTACTATGAAGATAAAGCACAGTTACTTACCTGTAACAGGTGATCTCTGGGAACAGCAGGAATAAGTCTTCACATATGGGTACGTCGGTACCGACGGAGCTTGCGTGGGAACGCTCCCCAGCGTCCAATCAAAAAGCTTTTGGGAGCATCCCTCAGTACCTGCGGGCTGCCTTCCCGCCTTTCCAACTGTCTCTCCTCAGTTGAGTTTTATAGCTGAGACAAAGAGAGAGAAAGAGGAAAGGAAGATAGATAGAGAGATACAACTCCTAGGGGAGGTGGGTGGGTTGGGAAGACTTATTCCTGCTGTTCCCAGAGATCACCTGTTACAGGTAAGTAACTGTGCTATCTCCAGGAACAAGCAGGAATGAGTCTTCACATATGGGGACTCCATAGCTTTAGATGCCAGGGAGAGATCCCATAAATTGTGTGTCCCTGGAACAGGACTGCACCTCCTCACATGGATCTCTGGCATCCCATGAGGGATGGTGGGTAGGAGTTGATTAAGTATGGAACAGGTGTTTAAGAACAGCCTGACCAAACAAGGCATCCCGGCGGGAGTCCTTGTGCAAGCAGTAATGGACTGTGAAGGTATGAACCGAGGCCCAAGTGGCTGCTCGACAGATGTCGTCAATAGACCCAGAATTCAGACTACAGGTAAGGAGTCCTTGTATGTATGATAATTATCATGAAAATTTTTGAAAATGAACAATCACAAAATGGACCTCACCTACTGGATTTCAGGAAGTAGAGAGGCTGATGGAGTCTACTGGGGATCCAGTAGAAGAATCTTCAAGGTGACCTCACTGAAGTGAAGGTGAAGGTCCAAATCTGGTAGTGACAGGTGATCCAGGTATCAACTGGGGTAGTACAAAAACGGTAGGTCTTTAGTGGAAAGCTTATGGAAAAAGCTGGGAACTCTTTTGGCTATAGAGTTACTCACAGTTAGGAGCAAAAGAGGAAGACTGACCGATTTGGACAAACTAGCCCACTCCTGAAGGGAAGAAGGGGTATGGGGAAAAAGCCCGTATTCCCAAGAAGGACAGATGTTTGAAGGGTTGAAACCTCAGATCTACTGAAGATCCACCCTGTCTTTCCTAACAGGTGAGAGATAGGAAAGATATTTGAGTATGGAGCTTCAGGGATACCTAAACCTAGGGTTAAGGTAGGAGCTGTCAGTACCACAGTAGTGGTTGTGTGCATAATATCCCAGACATACTGTGGGACAGTATCAAGATATGCAAGTCCACTGTCTGGAACCTATAGGAAGGTAAATCCTTTATAAACATAGATAGAGAGATAAGTATATAAATACATATCTAACTATAAGGAAGCATCTCGACAGATACACATATATATATATATATGTGTGTGTGTCTATATATATAAGATCTGGAGAGGCATGACATATATGCACACGCAGCTTACAGACATATGTATCTATATAGAAGTATATAGAGATATATACATACATGAATATATATGTCTAAAAATAAATGTCTGCAATTAAGCAGATAGAGATATGCCCATAAGAACATTCACATGGGAGATGTGAAGAGGAAAGATTAATCTAATAACAAGAAGGTGAAACCTACTTGAGAAGATATATAGAGAATCTATTCCCCCTGGCTAAGATGGTGCAGGAATGCCATCCAGTGAAAATAACCAGGATGGTTGCTTGAAAAAACAGAGGATAATATCCGTCTGTAAACAGCAAGTCCTGAGTGCTGTAGAACTCTCACATGGTAAATGGAGAGAAAATGCATAGGATGAGATACCAGGCTGACCCACTGGAGGGACACAAGGGGTATCATGCATTATTAGTTAAATATCTGCTGTCCATGAAGGAATAGGATACCATGAGGACAAACTGCAAGGAAAAAAGAATATTCCTTGTAGGAATTGGAGACCTCTTTAGACGTTCACGTAACAAAAGCCTATGTCCTGTATTATAAAAGGAGATAGTAGGGTATGGAAAACCTTCACAGTCATGGAAAATGACTGAGGAAGCCTTTTCCAACCATATAGGATAGTCATTAGAGAGAAAATCCCATGCTCTCTAGCAAGGGCCCATAGTTCCTGTTATTTGTAAAAACCAGATAAATGTATCTTGTCTGAAGTTCCTTGTTCTTTGTAAACCGCGCTGATAAAGAATAGTGCGGTATATAAAAATGTTAAAATAAAAATAAATAAATAAATAAATAGTAGAAAGCTTCTCTGTAAGATTGCAGAGAGCATTATGCAGGAGAATTGGGAAAGAAGCTGGCTGTTGGAAAAAACCAGCTGCACGTCAATTATGCTGCCAAGTCCAAAGGAATTGGAGATGGCAAGAAAAGAAGATAGTGTGATAAGTCTGAAGTGATTAGGATTATCCAAGATAGATGAGAACACTATCTTGGAATCACTACTAAGGACAGACAGAAGTAGTGGAAGACAAGACTGGAACTTGTGGAAAAGTACCAGTAGTCTAATCACTGTAACTCCTGCATGGGCAGCTGCTGAATAAGACAGAAGAGAGAATCTTTCTGTGTAAAACAGAGAGAACAGACAGAATAAGAGGAGAAATTCCTGTCTCTGTCTGGTGAGCTGCCCAGGCAAAAGGAGGGAGTTTATTCAAGAGAAAAACCTCCACACTGGAAAGAAGAAATGATTAGAAAGACTAAAGAAGCTCTGCAGAGGTATGGTACCACTCTTTCAGGGGAAACCCTGGATAAGAGGGTAGAGAAATAGGAGCTGAAGGGTGACTTACCATATGGTAAGTCTGTGGAAGGAAAAAATTCATGTTGGAACAGAAAACTATCATGGGATAGTTGTTAAACCTCTCTTCTTGGTAGGAAGAAGAGGAGAAACCTAGGACCCATAGACATGAATATCCTGACAGCTCAACATACCTAGGAGCAAAATGATGTCCTAAGAAAAGGAATCCATGTGTAGAGTTTGAATGAAAGAAACAGTGAAAAACTTCTACTGAGAAGAAATCAAACTGTAAACTTCAGGACCCTATGGTTGCTGGGTTTGTTCAGCCTGGCTAGAGTTTGGATTCTTCAGACCAGGGCGATGTTTCCCCTGCTTGGGAACATTTGTATGATGGGCAGGAGAAGAGTGAAACCTTCTTCTCCTAGGAAAAGAAGGTTTGGTAGGGCATTTCCTACCTACTGGGGAAGGAGAAGGCTTAGAATAGCCTCCAGAAACAGGGAAGTCAGTGGACCACTGAGCAACCTGATTTAAAGACTCCTTATTGAAGAGATTTTCCCCAGTACAAGGAGTATTACCCAGTCTTTGTTGTGCCCATCTGCTTAAGTCTGAAGCTTGGAGCCAGGCTCTACGTCTTGCCCCTATGGCTATAGCAGAGGTTCTACTAACAGACTCAAAGGAATCTAGGGAAGCACGAGTAAGAAACTAAGAGATACTTTGAATATGACTAAGTAGAAAGGAATAGTCTGCAGTCTTGGGTTCTGAAAGAAAAGGAGTCAAAAGATATAGTTTCTTTGTGACCTCCTGAAGGGATAGACTCATATAAAAAATATATGAGAGAATCCTCGTTGACAGCATGGATGTCTGAAAGGTTTGACGTCCAAAGGCATCTAGTGTCCTAGACTCACGACCTGGAGGGTAAGAAGAGTGTTTCTTCTTACTTTTCATCTTTCTCATTGCTGATTCCACCACAATGGAATGATGGGGGAGTTGAAACCCTGGAGAGGGGGGGGGGGCACCTGATATAGAAGATCAGTTGCCCTAGAGGGTGAGGGACCCTTAAAGGTGTTTCCCACATTCTTAGAAGAAGATCTTGCAAAGAATGATGTAAAGGAAGCATTATATTTTTCTTTTCTCCAGTAGAAAGAGAGCCCTGTATAGGATCATAGCCAGGGATAGGAATAGCAAGAGATGTTGCCATATTCAGGAGAAAATTCTGATAAGAAGGATCTCCAAAAGGAACCGTCCCTGGGCAGGCTAGACCTGAAGAACTAGCCTGGGTACCAGAGGATCTACGTGAGAATATAGGAATATAAGATTCTGCATGGTGCAAGAAAGGATCCTTAAGGGATGGATGCTGGTACTGGAGGTCATCACCTGAAACAGTCAGTACTGCATCGTCCATGCCAGGTATCGACTCCAAACTTGGTATAGAATGGAGCGATCCTGGTGAAAAAAGCATGGAAGGAGCTGGTCCCGATGTTACTGCGGGTACCGGCACCGATATCGATACCGGTAGCTGTGTCGGAATCGAAGACGATACCGACATTGAAGCAGTCATCGGTGGCTGCTCCTTCGGTACTGAGGTAACCGAAAGCCTTTGGTAATCACCCCCGGTACCGAGCATCCGGAACCAGGAAATGTCGGTACCCAGTCTTCCAGACTAGAGATCGATTCCAGACTCGGCATCGAAGGAAGCGAGTCTATCGATGCATGTCTAGAGGGTACCGACTTCGGTGGTAGTATCGGCGTTGATGCCGATACTGGAAAGTCAATCTGGAGCGTATCGATCGGTCCCGAAGGTACCGAGAAAGCCAGATGACGATCCCTGGTGAGGAGTGAATCGCTCAACACCAGTGCCGATGCCGGGGTATCGGTACCGCTCGAAGCGGATGCCACCACTGAGCATGGCTCAGGTATGTACTGTGAGGGGTGAGCCCCAGGAACAACCTGAAACCCCTGAAAGGCTTTGGAGGCCAAAGACTCCCGCCGGGGTTGTGAAGCCAATGGACCCTTGAGGGCAAGGCCAGAGCCGTCATCATGCTGAGCATGAGACATACCACTCAAGGTTTGGCTAGTCTTAACAGACTGTTTGTGGGTTACCTGATCTTGTGGAGAAGAAATAGTCGGTGCCCTGACACTGGAAGGGAACTCGGTATCGAGGGAAACGCGAAATGGAAAATCTCTTCTCACAATATAGTAGCCTAATGGCTCCGGAGGAAAATGGTCAGGACCCAAACAGGTTAGACACCAGTTCTTGGAGTTTAAAAACAAAACTGTACCGCCACAGCTTAGACACTTCTTAGGAAAAGAAGGTGGCGGCTCCATGATGGAGAGGCCTAGAAGGCCCAAAAAATATAAGACAGAAATTGAGGGAAAAAAATTCCCTGAAAAGAAAAAGAAAAAGAAAAAACACCGGCGGTACCGGTGGAGTCGGGGAGACAGCCGCGACCACAAGAAAAACAAAGAATTAAAGAAAAAATTTTCTGCGGTGACAGGAGGACGTCCTGCCGGCTCCACGGAAAAACAAAAATTGGGGAGAAACAGTTGGAAAGGCGGGAAGGCAGCACGCAGGCGCTGAGGGATGCTCCCAAAAGCTTTCTGATTGGACGCTGGGGAGCGTTCCCGCGCAGGCTCGGTCGGTACCGACGTACCCAATTGTGAAGACTCATTCCTGCTTGTTCCTGGAGATACACTATAACCACCCCAACTCCCAATCTCTTCATGAAGTAGACATTAAGTGCCAAAAGGTCATCACTTATATATTAGTAAAGAACTAATTTTATCAACCTGATCAGCAGTATAGATGCTGGAAAAGGTCTCT
Organism: Ichthyophis bannanicus; assembly: GCA_033557465.1. Taxonomy (NCBI): domain Eukaryota; kingdom Metazoa; phylum Chordata; class Amphibia; order Gymnophiona; family Ichthyophiidae; genus Ichthyophis; species Ichthyophis bannanicus. Next base: position 66,760,953 of record CM066045.1, on the reverse strand, counting down.
TACATAATTAGTTCATTCAAAAAGCAATTAATCATGATAGTCTTTTCTGCAATATCACTGTTCAAGTCTGAATGAGTCTCTGCGTTGCAACAGAAGACACCTCTTTTGATTCACAAATGCAAGGAACCACCCTCTGGATCCTGTGAAGGAGCCTTTTTACACTGTGAAAGATGTATCCAACGAGATTGTCCTTCCACTTTACAAGCTCAGTATCCCACCAGCAGCATACGGAATGGACCTAGGAACTTGGGAGCCAGAAGTGTCTTTGGATGCAAGTTCTTAATCAGGAACCAATCTCCTGGCTTCAATTCCGGATGCGATAACTCTGAAGGAGTATCTTGCTGAGGATTCGCCTGTAATAAAGGAGAAACAGACAAAATTGAGTGCAATCATGAGCAATAAGTCAAGATATTGCTGTGCAACAGTTGAGGATCTGGGATTATTAATTCATGTGGAAAAGTAGCTGGATGTCCAGTAACTATTTCATACGGTGTCAGGCCTCCTCGAGCACGCTGGGGGGAATTACGCACTGCCATAAGGGCAAAAGGAAGGGCTTCCGTCCAATCTGTAGCCCAATCCTGTGTCAGAGTGCGTAAGTGACTTTTGAGTGTCTTATTCATCTGTTCCACTTGGCCAGAGCTTTGCGGATGATAAGGAGGGTGCAGTTGTCTTTTAATCACATACCATTGTTCAATACCCTCCCAAACACTCACAACAAAGGCTGGACCCTGATCAGAAGAAAGAACAAAACAGGAATAAATTGAGTGAGCAGTAATTTGATGGAGACACCAGTAGTCATACTGGTAGGGAGATAAGCTTCTACCCATCCAGAGAAAAGACAAGTGACCACCAACAAATACCGTTTCCCCCCTCTGGCACAGGGCAGATCTGTAAAATTAAGCTGCAAAATCACAAAAGGATCCAGAAGGTTTGGGAAGGGTGGAAGAAACCCGTATAACTGACCCTACTCTGCCAGCCCTGAAACTGTGCAGACAAGCTGCATACACAGCCTGTGCCACAGAAAAAAACATTGGGTGATACCAGAGAACTGAAAAGGCATGATGCATAGCCACAGCTGACAGGTGAATAAACCACTGGGCAGGAGAGGGCCTGCTTCACTGTAGTCCTTGGATGCACTGCAAGTGGGGTGAAATTAAAGCTGATGGTAGTTTTCAGCAGTTACCATGCCCTGCAAAAAACTGTCCACTGATGTGGTTGTCCATTGCAATAGGAAGGGATGGATGGACTGTGACCTTTTGAAAGTTTGGATTGATAAATGCTATAGGGCCAGGCATGTGGGATTCTTCTCGAAGAACTCTTTACTAATTTTCAACGCCATGGCTGCCCACAAAGAGAAAAAGTTCTAAATTATATAAACTCCACTGGTGTCCACATAGCTGTAATACCTGGCAGTGTTACCTGCAAGCTAAGCCGATAGATATATTGGTTAACCATCTATTCAAGACATTTATGAGAAGAGAGTGGGACGAATGGATGCAATCTGAGATTCACAAATTCACACCATCAGGAAGATCGAAGCAGGCACAGTTTCTGGAAGTCTGCAAGTGGGTGTTATCTACTTGGGGTAAATTAACGCCACAAACGTTCTGCAATGGCTTCAGAAAGGCTGGGATTGTCTACCAGCAGAATAAGACACATTCAGATACTGATGACAAAGGTGAAGATGACAATAGCAGTGACGCCGACATCACTTCAGAAATCACAGAAGAGCGTCTGCAGTTGGCTCTCAGTTATTTCAGCAATGACAGTGAGGAGAGAACAGACTTTGGAGGTTTCGAGGAGTCAAATGATGATGATGAGGTAGACTGAACTGGAATTGGCCTAGTCTAATTTAATCTCATTTAGTTCATTTACTTAGTTACTCACTTACTTACTTAAGTCTCATTGGATAGAGGAGTAGCAACTGCCTCATACCCAGAAGATTAAGGGTTCGATTCCCACTGGCACTCCTTGGGCAAGTCACTTTACCTCCATTGCCTCAGAAGAAAAGGCTGGCAATCTACTTCCGGTGATTACATTGCCAAGAAAACCCAGAGGTAGCTGGATCGCCATGAGTCAACGCTGACTTGAAGGCACTAAAAAAAAAAAGTCTCATTGGAATTCAGCATTTTAGAAAGAAAGAAGTTATTAAAAAGTTAAAAATGACTTGCAATTGTTTTTTGTGTTGAGTTAATAATTGCATATATAATGAGCACACGTATAAAACACACAGGGGGATGTGGTTTTTGCAAAAAAAAGCATATAACGCACGCGCTACATGCAAGAAAATATGGCATTGTGTGCAGAATTCCAGTAGGAGCAGGATATACAGCAAAGCTCTCCCAAAGGTTTTTCCTACATTCCGTAATCTGAAGATTTCTGTCCTCTTTGGCCTTCATTTTTTATATTTTTTAAATTTTATTCTATTTTATTGAGTTTTTAGAAAATGAATGTTCTGCTTTGTTTTCTGTCTCATGATGACAGTTCATCCTTTTCCATGTTCTGCTAGAATATTCCACAGCAGAGGCTTTCACCTGCTCTTCTTCAGATGTCTTGGACTGAGCCACGATATGGAGCTCTTTATTGAAAAGTCATGTTTATTGCCTACCACTGGGACTTTGTGGCTGAACTACATCGCTATTGTGAACAGCTCAGAGAGTTCCTCTTTGCTAAGGCAATTCAGCAGAGGATGCAAGTTGAACAGAGATCAGCTGCCTCTGCGCATTCCCTCTCTATGCTATTAGAAAGCAAGATCATTCTGTATAAGGCCCAGAGAGGTCCAGATGCATAGGAGCAGAATATGGGGACATCCTTTTGTTGTTCTATCTCTGGAGGTTCCCAGGTCAGAAATGTTTTCCCCTTCTCAGGGTATGCATTGGCCGGCGGATGGATTACCACCTCTGGAACGTGATACAGCGCATCCTGTGTAAAATGTGGACAGAGTGATGGCGCAGGATCTCATGCTTTGTACAATGTTTTACCCTCAGGACCTCTCAACCATATATGCGGTGCTGCTCCAACAGCTACCTCTTGATGTGAACTATTCCTGTGCAGACAGCTGCACCCCGAGTTTTTCTGCACGGTCATCATTGGTTCAGTCTCCTGACCAGGAGCCTGTGCTGACTCGCCTAGTTATATGTACTACTTCATCTACACAAGCAAGTTTGCTTTTAGATCAGTTGTTCATGGATTTAGAACTGGTTTATGCATTCTTTGATTTAGAAAAGCACCTGCGAACAGTTTACCTCTCTTCCAGTTATATTACTTAAATATTTCTACAGTCTGCTTGTTTCAAACGCTTCCTTATGGATGGCATGCTCTAAGTGTATATATAATATTAAAATTTTTCTTCTGTGTTTTATGATTTCACACCTTCTTGACAGCAAGGTGCAAACAGGCCAGAGTTTTATGTCTGGTACAGTTTCTTTATTTATATTTTTTTTTTTTAGTGAAGTCAAGTCAGTGCTGACTCTTGGCGACCCAGCTGCCTCTGTGTTTTCTTGCCAATGCATCACCGGAGGTAGATGGCCAGCCTTTTATTTGTGAGGCAATGGAGGGTAAAGTTACTTGCCCAAGGTCACAGAGTGCCAGTGGGAATCAAACCCTTGATCCTCTGGGTTACTAACCACTAGGCTACTCCTCCACTTGTCTAGTACAGTACAGTTGTATAAATTAATCAGTGATATCATTATTATTTGTAGTTTGTAGTCATTAACTACAAATGGTGAAGTTCAGGTCTGTAATATCTGTTTTGTTGTGAAACTGAACTAGTTAAGGTGCACGAAACACTTAATAATTTCTGTCTTAATGCTGCAGGTATCTAGACCGTCTCATCATTGCCCTTGGTGTTCCTTATCGTCTCTCCAGTCCAGTCCCTCTCTCTTCTGGGTTGTGTAACCCTTCCAGCAGCTTGGAGGCTGAGCCTATCATCATTTTGATGATGCTCTGGTATAAGTACCGCTGGCACCACCCACTGCCACCAGTAAAACTCAGCCTCCAAGCAGCTGGAGGGTGCCAGTAAGCCAGAGGGCTTACAGGAGAGACTGCAGGCAGGGAGTTAGTTTTTAGGGGCTCCCAGAGCTAGAACTTATTTTAATTTGGTTAATTTGACTTTAACTTTTACTTTAAAATTTACCTTAATTTTAGCACTGTAGCTTTAAATTTAATCTCCCTCTTCCCTCCCTCCCCTCCCTACCCCCCCTCCCTACCCCCCCCACCTCCTCCTCCCACCTGCCCTCAGTTCAGAGGGCGGTGGATGCCCGATCTCCCGGATACGATCGCGGAGGAGAAATGCCTGCTGCCACGCGGGGGAGAGAGAAGGAGAAGCCTCCCCTCGCGAGCAGAGCCAGCTGACACTCCTGGGCCCCTTAGATGCGGCCTGCCCTGCCTCGCGCCGAAGCCGTCTGGGTGGCTGAGCGCTAGAGGTGGTTCAAGAGCCTCGAAGAGCAGCGCGAAGGAAACGGCAGCGATAGAGGCCGTCGGAGTGCTCACAGGAGCAGCGGAAGCGGCAGGGGAGACGGCGACCGGCGGCGTGTGTGAGGCCTCACGACCGCCAGACTGAACGCTGTGCGGCTGCCGGCCTAGCACATGGCCGCGGCCTAGCATGTGGAAATCAGCAGAGGACGGCTGATTTCCCCGCGGCTGTAAGACAAGGGGAGAGGAGCAGGAGTAACAGCAAGTATATTATTTAGTTAAGTTTATTTAAGTTTTAATTTTGTTTATTCACATTGCACTTTAAATTTAAGTTTAGATAGAGTCAGCTTGGAGCTAATCTCCCCTAATTTATCTCAAATTTGTTTGGGGCTAATTAACTTATTTAATTTGCTAATTTAATATCGGGACAACACACCATGCCCGGCAAGCCATGGTGTCCAGTCTGTGCCATTTGTCGGGGCACGGTGTCGGAAGCAGGAATCTGCAGGGGTTGCTCTGCAGAGGCTGCTTCTGTGGAACAAGAAATCCAATTGGCTTTATCTCAAGATTCCCAGGGATCAGGAGACCCTCTGGAGGAGGGGGGGGGGTGAACGATCCTCACCTCCACCTTCAACCATGGATTTGCCTGGAACTTCCCTGTCCCACCTCTCCACGTTGTCGGAGGAAGAGGGGGGCTGGGGACACTATTCACCTGAATTTGTCCTCCTTCTGCACAAAGCCTATTGCATGCGCCAGCAGGGGGCAGGAGGGTCGGGGGCGTCGCAGGCAAACTTACCTTCCAGACGGGTGATGGCGGGGACCCTCCCAAACATGCTAGACTGATGAACGAAGAGAGTCTTACGTTCCCTATACCGGACACTCTGGAGGAGGAGGTCTCAGACAAGGAAGTAGGGGAAGATGAAGAAGAGCTCGAAGAGGGAGAGATCCCAGAGGAGGAACAAGCCCGAATAGTACGAGTATTTTGTCGGGAGGAGCTCCCAGCATTGATTACTGAGTTGCTGAAAGTGCTCAATATGGCTCCTGACACGCCAGCTGACAAGGAAGCTTTGGAGGACCCATTGATCCAAGCCATTAGAAAGTCCCAGAAGGTGTTCCCAGTGCACAGAGTGGTGCTGCAGATGATTCAGGAGGAATGGAATCAACCAGAATCCAGCCTGAGGGGGATACGATCTATGGCTCGTCTGTACCCATTGCCAGAGCTAGACGAGGAGTTGCTGAAGTCTCCCAGGGTGGATGCGGTGGTGTCAGCAGTCACAAAAAAGACAACTATCCCAGTCAAGGGCAGTGCGTCCCTGAAGGATACCCAGGATAGAAAACTAGATACGTTGCTGAAGCAAGCCTTTGATGTTAGTGCTCTCGCCTTACAGGCTTCGGTGTCAGGGGCTTGGGTGGCGAGAGCCTGTCTGAGGTGGTCTCAACAACTTCACTTAGCAGGTGGCCTGGCTGGAAATGCGCAGACAGAAGTGGCTAGGATGGAGTCCAGAGCTGCCTACCTGGCAGATAGTACGACCTCATTAGGAGCCTAGCAAAGAATATGGCCTCGGTGGTAGCAGCTCTGCGATATTTGTTGTTGCGCAACTGGGTGGCAGATGCCTCTTCAAAGGCACGCCTGAGTAGACTCCCCTTTAAGGGAAAGTTGCTCTTTGGAGAAGACTTGGATAAGTTGGTAAAGGAACTAGGCGAGACTAAGGGAGGCAGGCTCCAGGAGGATAGATCGAAGCAAGGCCGTTCGCCGGCCCCCACACGTAGCCAACCAAGGGATTTCCAGAGGTTTCGACCTGCTAGGTCGACATCCTTTCACAGGGGCCGTTTCCCCTCGAGAGGACAAAGCTTCCGGGGGTTTCGCAGAGCGAGAAGAGGCTTTGGGGCCTCTTACTCCTCTGCGGGCCCTAGAAAACCACAATGAAACAACGGGGTTCTGGGAGAGGTGCCTGCTGGTGGGAGGTCGGGTAAGGCAGTTTCTTCCCACCTGGGCCCGGGTCATATCCGATCAATGGGTTTTGGAAGTGGTCCGAGAGTGTTATGCTCTCGAGTTTGCAAAGCAGGTATGACCAGCGTTTATTCAGTCTCCCTGCAGATTGCCAAGAAAGAGAGCAGCAGTAGAAGACACTCTTTCAAGGCTACTATTGCTAGGGGCAATGGTTCCCGTTCTGGCAGACCAACGCGGATCCAGTCGGTACACAATTTATTTTGTAGTACCAAAGAAAGAAGGGACTTTTCAACCAATCCTCAACATAAAACAATCAATCGCTGTCTCAGAGTGCCACACTTTCGAATGAAAACCCTGAAGTCCGTAATTGTGGCCGTACGGCGGGGAGTTCTTGACCTCCTTAGACCTGACAAAAGCATATTTGCATATTCCCATCCGAAAGGCTCATCAGCAGTTTCTGAGATTTGCTGTCCCAAGAGGACATTTTCAGTTTCAGGCTCTGCCCTTTGGCCTGGCAACTGCCCCTTGAACTTTCACCAAGATGATGGTGGTGTGGCCACAGCCCTACAAAAGGAGGAAATTTTGGTACATCCCTACCTGGACGACTGATCCGGGCAAAATCAGAGGCGGAGAGTCGCAGGGCAACGGCCAGTATGGTAGCATTCCTGGAGGAGTTGGGGTGGGTCATCAATCGGGCAAAGAGCAGATTAGTACCCACGCAGGAGATTGAGTACCTCGGAGCAAGGTTCAACACCGCGAGAGGAAAGGTGTTCCTGCCGAAGCAGAGGTTAAGAGATCTGAGAAACCTCATGTCACAATTTCTGGACAGGCAGAACCCTACGGCCTGGCATTATCTATAAGTGCTGGGAACCATGGCGGCAATGATAGAGGTGGTGCCGTGGGCCAGAGCACATATGCAGCTGCTTCAACAGGCCTTGCTGCGTCGATGGTCCCATCAGCATCATCCGTTGTCCATGATGTTACTCTGCCCCCAACTGACTAGGAAGAACTTGGAACGTGGAAAGCGCCTCGAACCTCCCCTGTGGGTACAGTTGACGATGGATGCAAGTCTGGTCGGCTGGGGGGCTCATTGCGAGGGCCAATTCGCCCAGGGTCGCTGGAGTCCGGTGGAGGCTCAGTGGTCCATCAACAGACAGGAAATGCGGGCAGTGCCCTTAGCACTCAGAGCATTCGAGCCCTTAGTCCGACAAAGAGCAGTCCGCGTCCTCTCCGACAACGTCACTACGGTGGCCTACATCAACCGCCAGGGAGGAACAAGCAGTCCTCCTTTGGAGGAGGAAGTGGACAGCCTGTTGCAGTGGGCAGAAGCCCTTTTAACAGCTCTATCGGCACAGTACGTGGCCGGTATAGACATTGTCACGGCCGATTACCTGAGCAGGTGCAAAATAGACCATGGAGAGTGGGAACTGGCTCAGGAGGTGTTCGACTAGGTGGTAGCCCGTTGGGGGACTCCGATCATGGACCTCATAGCAAGATGGGAATTGGCCAAGGCAAATCGATTTTTCAGTTGCAGGAAAGAAAGGATGTCGGAAGGCTTGGACACTCTGGTTCAGAAGTGGCCTTCAGAAGGCCTCCTGTATGTTTTCCCTCCCTGGGCTCTCATAGGGAGAGTCCTACAGCGGGTGGAAGCCAACCAAGGATTTGTAATTCTCATAGCCCTGGACTGGCCATGGTATGCAGATTTGGTGAGACTAATAGCCGGGCGGCCATGGCGGCTCCCCTGCAGGAACGATCTATTACTACAGGGGCCAGTACGGATGCCCAGGTGGATCGATTCTCGCTTACGGCCTGGCTATTGAAAGGGCGCGGCTCCGGAAGCGGGGATATTCAGGAGCAGTAATTTCGACCTTGTTGAGCGTGCGGAAGCGCTCAACCTGCCTCTCGTATGTGAGGGTATGGCGTATGTTTGATGAATGGTGTGCAGGACAAGAGAAAAAGCCCCTATTGGCCTGCGTCCCGGAGATCCTGGAGTTTTTGCAGGCAGGATTCAAGAAAGGCCTAGCGGCTAGCTCCTTGCGGGTTCAGTTAGCGGCATTTTGTGTTATAGGGGTAAGATCCGTGGAAAGCCCTTAAGGGACCACGCTGACATTAGCAGGTTCCTACGAGCAGTTAGGCGTTTGCAGCCCCAGCAGAGGTCAGTGATTCCCGCCATGGGACCTCAATCTGGTGTTGAATGCGTTAACCGGGAAACCTTTCGAACTGGGGGGAAAATCCTCATTGAAGGATTTGACCCTAAAAACAGTTTTTCTGGTAGCCATCTGCTCAGCTAGATGTATTTCTGAACTTCAGGCTCTGTCTTCTCTGTCACTCTTTCTCTCTTTCTTCAAGGAAGGATGTGGTCTTGCAGACAGTTCCTTCCTTCTTGCCTAAGGTCGTTTCTCCCTTTCATGTGAACCAGGTTGTATCTCTCCCCTCCTTTTCTAGTGAAGGGCAAAAGGGGGATGATGGGAAATTACGCCTCCTGGACATGCGTAGAGTGTTGAAGCGTTATCTGACTCGCACGGCGTCCTTTGGAAAGTCCGAACGGTTATTCGTTCAGTTTGGAGGGCTGCGCAAAAGGGAGGCGGTAGCCAAGGTTTCCATTTCTAGATGGATCCGGGAGACTATTGTGTCGGCCTATATCCTGAAAGGGAAACAGGTCCCAGTGGGTCTTCGAGCGTATTCAACTCGAGCCCAGGCCACTTCTTGGGCGGAACATAGTTTGGTTCCGCCGCTGGACATTTGCAGAGCGGCCTCTTGGTCGTCGTTGCATACCTTTGCCAAACACTACATGCTAGATGTCCAGGCGGCAGCGGATGCTGTGTTTGGGGATGCAGTGCTTCAGTCCGGGATGGCGAACCCCTCCCAGGCTTGAACTGCTCTGATACATCCCAGAAGAGAGGGATTGGACTGGACAGACGATAAGGAAGAGGTAATTAGACCTTACCTGCTAATTAGTGTTCCTGCAGGAACTCCAGTCCAGTCCCTGATCCCACCCGGGTTCTTCAGTTGCAGAATTCCTTTTTTCCAGAGGAAGAACACAGGACCGAAGACAAGGGAGCAAAGAAGATGTCGAAGAGTTCCTTGCAAAGGTTCTGGAGGCGAGGTGGGATGCTATGGCAGGGCCCTTTGGAGTGTGGGTGAGGGCAAGTGCGGATTCAGGTAAGCCTCCTCCTCCTCCCCCCCCTTCCTTTCTGGGGGCGTGGAAAAAGTTCCTACCGGGAGGGAGGAAAAAAGAAAAAAAAAAAAGAAAAACTTTTTTTGAAGTTATGGTTACTTAATTGTCTCTCCGATAAGTCTTCTTTTTCAATAAATTACTGGTGCCAGTGGTACTTATACCAGAGCATCATCAAAAGGATGATAGGCTCAGCCTCCAAGCTGCTGGAAGGATTACACAACCCAGAAGAGAGAGGGACTGGACTGGAGTTCCTTCAAGAACACTAATTAGCAGGTAAGGTCTAATTACCTCTTCCTCTCCACAACTCTTGAACACATGGTCCTCTCCCTGCTTCTACCATTTCTGGATAAATCTCTGACTCTTCACCCTCAGCAGGCTGGGTTTTAATCTCCAGGAACAAGCAGGAATGAGTCTTCACATATGGGGTATGTCGGTACCGACGGAGCCTGCGCGGGAACGCTCCCCAGCGTCCCAAATAAGGAAAGCTTTTGGGAGCATCCCACAGCGCCTGCGCGCTGCCTTCCCGCCTTTCCTAACTGCCTCTCTCCAGTTCTTCTTTTCCGCGGAGCCAGCAGGTCGTGTTCCTGTCACCGCTGAAGAAGTTCTTTATTTTATTTTATTTCTTTGGTCGCGCGTCTGCCTTCTTCGACGTCAGACCGGTACCGCCGGTCTTTTCTTTCTTTTTCTTAAAAAAAAAAAAAAAAGATACTTTCCGTTCCACTTCAGTGTATTTTTTCTTCGTTGGGCCTTAGGCCTAACAGAAAATTCCTCATGGAAAAACCTGCCTCCGGGTTTAAAAAATGCACTAAGTGCAGCGGTACCATCTCTGTTACCGACACCCATGACTGGTGTCTTAAGTGTTTGGGTCCTGACCATTCCATCACGGATTGTCCGTCCTGCACCATGTCGTCTAAAAGAGGTTTACAGAACCGAGCAGCCAAGCTCATTATACTGTTTCCCTCTGATGCAGCTTCGGTGGCATTGACGTCTTCCAGGGCTTCTTCTTCTTCCTCCTATGGATCTCAGGTAACCAAACATAAGTCCAGCCGGTCCTCGAAGGGTAGATCTCCCTCTAAGCATTGAGATGCCTCCGGGCTTGCCCTCGAGGATCCTGCACCGGCAAAAGTACCCCGGCGGGAAGCTCCGGCTTCCAAAAGCTCCTCCTATGGGGTCACAGGTTGACATCGATGGCACAGTCTCGACCGATCACCTGTTGCAATGTTCTGGGGTACCGGTGGAATCAGCCGGTACCGACCTCCAGACATTCATGGCGTTGATGGATCAGAATGTCCTGACCATGCAGCATGCCATTACGGCATTCATACAAGCTGCGACGCTGCTGGTACCGCAACAACCTTCGTTGTCGGTACCGGCTCCGACACCGGCTCTGATATCGTTTCCGGTGCCGGTACCGGTTGCATCGACATCGGCTTCGGTGTCGACTGCAGCGGCACACTGTCCAATGATGCCTATCGGTACCGATCCGGTACCGATGACTCCCGATGTCGATACCACCCGGTATGCGTATCGGGCTTTACAAGAGCATCCAGACAGGTGATACTTCGATTCCTCCGAAGACTCTGATGCATCGGAGGCCTCTGTCGAAGCATCGGTACTTCTTCCTCAGGAGCCTTCTTCTCCATAAAGAATAATGTCCCCTCCAGAAGACTTGTCTTTTCAAGACTTCATAAGGGAAGTGGCCAAAGGGCTTTCTATCTCAGTGGCCCCTGAGACAGAGCCTAGAGCCAAAAAATTGGATATTTTGCAATATCCCAAAGCTCCTAAAGAATCAGCCACTTTGCCAGTTCATGAGATCCTTTATGACCACATGATAGGCATATGGGAGACTCCTCTCACCATCTCTTCTCATTCTCGTAGGTTGGATACCATGTATCGTGTCCCTCCTTGTCCTGGATTTCATAAAACTCAGCTTCCTCACCATTCTATTGTGGTAGAGTCTGCTATGAAAAAGTTAGAGTGCAAAGAGGCACTCATCTGCTCCTCCAGGAAGAGAATGTAGAACCTTAGATGCTTTTGGCAGGAAAATTTTCCAGGCCAGTATGCTTGTTGCCAGAATCAACTCCTATAGTCTTTATATGGGGATGTTTCTGAAGGAAGTTACAGATCATCTGCAAACTTTCCTCCCTTTTCTTCCAGAAGATAAAAGGGAAGACTTTCTTACCTGGCTTAAGCATGCCTAGGATGTTTCCAAATTTTCTAACCGTGCAGCCTTTGACTCTTTTGAGGGGGCCAGCAGAGCCTCGGCCATTGCCATAGGTGCACGCAGAATTGCTTGGCTACAAGCTTCTGATTTGGAACCCTGGGTACAAGATGGATTAGGAAATCTTCCTTGTACAGGTGAAAACCTGTTTGGCAAAGATTGGCAAGCAAAGGCCACTCAAAAGGATGCAGAAAATTCTGCTTTGGATAGGCTTTCAAAGTCTACCTCTAATCCTGTCCAGAAGAGGTTGTTCAAAAAGGCATATTTTCCCAAGAAGGGAAGATATTATCCTGTTTATGGTCAACAGACATCATCTGCAGGTCGTTTTGCTGCAAAGCGTCAACAACCTAAACAGGCCAAGCCTAAGGCTACAAGGACTACTGTAGCCCAACAGCCTCAGTCTCCTCAGGGCCTTTGACTTGCAGCTAGAGAACTTAGCCTTTCTGGCTCTAAAAGACCCAGAGCCTCTCGCCATTCCAGGAAGGTTAGCTCACTTTGCTCCCAGATGGGAGCAAATCACAGCAGAGCACTGGACCCTTTCCATCATAAGGGAAGGGTACAAACTTCAATTTTCAAACCTTCCTCCTTACACCATGGTGAGACAGTTCAATTCTCCAACATCTCTTTTCGACCTTCTGGGTCAGGAGATTTCTACCGTTCTTGCCCAAGGAGCAATAGAAGAAGTACCTCTTCTTCAACAGGGCTCAGGGTTCTACTCCCCCTACTTTCTAATTCCAAAGAAAACAGGGGGCTACAGACCCATATTAGATCTCAGAGAATTGAACAAATTCCTTTGCAAGGAGAAATTCAAGATGATTTCTCTAGGTACTCTCCTTCCATTCCTTCAGAGTCAGGATTGGCTTTGTTCTCTAGATCTCAAGGATGCGTATACCCATATACTCATCCATCCAGCACACAGAAGGTTCCTTCATCTAGGAAAGCACTACCAATACAGGGTGCTTCCTTTTGGTCTGGCCTCTGCTCCAAGAGTGTTCACAAAATGCATGGCAGTAATAGCTGCATTTCTATGCACTCTGGGAATATTCGTATTCCAATATCTGGACGACTGGCTCATCCGAGCATCATCCAAATCAGAGGCCCAGACTTCCCTAGCCTGCACAATACGTGTTCTGCAGTATCTGGGACTGGTGATAAACATTCCAAAGTCCCAACTCACCCCTACTCAGTCTCTAGAGTTCATAGGGGCCCTGCTGGATACCACAACTGCAAGGGCCTATCTTCCCCAGGCCCGTTGCCTACGTTTAGTGCAGTTAGCCTCTCAGATTCAGTTAAAAACCCATCTAACTGCTCGAGAGATGTTACAACTGCTAGGCCACATGGCATCCACTGTGCATGTGGTCCCCTATGCTCGCCTTCACATGAGGGCAGCTCAATGGACTTTGTCCACCCAGTGGACCCAGGCATCAGGGGGTCTGTCAGACAAAATAGCAACCTCCAGGCGCCTCTTTTGGTCTCTCCAGTGGTGGAAGTCCACTCAAAATCTGTTGCTGGGGTCCCCCTTCCAACAATTGTTACCCCAAGCAATCCTTACAACAGATGCCTCTCCAAAGGGTTGGGGAGCTCATCTTCAAAACCTCTCCACCCAGGGCATTTGGTCTCCACAGGAGACCTCCCTACATATCAACATCTTAGAGCTCAGAGCAATCTTCTTAGCTCTCAGAGTCTTCCATACCCTGCTCAGCTACAAGACAGTCCTCATCCACACGGACAACCAAGTAGCCATGTTCTATGTGAACAAGCAGGGAGGATCTGGCTCTCTGTCGCTTTGCAATGAAGCTCCGAGATTGTGGACCTTCGCCAGAGAGCATCAAATTCATCTTCGGGCAGTATACCTTCCAGGAGTTCAAAACTCTTGGGCAGACAGACTCAGTCGAGTTCTGCTTCCACACGAATGGTCCCTTCATATGGACCAGATAGTCAGAATCTTTCGAATTTGGGGAACCTCGGACATAGACCTCTTTGCAAGTCCGTGGAATGCCAAACTTCCCCGATTCTGTTCCAGAATTCCGTGTCAGGGAGTTCAGGCCAGGGATGCCTTCCTCCTTCACTGGGGTCAAGACTTCCTGTATGCCTTTCCACCCATTCCCCTAATTCCCAAGACCCTGTTCAAGCTTCAGAGAGATCGAGGGACTATGATCCTCATAGCTCCACATTGGCCACGCCAAGTGTGGTACCCTCTACTTCTGCATCTCTCTCAAGCTCCCTCCCTGGACTTGGGGTCTGCTCCAGATCTCCTGTCTCAGGAGGGGGGAACGTTATGGCACCCAAACCCCCAATCTCTCCATCTCGGGACTTGGTTGCTGAAGGCTTAGACCTTCAAGATTGGCATCTTTCTCAGCAAGTAAAGGATATCCTTCATGCTTCCAGAAAGCCTTCTACTAGACGTTCCTATGCTTTTAAATGGAAAAGGTTTACCATTTGGTGTGCTGAGAAGGGTATTAACCCTCTAGCAATACCTTTGAATTCTTTACTAGAATATCTCCTGCATCTTTCCCATGCAGGCCTCAAAATGAATTCTGTAAGGGTCCATTTGAGTGCTATTGCAGCATCCCTCAAGCTTCTCTATGGACAATCTGTCTCCTCTCATCCTCTTATTGCAAGATTCATGAGAGGCCTTCTTTTAACTATACCTTCCATTAGACCACCTCCAGTGGCATGGGACTTGAATCTGGTTCTTGGTCAGCTCATGAAGCCACCCTTTGAACCCTTAGCCACTACCTCCTTGAAATTTCTTTCTTGGAAGGTTATCTTTCTTATTGCAGTCACCTCAGCTCGCCGCATCAGTGAATTGCAGGCCTTAGTGGCTAATCCACCTTATACAAGGTTCCATCATGATAAGGTAGTCCTTAGGACCAATCCACACTTGATGCCTAAAGTGGTCTCACCTTTTCATCTTAATCAAGAGGTGTTTTTACCTGTCTTTTTTCCAGGTCCTCATGCATCAAATGCAGAGAGGAATCTTCATACCCTGGATTGTAAGAGAGCTCTTGCTTTTTACTTACAAAGGACACAGCAACATAGAAAGTCTTCTCAACTCTTTGTTGCTTTTGATCCCTCTCATTTGGGACTTCCACTCTCTAAGAGGACACTGTCCAATTGGATTGCTCAGTGTATTTCTTTCGCCTACCAGAGTAAGAACCTTTCTCTGGAGGGCCATTTCACAGCTCATAATGTGAGGGCCATGGCCACCTCTATGGCTCATCTAAATTCTGTGTCCATCAACCAGATCTGTCGAGCGGCCACCTGGGCCTCGGTTCATACCTTCACAGCCCATTACTGTTTGGACAAGGACTCCCGCCGGGATGCCTTGTTTGGTCAGGCTGTTCTCAAACACCTGTTCCATGCTTAATCAACTCCTACCCTCCATCCCTAGTTGGATGCCTGAGATCCATGGGAGGAGGTAGAGCCCTTCTCAGGGTCTCACAACCTTGGGGATCTCCCAGGCATCTCTAGCTGGGGAGTCCCCATATGTGAAGACTCATTCCTGCTTGTTCCTGGAGATAGCACAGTTACTTACCTGTAACAGGTGATCTCTGGGAACAGCAGGAATAAGTCTTCACAACCCACCCACCTCCCCTAGGAGTTGTATCTCTCTATCTATCTTTCCTTTCCTCTCTCTCTTTGTCTCAGCTTTAAAACTCGAACTGGAGAGAGGCGGTTAGGAAAGGCGGGAAGGCAGCGTGCAGGCGCTGTGGGATGCTCCCAAAAGCTTTCCCTTTTTGGGACGCTGGGGAGCGTTCCCGCGCAGGCTCCGTCGGTACCGACGTACCCCATATGTGAAGACTTATTCCTGCTGTTCCCAGAGATCACCTGTTACAGGTAAGTAACTGTGCTTTCTGGGCACTCTACTGAAACTCTGCTTCGTGCTCTCATGAATGAAACATGGTCTTCTCTAGATCATGGTAATTTAGTTATTCTTATCACTTTGGACCTTTCTTCAGCTTTGGATCTAGTAGACCATTCTCTTCTGCTTCAGCAGCTTTATTCCATTTGGATCCGGGACTCTGTTCTCAGCTGGTTCTCTTCCCATTTTTGTCAGAATGTTCTTTCCAAGTTTCTTTCAAATCCTGGCCTTCTAACTCTTTCCCTCTCCTCTCAGAGGTTCCCCAGGGCTCTCTTCTTGCGCCCGCCTTTTCTAACATCTTCATCACTTCTCTTTCAGTTCTGATTCAATCACTCTGTTGCACATCCTTTCTCTATGCCAACGACATCCAGATCCTTTACACACTTTCCTCTTCTTCCTCTGAAATTTCCACTTTGCAGTCTTGTCTTCGCTCTGTTCACCAATAGTTATTTAATAATCACCTCATCCTCAATATCAGCAAATGTGAAGCCATTGCCTTCCCTTCTCCCTCGACTTCTTTACTCCCTCACCCTCCAGTTTTAAGATTCCATCAAAACCCTGAGCATTACCCTAGATTCCTAACTCTCCTTCAAACCCCATTTTGATTCCTTGTCTAAATCCTCCTTTTTTTTTTTTTTTGCTCTTTGTTGGCTTTGTTCGATCTGCTCCTCTTTCACACTTCCACTGTTCACTCAACTTGTACTGGCTCTTGTTGTTCCCCGTATCAATTATTGTTTATTTATTTAGCAACTTTTTTTATTCCACTGTATCTAGGTGGAAGAATAGCCTAGTGGTTTGAGCAACTGCTTAGTACCCAGGAGATCAAGGGTTCAGTTTCCACTGGCACTCCTTGTGACCTTAGGCAAGTCACTTTACCCTTCATTGCCTCTGAAGAAAAGACCTGGCAATCTACTTATGGTGATACATTGCCAAAAAAATCTAGAGGTAGCTGGGTCGCCAGGAGTCAGCACTGACTGACAGCACTAAAAAAAAAAATCTACCAGTCACAGCCATTTACATGGAACAAAAGAACAAGTAACTTTACATCGAACATAGGGTGCAAAATAACTATTTACATAAGGCTGAATTGGTGCTGCGGGAGGTCCATTTGATGATGTGATGGGAGTGTAGCTAAGCATCTGTGCCAAAGTGTTCCAAAAAGAGGGAGGTTTTTAGCTTACGCCGGAATTCGCCTAGGTCTGTGAAGGCACGATTTCTGGGGTGAGGGAGTTCCAAATGAATGGTGCATAATAGGAGAAGACCCTGTTAGTAGTGGTATTATTGGATTGGATGAAAGAAGCTGGATTTGAGAGGAAGTTGTGACCGGTGGACCGTATTGATCTCTTGTTGAGTGGTTGTTGAAGAAGGGGACAAAGGATGTTTGCAGCCTTCCCCAATATTTTCTTTGCCACTTACAACTGATCCAGTCCACTGCAGGCAGACTTATAGATAGGATCCATCGCTTCGATCATGTCTCTCTGCTTCTCTCTTCCTTGCACTAGCTTCCTATTTCTTTCTGCATCTGCTATAAAATCCTCACCTTGGTTCACCATGCTCTTTTTGTTTTCCGCCTGCCCCTTACCTGACCACTCTAATTTTCCCCCTACCTCCAAAGTCGCTTCCTCTGCTCGTCAAACGCTGCCCTCCTCACCCTGTCCCCTTCTGTTATCCTCCTTATTGTCTCCAGAAATTGCTCCTCCTCCTATGATGGCCCATCCCTGTGGAACTCCCTCCCTCTTTCCCTCCATACTCATTCCCCACGTTCAAAAAACACCTCAAAACGGCCTTCCCCTAAGCCCATGTCTCCTGACTCCCCATCTCTTGCTGGCAAGCTGCCTACTATTTCCTTTGCTTCTCTTCCCCTCCCTTGCCCCGCATTGTAATGCCCCACTTTTTTGTCCTTTTTCTATTTCCACTCTACTTTCTGTCTCCCCCCTCTTTATATATCTATCTGTAAACTGTTGCAATGGCCACTGGCTTGTTGGTGATATATGTTCAAAATAAATAAATAGTGATAAAGTAAAGCTACCTTTCTTTTGCTCCATGCTCCTATCCTCTGCATATCTGGTTCCAGATGCTCAGGTGATTTGATTTAGGTAAATTTTTTAAGGCAGCCATGTTTTTCAGCCCACACAGGGGGCTCTTCAATTTTACATGGCCCTGTATATACATACAGCTTTTCAGAAAGTCCAAATTTTTCTTGTCCAGCCTTTCATCTCCAGCTCAGGCCCAGTTAGCGGCCATACTAGCAGAGGGGGATGAGTGTGCAACTCAATTTAATCATACCGCATAGGAAGTTTTTAGACGTCTCTACAATTTCTGCTTCCACAATCAAAGTCGGAGGTCTGTTCTGATTACAAATCTCTGGGTGGTGTGAGGATGTGCACGGCAAGCTGCTTATGCTCCTTGTACAAGAGACTCCTTGTTTGGAGATAAATTGAAGAAGATAGTAGATATGTTAAAAGATCACTGCTCCACACTTTAATGTGGTCCTGCATCCTTCTTCTGGGGTCATTGGGTAGCAGATCTACTTCTATGAAAGTTTCACCAATATTTAATGTTACTAACTCGACAGGACTGCTGTCATCTTCATGCAAACTTGAAGTCTAGCCCTTACAGAATGGAACTTGAACAGTTCCTGCTTTCTACTCTTGGATTACCAGAGTCTATTCAGAACATTCTTGTAGCTGCCAAGAAACTCTCTCCTTGATGTACATATGTTTTTTAAGGTGATGAGATTTTCTACGTTTCTCTAATGGCCACATTCCTATGACATGTCTACCCATTGCCATATTGAAATATATATATCATCTCAGACTCCAAATCTCTTCCATTAGAGTACACCTCTGTGCTCTGTTGGCCTATCATGCTCCAGCAGGAAACCTTCCAGTGGTTACTTTCAAGATGGCGGCATGAGTTTTCCTGGGACTATGCCTAAACGCAAGGGCAAGCACAAGGCTTTGCCCGCGGAGCCTGTTCCTGCTGTTTCTTCCAGTCCAATGGACCGTTTTGTCCATCTATCTGAGCAGAAGAAAGGGGAGATTCGAGCGGGCATTGTGATGCCGGTGGAGATAGACCCAGCGTTACTAGCCCTGGAGGTGTCTCTCTCCCTGGACGATCGACCGCCTCCTCAGTGTCTGACCCCCCCGGAGTCTTTCCTTGCGAGAAGCGAGTCAGCTCACCCGGAAGGTGTTGGAGCTGTCTTGCCGGAGCGGGCCTCGCTAGAACAGAGTGCCGGAGAGGCCCCTTTGATGATAGGGGCTATGGATACGACTGGACGGCAGTCCTCGAACATGGAGGTGCGTTTGTGTCAACCAGGGGTTTCAGCAGTTGGGAGTTCCTTGGCTTTTGCTGATTTACCTCGAGATATCCCTTTGCAATGCCCGAAGGTATTCTCGTTGGAATCCATCTGGGAGGCGATTTCACAGCTTTCGACTGTAGTGTATCAACAGATGTTAATGTCTTCCCAGCGTCTGGAGAAGTTGGAAGGTATAACAGATGGGATTAAGGGAGACCTGACGGTGCTTGGTGAGAAGATGAGTGCTGGTGATCAAAAAGTTTCTCAACTTTCGGTATTGACTGATTCAATTGTGAAAGACAATGTTGCAATCCGAGGGAAATTAGAAAATTTGGAAAACGCTGTTCGGGCGTCAAATTTACGACTCTTAAATTTTCCCATGGTTAGGGGGTTTTCCCCTGTGGACTTATTTTAAAAATATTTGCATGACAGATGAATCCACTGTCTTGGAGTCACTACTAAGGCCAGAAAGAATGTCCATGGAGGACAACCCTGGATGCTTGTGGAAAAGAACCAGTGGTCCAATCACTAGAGCTCTATTGGAAAATCTAATCACTACAGGTTTCTTGAATTGTCTTCTATTCTTGCCATCTCCAATTCCCTTGGGTTTGGCAGCATAGTTGACGTAGGTACTGGCTTTTCCAACAGCCAGTTCTATCCCCTAATTCTCCTGCATCATGCTCTCTGCAACTCCACAGAGAAGCTTTCCACTATGGTCCCTTGCTAGAGAGCATTAGGATTTTCTCTAACAGCTGTCTTAGATGGTTGGAAAAGGCTCCCTCAGTCATGCCCTCATGACTGGAAGGGTTCTTCCTACCCTTCTATCTCCTTTTTAAAACAAAGGACATGGGCCTTCTCTTACGTGCATCTCTTAGTTTCAATCTGATTAGGGTTTACTTTAGAGCGATTTCAATAACTGCAGTTCTCCTATAGTCTGTCTCACTGGATGCTATCGGCAAAACAGCAACCTGGTCCTTGCTTCACACCTTGTACATCGCACTACTATCTGAGCAAAGCCTCAGTAAAGGGCATTGCCTTTGAGCAACTTGTGCTGGCCAGTCTATCTGTGCAATCTAGCAAGTCTCATGTTCTGTAACTGCAGGCTGCTCATAAGAATGGAACAATGCAAAACAAACAAAAAAAAAAAAGAGCAGCCCTAAGCTTGAGATTCACCCATTTGTGTGCCCTGACTCCATCCTGTTTGTCAATGGAAAAGGCAATGTTGCTTATTTGTAAGTGGTGGTAGGATTGATAAGGCAAACGATCCCTACCACCTTTCCGAGAATGGCCTGCATTCTTGAGCTGTGGAATGGCTGGGGAGACTGCTGCACGCAGGAACAGCTGTGCATGCTTAGAATTTTACACTACATTTTGAGCTATCCAATGATATCTGCCACTTGTGTGCCTTATCAACCCTGATGTCTATGGGGAAAAAAACTATTACAGGTAAGCAATATTGCTTTATTCATGTAAATCATTTTCAAATTTTTTTTAATATATATATAAATTACGGATCTATCTCCATTCTTTGAGACATACCAATAAAATGTTGGTTAAAAATAGAATAAAAATGGGTAATGGAATATCTTGCCAAAGCAAAGTTACATATGGTGCACAGTAAATGTGCATAGGAGTAGCTATTTCTGAATCTGTTCTTTTTTCTCTTGCAGCATCGGAGATAATGGGACTGTGATGTGCTGACTGACGCAAGCTCCCAGTGCAGAGTATCACAAGTGATGAGAAACAGTAGGTATTTTGGGATATTTCAGTTTTGTACTCATTCCCTCAAAAGCCAGTCTTAACCTGGCCTGTTCTTGCCAGTAAAGATGAAGGCACTGATCATCCAGTTCAAGGGTAACAGTGTCTCTTTGTAATGGGTGGACTGACTGCCAACACTTTTGTATGTCCTGAAAGAGCTACTGTTATATAATCTGCGGACTGTTCCATATGACAATGGTTCTTGGTTGAATTTAGCTCCAGCTTAAGCTCCAGCTTAAGTCTTTATTTCCTGCTTATTTTTAGATGGTAAAAGGCATTTTTTTTGGCCTGAGTTTAAAACAGGTAAAAGGAGATATGGAGAGTTAACATGAGTAGGGATCTAGCTAAGCTTGAAGAATGGTTGAGAAGTTGGCAGCTGAGATTTAATGCTAAAAATGCATTTGGGCTGCAAAAATCCAAGAGAGTAGTACAGTATAAAGGATGAAGTACTTCTGTCCGCGAAAAAAGAGCGGGACTTGGGCATGATTGTTTCTGATGATCTTAAAGTGGCTAAACAGGTAAAAAAGGTAATGGCGAAAGCCAGAAGGATGCTTGAGTGCAATAGGGAGAGGAATGGCCAGCAGAAAAAAGGTGTAAGTGCCTCTGTATAAGTCTCTGGAGCAGCCTTATTTGGAATATTGTGTGCAGTTCTGGAGACCACACCTTCAAAAGGATATAAACAGGATGGAGTCAGTGCCGAAGGTGGCTACCAAAATGGTCAGTGGCCTTGGTTATAAACCATATGGGGACAGACTTAAAGATCTCAATATGTATACTTTAGAGGAAAGGCAAGATAGAGGAGATATGATAAAAATGTTTTTAATACCTCTGTGGTATAAATGCACAAGAGGAGAACCTCTTTTAATTGAAAATAAGCTCTGCAACGAGGGGACATATGATGAAGGTGAAAAGGGATGGACTTGGCAGTAATATGCGGAAATACTTCTTTACGGAAAGAGCGGGAGATGGGTGGTATAGTCTCCCGGTGGAGGTAGTAGAGCTGAGGAAAATATCTGAATTCAAGAAAGCATGGGACAAGCAGAAGATCTCTATAGGAAAAAAAAGGGACTATAGTAGTTGATATGGAAGGGCAGACTAGACAGGCCATATGGTCTTTTTCTGCCATCATGTTTCTATGAGTTGAATGGTTAAAATAACAAAAAAACAAACAAAGCCTGTTAGCATACTTCTTGGCTGCTACTCTCATCCTTCACACCATCCATCCTGGACTGATCATGCACTTTTTCCATGGTAACAAAAGTCAGAATCAAAGTAGCAGCGATGTTAACTGAGAGCCCATCAATGAAATGGCTTCAGTGTTTCAGTATTTCTCTTTGTGGGCTTGTACCATGAAGAAGAAATATCTGGGCCTAGAAGAAAGAAAAAGACCCCAGAAGGCAAAAGAGAGAAATAAAGGGTTGCAAAAGAGAGTTAAAGGGACAAGGAGAGAGAAGAGAAATGATGCCCATGCATGTGTCATAGTTCAACAGGTACATCTGAGTTTCACAGTGAATTCCTATTGGCGTGCTTTCAAAAGAAGCACCCATTCAAATGCAAAAAGTGCAGATGTCATGTTTACCCATGAAAATGTTTACATATGGGTTTATTTTTTGTATATCACATTTCAAAAGGTCAATGCAGTTTACATAGAACGATTTAAAATTAATGTTACATACAGTAGAACAGAGAATATTAACATGTGGCGATAACTTTTAGCATTAAATAGGGAATATTAATATGAAATGAGCTTTTTACAAGTGCTTGTCCTTGTGACATGGGCTGTAATAATGGTTGAGTGTATATTGTACAGTGATGTTTAAGTGAGGTAGTTGCAAGTCATTAAAATATGAATCATGGTGGGTATGGACTTTGAGGGATTCTGATTATTTAGAGTTCTGATTGTTTAGAGTTCAATGTAGGCATATCCTAGTACATGAGCGGAGGATGGCCTCAGATGAAGTTCGGTTATGTTTTTTCCTCAAAGTGTTCTTTGAATAATAATGTTTTTAGTTCCTTTCTGAATTGGTAAATGTCTTCTATGTCTCTTAGTTTTATGAAAAGTTTATTCCAGATTCCGGGTATGTAAAGTCAGAAAGCCCTTGCACAGGTTGTTTGATTTGGTTTAAGTTTTTCTGTGGGTATGCTTATGTTTTGCGCACCTAGTCTCCTGCTTCTATCTGTGGAGGTCTTTTTAGCAGGTTTTGCAGGTGTGTGGTGGTCCTGTTGTGTAGCACTTTGGAAACAGTCAATCTCCAGGAACAAGCAGGAATGAGTCTTCACATATGGGTATCGTCGGTACCGAAGGAGCCTGCGCGGTAACGCTCCCCAGCGTCCAAAAGGAAAGCTTTTGGGAGCATCCCACAGCGCCTGCGCGCTGCCTTCCCGCCTTTCCTAACCGCCTCTCTCCAGTTCTTCTTTTCCACGGAGCCAGCAGGTCGTGTTCCTGTCACCGCTGAAGAATTTCTTTATTTTATTTTATTTCTTTGGTCGTGCGTCTACCTTCTCGACGCTGGACCAGTACCGCCGGTCTTTTCTTTCTTTATTCTAAAAAAAAAAACCTACTGTTTTTTCTCACTTCAGTGCATTTTCTTCTTTGGCCTTAGGCCTAGGACATTTTTCCTCATGGAAAAGCGCGCCTCTGGGTTTAAAAAATGCACGAAGTGCAGCGGCACTATTTCTGTCACTGACACCCATGAATGGTGTCTAAAATGTTTAGGTCCTGACCACTCCATTGCGGATTGTGAGTCCTGCTCCATGATGTCTAAAAGAGGTCTACAGAATCGAGCAGCTAAGCTCAGTACCCTGTTTCCCTCGGATGCAGCTTCGGTTGCATCGACGTCTTCCAGGGCTGCTTCTTCCTCACATGGATCTCAGGTAACCAAACTTAAATCCAGCCGGTCCTCGAAGGGTAGATCTCCCTCTAAGTATCGAGATGCCTCCAGGCTTGCCCTCGAGGAATCCGCACCGGCAAAATTACCCCGGCGGGAGGCTCCGGCTTCCAAAGCTTTATCTATGGGGTCACAGGTTGACATCGATGGCTCGGCCTCGACCGATCACCTGTTGCCATGTTCTGGGGTACCGGTGCCTCCTCAGGGCCTTTGACTTACAACTAGAGAGCTTAGCCTTTCTGGCTCTAGAACATCCAGAGCCTCTCACCATTCCAGGAAGGTTGGCTTACTTTGCTCCCAGATGGGAACAAATCACAGCAGAGCAATGGACCCTCTCCATCATAAGGGAGGGGTACAAGCTTCATTTCTTAAACCTTCCCTCTCCATCATAAGGGAGGGGTACAAGCTTCATTTCTTAAACCTTCCTCCTCACAACATGGTGAGACAGTTCAATTCTCAGACATCTCTCCTCGACCTTCTGGGTCAGGAGATTACTACCCTTCTTGCCCAAGGGGCAATAGAAGAAGTACCCCTTCTTCAACAGGGCTCAGGGTTCTACTCCCCCTACTTTCTTATCCCAAAGAAAACAGGGGGTTACAGACCCATATTAGATCTCAGAGAATTGAACAAGTTTCTATGCAAGGAGAAATTCAAGATGATTTTTCTCGGTACTCTCCTTCCATACCTTCAGAGTCAGGATTGGCTTTGCTCTCTAGACCTCAAGGATGCGTACACCCATGTCCTCATCCATCCAACACACAGAAGGTTCCTTCTGTTCCTTTATCAAGGGAAGCACTATCAATACAGAGTGCTTCCTTTCGGTCTGGCCTCTGCACCAAGGGTGTTCACAAAATGCATGGCAGTAGTAGCTGCATTTCTACGCACTCTAGGGATATTCGTATTCCCATATCTGGATGACTGGCTCATCCGAGCTCCATCCCAGTCAGAGGCCCAGACTTCTCTAACCTGCACAAGGCGTATCCTTCAGTATCTGGGACTTGTAATAAACTTTCCAAAATCCCATCTCACCCCTACTCAGTCTCTAGAGTTCATAGGGGCCTTGCTGGATACCACAACTGCAAGGGCCTATCTTCCCAAGGCCCGTTGCCTACGCTTGGTGCAGTTAGCCTCACAAATTCAGTTAAAATCCCATTTAACTGCTCGAGAAATGTTACAACTGTTAGGCCACATGGCATCCACTGTGCATGTGGTTCCTTACGCTCGCCTTCACATGAGGGCAGCTCAGTGGACTCTGTCCATCCAATGGACCCAGGCATCAGGTTGCCTGTCAGACAAAATAGCAACCTCCAGTCGCCTCTTTTGGTCCCTCCAGTGGTGGAAGTCCACTCAAAATCTGTTGCTGGGGTCCCCCTTTCAACAGGTGTTACCCCAAGCAACCCTTACAACAGATGCCTCTCCAAGAGGTTGGGGAGCTCATCTTCAAGATCTCTCCACTCAAGGCATCTGGTCTTTACAGGAGACATCTCTACATATCAACCTCTTAGAGCTCAGAGCAATTTTTCTAGCTCTCAGAGTCTTCCACACCCTGCTCAGCTACAAGACAGTCCTCATCCACACAGACAACCAAGTAGCCATGTTCTACGTGAACAAGCAGGGCGGGACTGGCTCTCTGTCACTTTGCAATGAAGCTCTGAGATTGTGGGCCTTCGCCAGAGAGCATCAAATTCATCTCTGGGCAGTGTATCTTCCAGGGGTTCAAAACTCTTGGGCAGACAGACTCAGTCGAGTTCTGCTTCCACATGAATGGTCCCTCCATGGGGACCAGATAGCCAGGATCTTCCGAATTTGGGGAACCCCGGAAATAGTTCTCTGGGTTTGTTGAGAGATTTAAATATAAGGTTTGTGTGGTATTCTTGTTTACGTTGGTGGATGAGGTTGTTGTATTCTTGTTATTTCTGATTGTAGAGAAGTTTGGTGCCTTGGAATTTGGAATTTCCTCCAGCATATTTCGAGTCTTAACATTTTCTTTGCTCTTCTTATGTCTTCTGTATACTAGGGAGCTGATCCAGTAATTCTGCGTGGGGGTTTGGAGCTTTTGGTATCTATGGGTCTTGCTGCAGCTGAGATGGTTGTGTTCCAGTTCGCAATCAGGTAATCAAGATCTTTAAGGTCCTAGTTTAGGCTTGGGAGGGTTTCTTTGAGGAATTGTTCCTTGTTGAAATTTTTGAATCTTCTTCCAGGATTAAGTTGTGCAGGACGTGAGTTCTTGTGGTAAATATGAAGAGATAATTGTATCATATGGTGATATGACCATGGTACTGGGGTTATTGTAGGTGTTGAAATGTTGTTTTGTGGAAGAGTTGATTGGGCACAAAGATGAGGTCTGGAGATGAGCCTAGTCTGTGTGTGGGAGCAGTTATGAGTTGAGTATATTGTAGCGAATCCATTGCTGCTAGGAAGGTCTCTGCTTCTTTGACAGAGGTGAAACCGAGGTTAAAATTGCTAAATAGTAGCAGGGGTTTGTTTGGGGTGTTGATTGCACAGACTGAACTCTCTGCAAATCTTGAATCATCGGTGGAAGCATTTGGTGCTCTGTAGGTTAAGGAAATGGTGATTTGCATGTTCTGTATAATAATTGAATTGCATTGTTCTGTACTTGAGGTAGCTAAGATTTTGAATGTTAAAGTACTTCTAGCCAGGATTAGAACACCTCCTCCCCGTTTGTGTGTGCATGGGCAGTTGAATGCAGTGTGTGTGGGTTGAGTTATACATCACTCCCCTACCTTTGCTTCATCTACACTATGCTCCTGAGAGCGCTTACATGAAATTTGTTTAAAATTAGGAACATATTTTCCATACAATTGCTTTTTATATGTGTATGTGTTTATACAATTTTATAAAACCCCTTTTCTGTATATAAAACAGAAAAAGCTTTATAAAATTACCCCCATAAAATCATTCTGCCGATGTCAGCAATATCTGGAATGGTCGCCATGATCTTTGTCTCCTTCATGTTAACGTGCAGGTCTATTTTAAATCAATGTTCCTTGATCTTGATAAGCAGATGTTTTGGATCGTCTTCACTTTCAGCCAGTAACATGGTATCGTCAGCATAGCGAAGGTTGTTGAGTTGTCCACCAATCTGCACACCTTAATTTGTCTTCATACAGTCCTGCTTCTCTGATGATTTGTTTTGTATATAAATTAAACAGGTGGGGGATAGTATGGACTCTTGTCGTTCACCTTTGCTGATTTTTAAACCATTCTGTTACTTCTTGTTCTGTTTGAGCTATTGCTTCTTGATTAATCTTTATCTTTATTGAAGCATTTGATATACCGCCCAGGCTATTGCATCAGAGCAGTGTACGTTAAGAAGTTGTGCATGCTTCTTAATGTGGCCAAGAGTTTTTCATGATTTACACCATCAAAGGCTTTGCTGTAGTCAGTAAAACACATATAGATATCCTTTTGGTGTTCTTTTATCTTTTCAGAAATCTGTCTCACATCTGCAATGATGTCTCTTGTTCCTTGATCTTTCTGAAGCCTGCTTGCATCAGGCAGTTCTCGTTCCAGCAGGGCCGGATTTACCTATACGCCATGTACGCCATGGCGTAGGGCCCACAGCTGGCAAGGGCCCACAAAAAGCTGCCGCGGCAGCATGGACGTTCCCCCGGCAGCATGGACGGTCCCGCGGGGCCCCCTCTGCCCTGCCAAATCCCCGGCTGAGCCCCTCCGTGCCGGCTTTGAGAGGCGCGAAGGGAGAGTGTCTCCCTCGCGTCTCTGTTAAGCCCGCAGGGGCTGATGGGAAACCCATCAGCCCCTGCGGGCTTAACAGAGACGCGAGGGAGACACTCTCCCTTCGCACCTCTCAAAGCCGTCGCGGAGGGAGGGATTCCGCAGGGCAGAGGGGGCCCCGCGGGACCGTCTATGCTGCCGCGGCCTTGGTAGCAGCCAGCGGTTTTGCTTTTATAAAATTTTATTTTACTTGAGCCGATGGGGGGGGGGGGGTAGGACTGGACAAGGGCTGGGGGGGTTAGGACTGGTAATGGGCTATGGGGGGGGGGGTTAAGACTGATAATGGGCTGTGGGCTGATGGGGGCTGTCTGGTAATGGGCTATGGGGGGGGGCTAGGACTGGAAATGGGCTGGGGGGGTTAAGTGGAGGTGGGCTGATGGGGTTAGGACTGGTAATGGGCTGTGGGCTGTTGGGGGGGGTTAGAACTGGTAATGGGCTATGGGAGGGGGGTTAAGACTGGTAATGGGCTGTGGGCTGTTGGGGGGGTAGAACTGGTAATGGACTATGAGGGGGGGTTAAGACTGATAATGGGCTGTGGGCTGATGGGGGCTGTCTGGTAATGGGCTATGGGGGGGCTAGGACTGGAAATGGGCTGGTGGGGTTAAGACTGGAGGTGGGCTGATGGGGTTAGGACTGGTAATGGGCTGTGGGCTGTTGGGGGGGGTTTAGAACTGGTAATGGGCTATGGGAGGGGGGTTAAGACTGGTAATGGGCTGTGGGCTGATGGGGGCTGTCTGGTAATGGGCTATGGGGGGCTAAGACTGGAAATGGGCTGGGGGGGTTAAGACTGGAGGTGGGCTGATGGGGTTAGGACTGGTAATGGGCTGTGGGCTGTTGGGGGGGTTAGAACTGGTAATGGGCTATGGGGGGGTTAATACTGATAATGGGCTGTGGGCTGTTGGGGGTGGTTAGAACAGGTAATGGGCTATGAGGGGGGTTAATACTGATAATGGGCTGTTGGCTGATGGGGGTTGTCTGGTAATGGGCTATGGGGGGGCTAGGACTGGAAAAGGGCTTGGGGGGTTAAGACTGGAGGTGGGCTAATGGGGTTAGGACTGGAAGTGGGCTGATAGGGGGTTAGGACTGGTAATGGGTTATAGGGGGGGCTTAAACTGAAAATGGGGTGATGGGGGTTAGGACTGGAAGTGGGTTGATGGGGGGGCTAGGACTGGTATTGGGTTGGGGGGTTGCTAGGACTGGAAATGGCTGATGGGTGGCTAGGACTGGAAATGGGCTGATGCAGGGACTAGAAAGGAATGGATGCTGGGTGAGGCTGGAACTAGAAGGGAGCTGATGTTGGGGGAGGATTAGAATGGGATGGGGCTGGAAGAGTAAAATGGAGAAGGGAAAAATATTTTGTGTGGGAGGGATAAAAAATCTACAATTGGCCGATATTGGGAGAGTAAGTGGGGATTGAGGATGGAGGGGTAAAATTTGAGTGGATGAAATAGGAATGAAGAAAGAGCAAAAGGAGAAAGATTAGTATGTTAAAGCAGATGTAGAGAGAGAATGGAAAAAAACTAGAAGAGAGAAGAAAGGACAAATGGACAGCAGACGATGGAGAGTTAGCAGAAGACACGAAGAAACCAGAAGAAAGTGGCTGGAGCAATTGCAGCTGAAAAAAAATGCACAAAAGGTAGAAAAATATCTCTTTATTTTGAATTTATTAATTGGAATATGTCAGCTCTGGTAAATGTGCATCATTAATGTCTGCGCTTTGTTTAGTACATGAGCAAATTAATGTATAGTTTTATTTCTACAGTGTTGTACATTCCAAGTTTGGCGTTTGGGATTCCCAGTTTAATTATAGTCTTCCTGTTTCTAAATTGTGATTACTTGTTTGGTGATGGTCTATGTTCTGCATGTGTAACTGAGCTGAGGTGTTCTGTTTATATAATTCCTATTTGACATTGCCACTTGTTCTCTTTCCCCAGTAGGTCATGTATTGTTGTTCTCTGAAATGTATTGGTTTAATATTTGCAGTGTTGCCTTTTGATTGGTAGAGTATGGTGCTTTGTGAGTCCTGGTAGTGCTGTTAGGATACGGCGGGTTTGCTATGGGTTGGCACTGGATTATAGTAATGTAGAAATCTTTTAGTCTTTCTTTATCCATACACTCTAAGAGGCACGTTTACTAAAAGTTAGTATATGGTAACATTATGCAAATATTTATGCAAATGAGGCCCCTTATGCAAATGAGGCCCCGCACCCCCCTTGGGCCGCCCCTGCTGGGGGCCCACAATTTTTGTTGGCGTAGGGCCTCACTCAAGGTAAATCCGGTCCTGCGTTCCAGGTATGGTTGTAGTCTTCATTGAATGATCTTGAGTAGAATCTTGCTTGCAAGTGGGATCAGAGCGGTAACGTCCACAGTCAGTTGGATCACCTTTCTTCAATTTCAGTATTAACACAGATCTTTTCCAGTCAGTTGGCCATGATACCTTCTAAATTTTCTGGCAGATCTTTGTAAGTATTGCAAAAGCTGCATCTAATTGCTGTAATACTTCAATGGGAATACCATCGTGGTTCAGTGCTTTTTTCTTTGATAATGCTGCTGCTGCTGCTGCTAACACCAGTGTTCCTGGTTGTAAGGTACAGGTTGAAACGGCTGTCGGTCCACTTGATCTTATGCTATAATGACTCTAGGTATTCATTCCACCCTTTCTTGATCTTCTCAGCATCATTCAATATGAATCCTTGAGCATCTTGTAGCATTCCAGTCCGAGGCTGAAATTTTCTCATTAACTCTTGAAGCTTTAGGAAAGACTATCTTGTTCTTCCTCTGATAGTTTCTGATTCTATTTCCTTGCATGTATTATTGTAGTACTTCTCCTTGTCTCATCTTGCTGCACTTTGGAAATTTCTGAGTTCTGTGATTGCTTCTCTTTCTCCTCTGGCTTTAGCTTCTCTGCATTTCTGAGCAATTTCCAAAGTTTCTTCTGTTTTTTTTTTCCACCTTTTGCAGAGACTTTACACTTTCTTCAAACACAACTTTCTTGATATCATCCCATAGCTCTTTTGGTGCTCGGATTGTATCCAAAGCAGTGAATCGATTTTGCAAGCAGTCTTTAAATTCTGGTGATGTATTTTCAAGACTAGCTTAGGATGGTACAAAGCATGATGAACTGCGGTCATGGAAGGTTAACTTGAAAGCAGAACAAAAAGCCTTTTCATATCTCTTCAATCTGCCTTATTAAGTAAATGATAGCTGACCTGCACATTAACATACAACACAGCCAGCTTGATTGGCAAAGGGTGCCTTTGTTTACACAGATTAATCATTGTTTGGTGTCTTTACATCTAACAAAACTGCCGAGCAGCACAAGAAGGGTGAAATATGCTATTTTATATGGGCCACATAAAGGCTCCACCCAGGGTATCCCCACTACCATATTATAGAGAGCTCTGCCTTCATATATATTATGCTAACAACACTCAGGAGGAAACTTATCAGTAACATCCATTACTTCCATTTAGAAAGTGAATAGTTTGATAGAAAGATTTTCTTGCCACCTGAACTTTCTGCTCTATAGAGCAGTGATTCTCAACCCAGTCCTCTGGGCACACCTAACCCAGTTTTTAGGATTTCCACAATGAATATGCATGAGAGAGATTTGTATGTATCGCCTGCACTGTATGCAAATCTCTCACATTGTAGTTTTCCTGAAAACCTGACTGGCTGGGTGTGTCCCGAGGACTGGGTTGAGAGCCCCTGCTATAAGGTGAACTTTTATACCAGATATAGATCTTTAAAAGACTTTCCAGCACTGACCTTGTGGACACTATCAAAACACAGGAGTCGCATATTGCTGTCCATTACTTGACTGATAGAGAACATGGCAATACAATCACTCTTGTAGTTTGGGAGTTCCTTCATAGATGGATTAGTATGTTATATCCCCCTAGTGAGTGTGGGATAGTCTAGGCCAGCGATGGCGAACCTATGGCACGCGTGCCAGCTGTGGCACGCGAAGGCCTTGCAGCTGGCACGCGTGAAGGTCCGCAAAAAAAGAAAAAGCGGGCTCTGGCTGCTGCCGCAGACGCGGCAGCATGCAGTGTCCTGCGGGGCCCCCTCCGCCCGCTAAGCCCCTCTGCAAGGGCTTTC
The DNA here is from genome assembly GCA_033557465.1 of Ichthyophis bannanicus. Lineage (NCBI taxonomy): Eukaryota > Metazoa > Chordata > Amphibia > Gymnophiona > Ichthyophiidae > Ichthyophis > Ichthyophis bannanicus. The sequence goes on along the minus strand of CM066045.1, from coordinate 66,729,524 downwards.
AGATTCGCGAGGGAGACAGCGTCTCCCTCGCGTCTCTGTTAAGCCCGTAGGGGTTAATGGGAAATTTCCCATCAGCCCCTTTAGACGCGAGGGACTGATGGGAAATTTCCCATTAGCCCCTGCGGGCTTAACAAGAGACGCGAGGGAGACGCTGTCTCCCTCGCGAATCTGAAAGCCCTTGCAGAGGGGCTTAGCGGGCGGAGGGGGCCCCGCGGGACACTGCATGCTGCCGCGTCCGCGGCAGCAGCCAGAGCCCGCTTTTTCTGTTTTTAAATTTGCCGGGGGGGGGGGGGTGTTAGGACTGCTAATGGGCGGGGGGGGGGTGTTAGGAGTGCTAAGGGGCTGGGGGGGGGGGTTAGGACTGCTAATGGGCTAGGAGGGGGGGGGGTTAGGACTGCTAATGGGCTAGGAGGGGGGGGGGGTTTAGGACTGCTAATGGGCTGGGGGGGGGGTTAGGACTGCTAATGGGCTGGGGGGGGGGGTTAGGACTGCTAATGGGCTGTGGGCTGATGGGGGCTGTCTGGAAATGGGGTGATGGGGGGTTAGGACTGCTAATGGGCAGGGGGGGGGTTAGGACTGATAATGGGCTAGAGGGGGTTTAGGACTGCTAATGGGCTAGAGAGGGGGGGGGGTTAGGACTGCTAATGGGCTGGGGGGGTTAGGACTGCTAATGGGCTGGGGGGGGGGTTAGGACTCATAATGGGCTAGGAGGGGGGGGGTTAGGACTGCAAATGGGCTGGGGGGGGTAGTGAAAACTAATGTGCGACGTGGGGGGCATTAGGACTCCTAATGGGCGAGGGGGGGTTAGGACTGCTAATGGGCTGTGGGCTGATGGGGGCTGTCTGGAAATGGGGTGATGGGGGTTAGGACTGGTAATGGGCTATGGGGGGGGTTAGGACTGCTAATGGGCTAGAGAGGGGGGGTTAGGACTGCTAATGGGCTGGGGGGGGGGTTAGGACTGCTAATGGGCTGATGGGGAGGGGTTAGGACTTGAGGTGGGCTGTTGGGTGGGGTTAGGACTGGAAATGGGCTGATGGGGGGTTAACACTGGAGGTGGTCTGATGGGGTTAGGACTGGTAATGGGCTATGGGGGGGGTTAGGACTGATAATGGGCTATGGGGGGGCTGGGACAAGAAATGGGCTGATGGGGAGGGGTTAGGACTTGAGGTGGGCTGATGGGGTTAGGACTGGTAATGGGCTGTGGGCTGATGGGGGGGTTAGGACTGGCAATGGGCTATGGGGGGCTGACTGGAAGTGGGGGGTTAGGACTGGTAATGGGTTATAGGGGGGGGCTTAAACTGAAAATGGGGTGATGGGGGGTTAGGACTGGAAGTGGGTTGATGAGGGGGGGATAGGACTGGTATTGGGTTGGGGGGCTGCTAGGACTGGAAATGGGCTGATGCAGGGACTAGAAGGGAATGGATGCTGGGTGAGGCTGGAACTAGAAGGGAGCTGGTGTTGGGGGAGGATTAGAATGGGATGGGGCTGGGAGAGTAAAATGGAGAGGGGAAAAATATTTTGTGTGGGAGGGATAAAAAATCTACAATTGGCCGGGTATTGGGAGAGTAAGTGGGGATTGAGGATGGAGGGGAAAATTTTGAGTAGATGAAATAGGAATGAGGAAAGAGCCAAAGGAGAAAGATTAGTATGTTAAAGCAGATGTAGAGAGAGAATGGAAAAAAAAAACAAGAAGACAGAAGAAAGGACAAATGGACAGCAGATGGAGAGTTAGCAGAAGACACGAAGAAACCAGAAGAAAGTGGCTGGAACAATTGCAACTGAAAAAAAATGCACAAAAGGTAGAAAAATATCTCTTTATTTTGAATTTATTAACTGGAATATGTCAGCTCTGGGAAATGTGCATCATTAATTTTTGCGCTTTGTTTAGTACAAGAGGAAATTAATATATAGTTTTATTTCTACAGTGTTGTTGTATATTCCAAGTTTGGCTTTTGGGGTTCCCAGTTTAATTATTGTCTTCCTGTTTCTAAATTGTGATTCCTTGTTTGGTGATGGTCTGTTCTGCATGTGTAACTGAGCTGAGGTATTCTGTTTATATAATTCCTATTTGACATTGCCACTTGTTCTTTCCCCAGTAGGTCATGTATTGTTGTTCTCTGAGATGTATTGGTTTAATATTTGCAGTGTTGCCTTTTGATAGGTAGAGTATGGTGCTTTGTGAGTCCTGGTAGTGCTGTTAGGATACGGCGGGTTTGCTATGGGTTCTAAATGGGCAGCGTTTGTAGTAGTTCCTAATGTGCCTGGCGGTTGGTACTGGATTATAGTAATGTAGAAACCTTTTAGTCTTTCTTTATCCATATACTCATTAAGAGGCATGTTTACTAAAAGTTAGTGTATGGTAACATTATGCAAATATTTATGCAAATGAAGCACCTTATGCAAATGGGGCTTTAATTGACGTGCTGGCACTTTGAGGAAATTCTTTGGTTTTGTGCGGCAGTTTGGGCACTCGGGCTCAAAAAGGTTAGCCATCACTGGTCTAGGCTATGGCTTCTAAATTGTTATCTATAACTAATATTTACTAATGTATTTATATGAGATGAATGATGTTCAACTTGTATTTTACTGCTATGCTGTATTATGATGGTGCTAAGTATGAATTATTTTATTAATATATTATATCACAGATATATTTTAGAATTTTATTTATTTAGCTCATACCTTTCCATTAGTTGCTCAAGGTGAGTTGCAATCAGGTACAATAGTTATGTTTGCATTGTTTTGTTTGCACATATGGCCTGTCGCTGCTGCTGAGCTGCCCCCAAACTCTGCCACCAGAATCAGCAGCAGCAGCATGGCTTAACTTTGGGGGGGAGGGGGCATTGCAGCTCAGCAAGGAGGTGAGGGCCGCGTGGCTCAGCAAGCTGGGGGGCGGGGGGGGGGGGTGGCATGCCAGGGCTTCTGCCTTGGGCAGCAGAAACCCTTGGGCCAGTCCTGAACTGGCCATTAAAAGTTCAATCAGCCTTCAGAGCAAGGGTATGCTGCTTAGTCCTCTACAGAAGCTAGAGTGATTCTTAAAAAAAAAAAAAACCTGGAAAGAACCCTCTGCGGGTCCAGAATTATAGTCCTATATCTCTGCTGAATTTTGATTGCACAATTTATGCAAAGATTCTAGCAAGTAGGCTGGAGCATATTTACCAGAATTGAACAAGCCCTAGCAAATGGGTTTTCTGAAGGGTAGGCTAGCAGATGATAGTACCCAGAAGTTATGACTTGTTCTGGATGTGGTTGATAGGATGGATGCCTCATGCAGTGGCTAAGGTTGTTTAAAGCTGAAAAGGCCCTCGATGGGGTAGAAGGAGAAATTAGGTCTTACCTGCTAATTGTCTTTCCTTGAGTTTTCTCCGGGCCAGTCCAGGGAACGATAGGGTTGTCAATCCCTTCCAGCAGCTGAGGACTGTAAAACCAAACTTTTGCCAGCAGCTTAAGCCCCTCCTCTTGCTGTTCCACTCCAGTCTTCCATTGCCAAAGCAGCCTAAAAGATAACTGTGCAACTATTAAAACAACAAACTTCACTGATAACCTTGCATATTTCCCAGACAACGAGGCCACAAACGCCTCAGGAAACTGAGTGCACACTGAACGGAACATTTGCTGAAACTATCTACATATATATATGGCTATATTTTTTCTTTTTTCTTTTTTCTTTTCTTTTCTTTTTTATTTATTTATTTATTTATTTTTATTTTTTTCACACCCCACTCTTTGGAACAAAACCCCCTTGTGGGTAACGCCAGGGAGCCACAGTAACCACCTTAACATAAGCCCCATTCGCAGAAAGCACGCCGCACGCGGGGACATGTGGCATGCCGAACTTGTTGACGGAATAAACCCGCATATGGCAAAGAATTCCCGGGTGGGCCCTGGACTGGCCCGGAGAAAACTCAAGGAAAGACAATTAGCAGGTAAGACCTAATTTCTCCTTCCTTTTCGTATCTCCGGGCCAGTCCAGGGAACGATAGGGCAGTACCAAAGCAGTACCTAAAGTTGGGAGGGACCGGCGAGCCCCGCAATAAGAGCAGCCGCACCCACTCTCGCATCCGTCCGGGCCTGAACATCCAACCGGTAGTGTTTTGTAAAAGTATGCAAAGAAGACCAGGTCGCGGCTCTACATATATCAACTGGAGGCACTGCGGCACACTCAGCCCAGGACGCCGCCTGACTCCGAGTAGAATGAGCTTTGAGACCCTCTGGCGGAGATCTCCCCTTTGCCTCATAAGCTGTCACAATGGCCTGTTTGACCCATCTAGAAATAGTCGCCTTAGATGCCACCTGCCCCCTCCGCGGGCCTCCATACCGAACAAACAAACGATCCGATTTACGCATATCCTCAGAAGCCCTAAGGTACTTCCGCAACACTCTGCCGAGATCCAAACTTTTGAGCGCGGCATCCATCGGAGAGCCCGCAAGGTCAGAGAACACCGGCAAGGACACTGACTGATTCACATGAAAGCTAGAAACCACTTTAGGAAGAAATGAAGGAACTGGTCGCAGAATCACCTTCTCCGCCAGAAACTGCAGGTAAGGCTCCCTACACGATAAAGCCTGCAAATCCGAAACTCTCCGAGCCGAACAGATAGCGACGAGGAACGCGGTCTTCCAGGATAATTCTTTCAATGTTTCGGATCCCCGAGATGTAAAGGGAGGCTTCGTCAAAGCTTCGAGAACGATGTTCAAATCCCAAGCCGGAACAACTGGACGCAAGGGAGGTTTGAGAAGGGAAGCCGCTCTGAAAAAACGTCAAACATCGCCATGCGACGTCAAACGACGACTGCGCACTAAACCCCTAAAGCAGGCCAGGGCCGCCAAATGGACTTTGAGCGTGTTCAGCGCTAACCCTTTATCAAAACCTGCTTGCAAAAATGACAGAATATGCGATACCGCCGCTGAAAAAGGACGAATGTCACGTCGAGAACACCACGACTCGAAGACACACCAGACGCGAACGTAGGCCAACGAAGTCGACCGTCGACGCGAACGCAGCATGGTGTCTATCACGGAAGCCGAGTAGCCTTTACGACTCAGCGTTTCCCTTTCAAGAGCCAAGCTGTAAGCAAGAAGCGACCTACCTGAGGCATTAAGATTGGGCCCTGATGTAACAGGTTGCAACGACGAGGCAGACGCCACGGCGCATCCACCAGCAGACGAACCAGGTCCGCATACCACGGCCGCCTGGGCCAATCCGGCGCAATGAGAATCACTCGGCCGTTGTGGCATGCCACGCGTTGGATCACACGACCGATTATAGGCCACGGAGGAAACACATACAGCAGCAGATCCTCTGGCCACACCTCAACCAGAGCGTCGAGACCCTCTGACATGTGGTCCCTGCGTCTGCTGTAAAAGCGAGATGCCTTGGCATTGGATAGAGAAGCCATGAGATCCATTGCTGGTTGACCCCACCGCTGGACGATGGAATGAAACACCGCTGCATTTAACTCCCATTCCCCCGGATCGAGTAGGTGGTGACTGAGAAAATCCGCTTGCACGTTGTCTTTTCCTGCTACATGCGCCGCTGACAATGCCCGAAGATGAGCTTCCGCCCAACGCATGAGCAGCTGACTCTCCTCCAGCAAGCCGGCGCTGCCCGTCCCGCCTTGCCGATTGATATAGGAGACTGTCGCCACATTGTCGGAGAACACCCTGACTGCTCTGCCCTCGACGGAGGAGCGGAATCATTCCAGCACCAAGCGCACCGCTCGGAGCTCCAACCGGTTGATCGACCATGAGCTCTCGGATGGGGACCACAGCCCCTGCGCCACCTGAGCCTGACAATGAGCTCCCCAGCCGGACAAACTGGCATCGGAGGTTAGAAGTACCCACCTTGGCTCCGCCAACGACACCCCCGCGCGCAGATGCGAGGCGTCCAACCACCAAGCAAGGCTTAGCCTCACTGCCTCCGGACACACGAGCTTCTGAGAAAGAGGCTGAAGCTGAGGAGACCACCTGGACAACAAAGCTTGTTGCAGAGGCCGCATATGAGCCCTGGCCCAAGGGACCATTTCCAGCGTCGCCGCCATGGAGCCCAAGAGCTGTAGGTATTGCCACGCCGATGGGGCAGCCTGAGCTAAGAAGGCCTGCACTTGACCCAAGATCTTCAACACTCTGGGCTCCGGCAGGGCTACCGACCTCGCGTCGGTGTTGAACAAGGCACCCAGGTAAATAAGCTGTTGGACTGGGAGCAGCTGACTCTTCGCCCGGTTCACGACCCAACCGAGCTGCTCGAGTACTTGCACGACTCGCGCCGTAGCCGTTACCGCTTCCGGATAAGAATCGGCCCGGATCAACCAATCGTCCAGATAAGGATGAACTCGAATACCTTCCTTGCGCAAAGCCGCCGCTACCACTACCATCACCTTTGTGAACGTCCGGGGAGCTGTTGCTAAGCCGAACGGCATAGCCCGAAACTGGAAATGCCCCTCGGGCACCGCAAATCTCAGAAACCGCTGGTGATCGGGGCGTATCGGAATGTGCAGATAAGCTTCAGTGAGATCTAGGGAGGAGAGAAATTCCCCTGTCCGCACGGCCCGAATGACGGACCGGAGCTTTTCCATCCGAAAATGCGTAACCTTTAAGGAGCGGTTGACATGCTTGAGATCGAGAACCGGACGAAAAGAACCTTCTTTCTTGGGCACGACAAAATAAATCGAGTATCGACCTAGTCCGCACTGGTCGGGGGGCACTGGAACCACCACCTGTAGTTGTAACAACCTGCGCAGGGTATCGCTTATCGCTCGCTTTTTCAGCGCCGTTCCCGCGCAAGAAACCATGAAGGCTTCTTGTAACGGGAGAGCAAACTCCAACGCATACACGAAATACGTTAGGATCCTCCCCAGGAGTTAGTTCACCTTCTTCCAGTTCCAGGGGCCATTCCATACCTGCTTCAGAACTAATCTCCCCCTCCTCCATTCCTAGAGGGACGGAGAACTGCTGCTCTGCGCTTTCGAGCCCAGGCTCCAGCACTGCCCCCCTCTGGGAAGGACCCTCATCCGGATCCAACGCAGACGGTGTATGCTGTACCATGTCCTCCCCAGCCTTTGACCGCGAGGGACAGAGGAGCTGAGAAGCCTTCAGCGTATAGGCCTTATGTAAGGCCAAAATGAAATCTGGCGAAAATAACGCAGCCAGCTCTCCCTGAGCTTCAGGTGGGGCTGGAGCTGCGGTTACCGGCGCTGGAGCCTCTTTCTGCGCCTTTGCTTTGCGTTTGCCCGGCCTAGACTGCCCCGAGGGAGAAGCGGCCGGCTCATTTAAAATGGCCGCCGTTCCCGCCTTTTCAGAAGGAGGGTGCTGCTTATCCCCCTGCTTCTGTTCCGACTTGCCCTCCATTGCGCTCACGAAAAAAACAGCGATCCACTTAGGAAAAGCGAGGGGAGCACTGGCAGCCGGCCCGGAAAGCCCCTACGTTACCGACTCGCGAAACGCTGACAACCGCGCTGCCTGACACACGCCGCCACGAAAGACAAGGGACCCGCTGCAATTAGCCGCCTACCTTGTGACCGCTGCGCTCCGGAGCGTGTCTCCGCCGCCCCGCAGCTAGCGGGAGACGGAGAACACAAGGCTCTGCAATTTCGGGTGGATTCTGGGGCTCCCAGATCGTACCTCCTGCAGGTTGAAAGAGTCCGGCTGCAATGAGGCAGGCTCTGCCTCGCTCCTGAGGTAACTCTCAGAACCGGCTCTCCTTAAAATTCAACAATCGTTGCTGTGTCAGGGAAAGAAGCAAGATCACAGCTCAGCTAGAGCCTATCTGCTTATTTAAACTGCTGCAGTCGTCGAGAGCCTTCAAGGTTCAGGCAGTGAGGAGGGAGAGGCATCGAACCCACATCCATTCCAGCTGCTGAGGACTGTAAGACTGGAGTGGAACAGCAAGAGGAGGGGCTTAAGCTGCTGGCAAAAGTTTGGTTTTACAGTCCTCAGCTGCTGGAAGGGATTGACAACCCTATCGTTCCCTGGACTGGCCCGGAGATACGAAAAGGAATGGGTGTTTATAGTAACATAACATAGTATATGACAGCAGATAAAGACCAGTATGGTCCAGCAAGGCAGTAAGAGTAGGTACACCTGCCGCTCTGTGCAGGTCGCCCCTCCCCATCCCTTTGTTTAGGGGTGTACCCACCACTCTGTATAGGTCACCCCTATTTGTTGAGATATAAGAGATAGTTATATTTATTTTGATTTTATCCTGTTGCTATAAAGCAGCGATGGCGAACCTATGGCACGCGTGCCAGCTGTGGCACGCGAAGGCCTTGCAGCTGGCACGCGGGAAGGTCCGCAATCGAAAAAAAAAAAACCAACCCTGTCTGCTGCCGCTGTCGGGGCCGCCGCAGCAGAATCGAGCGTGCCGCGGGGCCCCCCTGTACCCGGCAGATCCTGCCCTCCCCGTAGCAGCTCTCTCTTTGGAGCTACAGTCAGACGCGCCGGCTTGCAGAGCGCGAAGGGAAGAGTTTCCCTTTCGCGACTCTGTTAAGCCCGCGGGGGCTGATGGGAACTTCCCATCAGCCCCCGCGGGCTTAACAGAGCAGCGAGGGAACTCTTCCCTCGCGCTCTGCAAGCCGGCGCGTCTGACTGCAGCTCCAAAGAGAGAGCTGCTACGGGGAGGGCAGGCTCTGCCGGGTGGGTACAGGGGGGCCCCGCGGCACGCTCGATTCTGCCGCGGCGGCCCCCACAGCTGCAGCAGACAGATTTTCTTTTTTTTTTTAATTTTCCCTGGGCTGGGGGGGGTGGGGGTTAGGAGTGGTGATGGGCTGGGGGGGTGTTAGGAGTGGTGATGGGCTGGGCTGGGCTGGGGGGGGTTAGGAGTGGTGATGGGCTGGGCTGGGGGGGTTAGGAGTGGTGATGGGCTGGGCTGGGCTGGGGGGGGTTAGGAGTGGTGATGGGCTGGGCTGGGCTGGGGGGAGTTAGGAGTAGTGATGGGCTGGGATGGGCTGGGGGGTGTTAGGAGTAGTGATGGGCTGGGGTGGGGGGTTAGGAGTGGTGATGGGCACTGGGCTGGGGGGGTGAGGAGTGGTGATGGACACTGGGCTGGCTGGGGGGGGTTAGGAGTGGTGATGGGCACTGGGCTGGCTGGGGGGGTTAGGAGTGGTGATGGGCGCTGGGCTGGGGGGGGGGGTAGGAGTGGTGATGGGCGCTGGGGGGGTTAGGAGTGGTGATGGGCGCTGGGGGGGCTTAAACGAAAAATTGAGTGATGGGGGATTAGGACTGGGAGTGGGCTGATGGGGAGGTTAGGACTGGAAATGGGCTGGTGGGATTAGGACTGGGAGTGGGCTATGGGGGGCTAGGACTGGTAATGGGTTGGGGGGTTGCTAGGACTGGAAATGGGCTGAGTGGAAGGGGGCTTGAACTGCAAATAGCTGTTGGGGATGGGGCTTGGAATGGAAATGGGCTGAGGGGAAGTGGGGGGCTTGAACTGCAAATAGCTGATGGGGACGGGGCTTGGAATGGAAATGGGCTGAGGGGAAGTGGGGGGCTTGAAGAAGGGAATGGATGCTGGGTGAGACTGGAACTAGAAGGGAGCTGATGTTGGGGAGGATTAGAATGGGATGGGGCTGGGAGAGTAAAATGGAGAGGGGAAAAATATTTTGTGTAGGAGGGATGAAAAATCTACAATTGGCCAGGTATTGGGAGAGTAATTGGGGATTGAGGATGGAGGGGTAAAATTTGTGTGGATGAAATAGGAATGAGGAAAGAGCAAAAGGAGAAAGATTAGTATGTTAAAGCAGATGTAGAGAGAGAGAGAATGGAAAAAAAACTAGAAGAGAGAAGAAAGGACAAATGGACAGCAGACGATGGAGAGTTAGCAGAAAACATGAAGAAACCAGAAGAAAATGGCTGGACCAATTGCAACTGAAAAAAAATGCACAAAAGGTAGAAAGATATCTCTTTATTTTGAATTTATTAACTGGAATATGTCAGCTCTGGGAAATGTGCATCATTAACATCTGCGCTTTGTTTGGTACAAGAGGAAATTCCTATTTGACGTTGCCACTTGTTCTCTTTCCCCAGTATTCACTGAAATGTATTGGTTTAATATTTGCAGTGTTGCCTTTTGATAGGTAGGGTATGGTGCTTTGTGAGTCCTGGTAATGCTGTCAGGATACGGCGGGTTTGCTATGGGTTCTAAATGGGCAGCGTTTGTAGTAGTTCCTAATGTGCCTGGCGGTTGGCACTGGATTATAGTAATGTAGAAATCTTTTAGTCTTTCTTTATCCATACACTCATTAAGAGACATGTTTACTAAAAGTTAGTGTATGGTAACATTATGCAAATATTTATGCAAATAAGACCACTTATGCAAATGACGTGCTGGCACTTTGAGGAAATTCTTTGGTTTTGTGCGGCAGTTTGGGCACTCGGGCTCAAAAAGGTTAGCCATCACTGCTATAAAGGGATCCACTGTGTCTGTCCCATGCCATTTTGAATTCTGTCGCTGTATTTGCCCCCACCACTTCCATCGGGAGGGCATTCCACCGGTGTTTAAGAACATTGGTCTGGTTTATTATGGGAGCCAAATTCATAAGGTAAAGGTATACTAATCTAATCCTGTTGCTAGGCTGACTGTCAGGAGCTCCCTGTTAGAGGCCTTTTCCTTATCTAGAGATAAGCATCAAGGCTTCCTCTGTTTGTAGCAGCTTGTAAACAATTGATGGTTGCCCTTTGGGAAAACTCAATGATTACAGGGATTTTCTTGGGCTCACAATAGGTCAAAATGTCTGCATATGCGGATGATATTTTGTTCTATTTAACCTACCCAGAGTTCTCTATTACTACTTTGTTTAAAATGATACTAATTTATGCCCCCTTATCTAGCTACAGTGTAAACTGGGCACTTTCAGAGCAAAATCACAATACTTCAATAAAATAACAAAAAAATGCTCTGCTTACTAACCACACTGTAACACCTTTCTCTAAGCACAAAATCCGAGGAGAGCAAATCTCAGAATCTGCAAGGGCACCAATTTACCCAAAAGGGTCAGGAGTGTCATCCTTGACAAAAAACATCAACGATTTGCTCTAATCCTCTATTAACAATATGGAAAAATCTAAATTGTACGACTTTTCTCAAAGATTAACACACATTTCTACAAAAACAATCCTACAGAGAAATCATTCTTCAAAAACAAATAGCAAATACATCCGTCAGCAAAGTAAGCTAAACCCGACGCTTGCTGAGACGTCTCTTCAGCGTTTCGCATCCAGCTGAATCAGGGGCAAACTAAAAATAAAAGAAAATTGCTCACCTACCATATCACAGTCAAAACAAGCCAACCCTATACCATACAAGAACCATAAATTATCCATACCATACCCATTGGAGGTACTTAACCTCTCATCCACGTAGCATCATAAGCAGCATCTTATTCATGCATCGCTCTGAGCTTGATCACTCCAGCTCAACCGTTATCCAAAAAACGCCACGCAGGCACTTATATATCTATAAAACCATGCCTTCCTAAACTAGTTATCCAATCACTTCCAAGGCATAAACTACAAGCACATCCTCCAATCAATATTGGAGTTTAAACCTTCAGGAGTCACTGTTCCTAGCAGAAAGATCCATCGCTGCTCACGCAACAAAAGAAACTGATCCCTTGTCTTTTGCCCTTGACCACCCTGCACATGCTGAATACCAAAACAACGTAGATCTGAAAATACATGTTCATTTGTCAAACAGTGATCAACCAACAGGGCTTCCCGCCTTTTACAATGTAGTCTTCTCTTATGTTCACCCAACCGTACATGCAATTCTCAAATCGTTTTCCCTATATAAAGCAATCCACATGGGCAGAATATGCCATATACCACAAAATCGGATTCACATGAGGTATAACTACGTAAATAATATTGCTTACCCTTATAGGAAAAACAATCAATTTCCCATGCAACTATACAAAAAGCGCAATGACCACCTTTTCCTGTGGCCCTTCGAAGGAACAGAAACTGAAGTTAAAGGACGCAAAACCAAGGGGCTCAACAGTTCCTTCAAATTTAGATTCCGCTGCCAAACACAATGAAAATTAACAGTCTTTAAACAAGGTATTGTCCATAATACAATAGCATGTTTTTGAATAACCTTTTGAAAACGTACACTCAAAGGAGAAAATCGAGAAATAAAATTAATAGTTGTCCCTATCTTAGACTCCTTTCTTTTTGGGGTTAACAACCAGGATCTATCATTAAATAATGCCCGTTTATAGGCATGATCGACCACTCTCGCAGGATATCCTCTAGTTAAAAAAGCGCTTTTCAATGATCTAGCCTGTTTAAATTCTACTGTTGAAGAACAATTTCTCCGATACCGGATAAATTGTGAAAAAGGTAGACTCCTTAAGAACCCTACCGGATGAGCACTTGTATAGTGCAAAAAAGTGTTCCAATCTGTGTCTTTTTTGTAAACTGATGTACCCCAGCCATCTATCTGATGGAATATCTTAACATCTAGGATCACTATTGTATCTCGATTATAAGTAAGAGTAAATTGTATATGAGTATCCAAACTATTCAACCATTCAAAAAATAATTTTAAAGACTCCACTGAACCGTCCCATATTATAAAAATATCGTCGATATATCAACACCATAGTTTAATCTGTGATGTAAATGGGGAATTTTCTAACCATTGTTTCTCATATAAACCCATGAAGAGATTCGCTATTGAGGGGGCAAAAGAGGCACCCATGGCCACTCCTGCTATTTGCTGGTAAATCTGACCCTCAGAACTATATTCTTACAAAGATCTAATTCTGCAAATTGCATTAAAAAGCTACATTGTAATGCTGTTACATCACCATGTAGTTTTAAACCTATCTCTATTGCGGTCAAAGCCGCTGATTGGGGAATACTAGATACGATGAAATTAGTTCTTACCTGCTAATTGTCTTTCCTTGAGCCTTCTCCGGGCCAGTCCAGGGAAAGGTAGGGTTGTCAATCCCCCATAGTGACTGAGGACTGAAGACTTCAAGCTTTTCCTTGTGATGTGAAGCCACTCCCCCTGAGGTTAATCAAGCAGTCTCCTTCTGACAAAGCGACTAAAGAGAAAGAAACTAAACACAGCAGATTAACCCTGCACATACTGCTAACATTCTATAGTCCGTGAAAAACATTTACTACAACTTATTTGTTTTATGGTTTTTTTTTTTTTTTTTTTTTTTTAATATTTACATATGGAAGCTATAATAGCTGCCAGTGGTGTAGATTGAATACTGGAGGCCCCGAAGCATCCTCCTCTAGAAGATATAGACGATGTAATCCTGTAGAGGCCTGAGAAAGCGAACACCAATCCTACAATGCACGTAATAGATACAGAACAGGGTGGGACCCTGGACTGGCCCGGAGAAGGCTCAAGGAAAGACAATTAGCAGGTAAGAACTAATTTCATCTTCCTTATCGCTTCTCCGGGCCAGTCCAGGGAAAGGTAGGGCAGTACCAAAGCAGTACCTAAGAATGGGAGGGACCCGCCAAACCGGCGATAAGAGCTGATGCTCCCACTCTGGCATCGTCCCTAGCCTGGACATCCAATCTGTAATGCCTAGCGAAAGAATGCAGTGTAGACCAAGTCGCCGCTCTGCAGATATCCACTGGGGGAACAAAAGCAAATTCTGCCCAGGATGTTGCGAGAGCACGAGTGGAATGAGCTTTGAGACCCTCAGGTGGGGACATCCCCCTAGCTTGATAAGCTGCTGTAATAGCAGAGCGAACCCAACGAGCGATAGAAGATTTTGACGCAGCTTGTCCTTTCCGTGGCCCAGTCCACTGGACAAAAAGTCTGTCCGTCTTTCGAAACGTTCGTGAGAGCTTAATATACTTCTTTAAGACTCGCCCAAGGTCCAAATGTTTAAGCGCTCGATCAATTGGCGAGCCATCGCTTTCAGAAAATACGGGCAATGTAATTGATTGGTTAATATGAAAAACCGAGAGGACTTTAGGCAAAAAAAGAGGGAACTGTACGTAAGACCACTCGCTCCGGCAGAAACTGCAGATAAGGCTCTTGGCAAGATAAGGCTTGCAAATCTGAAATTCGTCGAGCGGAACACAAAGCCACCAAAAAGGCCGTTTTCCAAGAACACTCCCGAATTTGCGTAGCGCAGAGGAACTTTAAATGCGACCTAGACAAACCGTCCAAGACAATATTCAAATCCCAAGGAGGTACGATAGGTCGTCGAGGAGGACGTATAATTTGCGCTGCTCGAAGAAAGCGGCGAACATCCGGATGAGTGGAAAGACGGCGATGTTGCACCAAGCCCCTAAAACAAGATAGTGCCGCGACATGCACCTTAAGGGTACTGAGAGCCAACCCTTTATCTAAACCCTGTTGCAGAAAGAGGAGAAGATGAGGCACGGTAGAAGCCAGAGGTGATATCTCTTGTCGCTTGCACCAAGCTTCAAAAAGACGCCAGACGCGAACATATCCCAAGGAAGTTCCTGGACGTTTGGATTGGAGAAGGGTAGTTACAACAGAACTTGCATAACCCCTGCTTTCTAAGCGAGACCTTTCAAGAGCCAAGCCGTAAGCAAGAATCGATCCACTCGCGGCATGAGAATGGGACCCTGATGCAACTGGTTGATACGAACTGGAAGGAGCCACGGCGGAGCTACAAGGAGTCGAATGAGATCGGCATACCAGGGTCGACGAGGCCAATCGGGAGCAATGAGAATCACCTTCCCCCGGTGATTCGCTATGCGCTGAATAACCCGACTCAACATTGGCCAAGGCGGGAAACACATAGAGGAGCGCATCGCAAGGCCAGGGTTGAACGAGGGCATCGAGCCCTTCCGACATGCGTTCCCTGCGCCATCTGAAAAAAACGGCTGGCCTTGGCATTGCTGTAGGAGGCCATGAGATCCATCACTGGCTGTCCCCAACGCAACGTTAGCTGATGAAAGATCGCCGCATTCAATTCCCATTCCCCTGGATCGAGAAGATGACGGCTGAGAAAGTCCGCCTGTAGATTTTCTTTGCCCGCGACATGTGCTGCGGAAATGGCCAGGAGATTGCTCTCTGCCCAATCCATCAATTGCTGGCTTTCGGACAGTAGAGAAGGAATCTTTGTCCCCCCCTGACGATTGATATAGGCGACGGTCACCGCATTGTCGGAAAAAATCTTGACCGCTGTCCCCTGGAGTAGCGTTGCGAAGTGAAGCAGAGCTAAGCGAGCCGCTCGGAGCTCCAGACGGTTGATCGACCATGAACTCTCTATTGTGGACCAAGTTCCCTGTGCAATGCTTGACTGACAATGAGCACCCCACCCCGAGAGGCTTGCATCCGTGGTCAGTAACACCCACGAGGGGTCTTGCAAGGGCATTCCCGCTGTGAGGTGCTCCCGAACTAACCACCAGTCCAGACTGTGGCGGACGCTCTCGGGATAGGGGAGACGCTGAGAGAGCGGATGAAGCTGCGGAGACCATCGTGTAAGCAACGCCTGCTGCAAGGGGCGCATGTGAGCCTTGGCCCACGGAACAAGATCCAGTGCCGCCGCCATGGAACCCAACAGTTGCAAATACGTCCAAGCCGACGGCGCCGTTAAGTTGAGAAATGCTCGGATCTGTTGCAGCAGCTTTTCCACACGAACGTCGGGCAAAAATACCTTTCCTTGTGCGGTGTCGAAATATGCTCCGAGATAAGTCAGCTGCTGCTGCGGTTGCAGGTGACTTTTGACTTGGTTGATCACCCAGCCGAGTTGCTCGAGAAGTTGCACCACTCGAGCCGTCGCTTGAACCGAGGCAGATCGCGACTCGGCTCTGATCAACCAATCGTCGAGATAAGGGTGTACCCTGATCCCTTCCTTCCGAAGCGCTGCTGCCACAACCACCATAAGCTTTGTGAAAGTCCGCGGAGCTGTAGCCAGACCGAATGGCAACGCTCGAAACTGGTAATGACCCATGGGGAGAGCGAAGCGCAAAAAACGCTGATGCGAACTCCTTATGGGAATGTGCAGATACGCTTCCGTAAGATCGATGGATGAGAGGAACTCCCCCGGCTGAACTGCCCGAACTACAGTACGGAGGGTTTCCATGCGAAAATGAGGCACCCGTAAGGAACGGTTGACTCCTTTGAGATCTAGAACGGGCCGAAAAGAATCTTCTTTCTTGGGAACCACAAAATAGATCGAGTATCGACCGCAACCGTATTGGTCCCGAGGTACGGGAACGATAGCTTTGAGCTGCAACAGGTGAGTTAGGGTGTCCACAATGGCCTGCGTTTTCCGACCGGGACCACAGGGAGACATTACAAAGGCGGGCAACAACGGGCATGCGAAATCGAGCGCGTAACCTTCCCGGATGACCTCCAACACCCACTTGTCTGAGGTAATGGTGGCCCAGACCGCTAGAAAGTCCTGTAGGCGTCCTCCCACCGGAATTAGCGGCTGGACCAAGTGACCTTCATTGCGGCTTCTTATTGGAGGGCTGGGATGCCCCAAAGTAGGATCTGCCAAATCCTCTGGCTCCCCGAAAGGAAGTCCCCCGAAAGGAGGAACGGCCCCTGGAATAGGGCGCAAAGCGCGCCCCCGAAATCTACGGGATTCCCTTCCGAACCCCCTGCCGGAAGGAAGCATTCGGGAAGGTTTGGGTTTGTCCTCAGGCAAACGACCGCCCTTAGCGTCGCTCAAATCCTTAACAATCTTCTCCAAAGCCTCCCCAAAAAGCAATTTACCCTGATAGGGCAATTTGCTAAGCCTCAATTTGGAAGAAACATCCGCCGACCAGTTGCGTAACCAAAGAAAACGCCTGGCAGCTACCAGAGAGGCCATAGTCTTAGCCGCAATTCGCAGCAAATCATAAAAGGCATCTGCCATATAAGCAGCGGCTGATTCCAGTTTCGGTGCATCGGGAACTGCAGCCGGAGCATCAGGAGAAGTATCGCCTTGCAACCAACGAATGGAGGCGCGAGAGACATAAGCCCCACAAACGGCCGATTGCAGAGCCAAGGCACTAGAATCAAAAGCCTGTTTGAGTAGAATCTCCAATTTTCTATCTTGAAGATCCTTTAGAGCTGCAGCCCCTTCCACAGGAATAGTAGTCTTTTTAGTCACTGCGGATATAATTGCATCCACTTTTGGCATGCGAAATAAGTCCTTTACGTCCTGAGGAAGTGGGTACAGGCGAGCCAACGCTCGGCTTCCACGTAAGGAAGACTCCGGACACTCCCATTCCGAGTCAATCATCTGTTTGATCACTCTGTGTAAGGGAAAACACTTCTGTTCAGTTTTAACACCTTGCAGCAAGGGATCCTCTAAGGGTTCCTGAGAAGACGCGGGAAGGGAGAGATGGAGCGCTGCCAAAGACTGGGATATTAGAGCTGTGAGTTCTTCCTTACGGAAAACCCTGAAAACATTAGGATCCTCTCCTGGAGCTATCTCCCCTTCTTCCAACTCTTCTGTGTCCCACTCCCCAGGATGTCCTGTAAAAGACTCTGAATCCCCCTGCTCCTGCAACAGCGGGGCCTGAGACAACAAGGGATCTAAGGAATTCTGAACCATATCTTGAATATGAGAGGATCCCTCTCCGGGATCATCAGGCAGTGGTAGGGAAAGTGGCACTGACACCGGTTCAGAAAGAGAAGAAAGCCGCGGAGGCTCAGCAGATCGCATAATAAATGCTTTGTGCATAGCCAGAATAAAAGCTGGCGAAAAAAACGAGTCCATGTCCTCCTGAGGCAAAGTTGGAGCTGGGGAGGGCAAATCAGGTAAAACCGCCGCTTTAGAGGACTTCGCTTTCCGTTTATGAGGCTTTTGAGGCTCTGCCAGAGCACTGCCTGACGCCGGTAAAATGTCGGATTTTCCCGCCTTTTCGGCGTGAGGAGAAGGCTCCGGTGAACTAATCAAAGGCTTTTCAGCCATTGTTGAAAAACAATCCCGGGATCGCCAAAAAAACAGTAAGCTCGATTAAAAGAAAAAAAGGTTGGTAAACACGAAAGCAAACTGCCCCGGAGTTCGAGGGCCCGATCGCCGAAAATCAACACGGAAGAGAAAATAGACTAAAAACTCACCGCAGAAGTAAAACTGTGCCTGGTGGACTGGAGCGCAGTTTAGCGGGACCACCTGCAAACTCACCGCGGGTAAGACAGAGGAGAAATCTGGGGCCCCCAGTATCACTCTGCACCGGGAGACGGAACAGTGAGAGAGGCAGGCTCTACCTCACACTGTAATGACTAAGTTCCCCACGTCTCCTGCGGTCTTAAAGTGACAGCGTATTTTAAAAGAAAGTTGACAGGACTATAGAAGATTAGCTCTGCTAGAGCCAATCATAAATTTAAGAAAAGAAAAAAAAAAGGAAAATTGAAACCATTACAGGTGTACTTTGAGGGAGAAGGTAAGTTCGATCCTCTCTAGTCACTGAGGACTGAAAGACTGCTTGATTAACCTCAGGGGGAGTGGCTTCACATCACAAGGAAAAGCTTGAAGTCTTCAGTCCTCAGTCACTATGGGGGATTGACAACCCTACCTTTCCCTGGACTGGCCCGGAGAAGCGATAAGGAATATGATTTAACATCTAAGTCCCCAATACAATAGAATCATTACTTGCCCAGATATTTGCTCCTGCTAATATATCCAAAAAATGTGCAGTATCACATACATATGATGGAATGGTTTACAGCAGTGGTCTTAGGAAGGAATCTATAAACATTGATAGAGGCTCCAAAACTGAACCTCGTATTGAAACGATAGGTCTCCCCGACAGGTGTCTGAGATCTTTATGAATTTTAGGTAACAAATAAAACTTTGGTAAATGAGGAGATGCTACTTTCAAAAATTGCATTTATTTTTTAGTAATACAATGCATTTGAAAAGCCTGGGCTGCCAAATCCTTTATCTCACTCTGCAATTCTACAGTGGGGTGCATGGGAAATTGATTGTTTTTCCTATAAGGGTAAGGAATAATATTTACGTAGTTATACCACATGTGAATCAGATTTTGTGGTTTATGGCATATTCTGCCCATGTGGATTGCTTTATATAGGGAAAACGATTCGAGCATTACGTGTACGGTTGGGTGAACATGAGAGCAGACTACATTGTAAAAGGCGGTGATTTATGATTTCTCTGTAGGATTGTTTTTGTAGAAATTTGTGGTGTTAATCCTTGAGAAAAGTCGTACAATTTAGATTTTGCCATATTGTTAATAGAGGATTAGAGCAAATCGTTGATGTTTTTTGTCAAGGATGACACTCCTGACCCTTTTGGTTAAATCGGTGCCCTTGCAGATTCTGAGATTTGCTCTCCTCAGATTTTGTGCTTAGAGAAAGGTGTTACAATGTGGTTAGTAAGTAGAGCATTTTTTGTTATTTTATTGAAGTACAGTGTAAACTGGGACAAAACAGAGTAAATGCTATTAAGAGAGCAATTTTATAGACTCGCACCTAGTTAACATGTGTCTTGGCAAGTACATGCATAGTTTATAAAATAAGCATGGTCTGGTACATCACACCTACAGTAGGGCTCGTGCAAATTCCAATGCCTCAATGTTTCAGGAACATGAATAAGTTAGAGTATTTTATAACTTAGGTAAATAGATTTGCACTACACCTGTACGCCACCCAAACTCCATGCCTGTGCACTCTCACAGTGAAAGTACCTGCCATTGGCCTGATGTGAATACTTATAGAATAGTGACTAGCTAAAGTAAAGGTGCATTCACGCATGTAAATCACTGGAAATAGGTGATTTATGCACATTGATGGCATGTTTCTTTACACAGCTCCTCATAAAATTAGCTCCTAAATGCCTGGTATAACAAAATCCAGCTAACCGTAAGGTCTGTTAAATGGTGTAAGGAAGGGATCAAATATTTGGGAATGCAGGTTTGGAAGACTATAGAGCTGATTATAAAGGCTAACATAGAATGTTAAGAATATTAAATAAGACCCTGTGTACAAAGTGGTCACCACAAGCCATCACATGTTGGGGCCAACATAGAAACATGATGACAGAAAAAGACCACATGGCCTATCTAGTCTGTCCTTCCATATCAACAACTACAACAGTCCACTTTTTACCTTTAGAGATCCTCTGTGTTGGTCCCATGCTTTTTTGAATTCAGTTACTGTCCTCATCTCTACCACCTCCACTGGGAGACTATTCCACGGATCCACTACTCTTTCCGTAAAGAAATATTTCCGCATATCATTCCTAAATCTATCTCCTTTCACCCTCATCCCATGTCCCCTCGTAGCAGAACTTGCTTTCAGTTGAAAGAGGCTCTCTCCCTGAACATTTATGCCACGGAGGTATTTAAACATCTCAATCATATCACCTCTATCCCGCCTTTCCTCTAAGGTGTACATATTAAGATCCTTAAGTCTGTCCTCATATGCTTTATAATGAAGCCCACTAATCATTTTAGTAGCCACCCTCTGCACCGACTCCATCCTGTTCAAATCCTTTTGAAGGTGCGGTCTCCAGAATTGCACACTATACTCCAAATGAGGTCGCACCAAAGACTTATACAGAGGCATTATCACCTCCTTTTTTCTGCTAACCATTCCTCTCCGTATGCACCCAAGCAACCTTCTAGCTTTTGCCGTCGCCTTTTCTACCTGTTTAGCTACTTTAAGATCATCAGACACAACCACGCCTAGGTCCCGCTCTTCTTTAGTGGACAAAAGTACTTCACCTCCTATACTGTATTGCTCCCTTGGATTGCTGCAGCCCAAATGCATGACCTTACATTTTTTAACATTAAATCCCAGTTGCCAAATTCTAGACCATTCTTCAAGCTTAGCTAAATCCCTCCTCATGTTATCTACACCTTCCTGGGTGTCTACTCTATTGCAGATTTTGGTATCATCTGCAAAAAGGCAAACCTTACCCGACAGCCCTTCCGCTATATCACTAACAAAGGTGTTAAAAAGAATCGGACCAAGGACAGATCCCTGGGGCACACCACTGGTAACATCCTTCTCCTCAGAGTGAGCTCCATTTACTTGTACTCTTTGTCGCCTCCCACCCAACCAATTTCTAACCCGAGCAGTAACTTTAGGGTCAATCCCTAGGGTGCTCAGTTTGTTTATAAGTCGCTGTGAGGAACAGTGTCAAAGGCTTTACTGAAATCTAAATACACCACATCTAGAGCTCTCCCTTGGTCCAACTCCATGGTCACCCAGTCAAAGAAATCAATCAGATTTGTTTGACAAGACCTGCCTCTGGTGAATCCATGCTGCCTCAGATCCTGTAATCCGCTGGACTCCAGAAACCTCACTATTTTCTCTTTTAGCAGCATTTCCAATAATTTACTCACCACCGAAGTTAAACTAACCGGCCTGTAGTTTTCAACCACATCCTTACTTCCGCTTTTGTGTAAAGGCACCACATGAGCCTCTCTCTAGTCCTTTGGTACCACTCCCGACTCCAACGTGGCATTGAAAAGGTCAGTCAGTGGAGCAGCTAGAACGTCCCCAAGTTCCCTCAGTATTCTAGGGTGTATCCCATCCGGTCCCATCGCTTTGTCTACTTTAAGTTGAGCTAGTTTCTCACGAACACAGTCTTCTGAAAATTGTTCAAGATGTCCCTCGCTTCTGTTCCTATTTGTGGGTGTTTTCTGAGGTCCTGCTCCAGGTTCTTCATCTATGAACACAGAACAAAAATATTTGTTAAGCAATTCCGCTTTATCCTTATCAGCTTCTACATATTCCCCCCCTGCACCCTTGAGTCTGACAATACCACTCTTGCCCTTCCTCTTCTCACTAATATATCTGAAAAATGTCTTATCCCCCCCATTTTATTGCATTGGCTATTTCCTCCTCCTTTTGAATCTTTGCCTTCTTGACTACTTTGCTAGCTTCTCTAAGTTTTTCCAAATACAGATGCCTGTCTTCCTCTTTCTGTGATCTCTTGTATTTCATGAAGGCCTCCCTCTTTTTCTTCACTTTTTCAGCTACTTCCTTAGCAAACCATAGCAGTCTCTTTTTCCGTTTGCCTTTATTTACCATTTTAACAAAAATGTTGGTTGCCCTTAAAATATCCCCTTTGTTTTGCCCACTGTTTTTCTACATCCCCCAGCTGTTCCCATCCCACTAACAACTCCCTGAGGTATTGGCCCATCTCCTGGAACAAGCAGGAATGAGTCTTTACATATGGGTATCGTTGGTACCGACGGAGCCTGCGCGGGAACGCTCCCCAGCGTCTAGTAGGAAAGCTTTTGGGAGCATCCCACAGCGCCTGCGCGCTGCCTTCCCGCCTTTCCCAACCGCCTCTCTCCAGTTCTTCTTTTCCGCGGAGCCAGCAGGTCGTGTTTCCTATCACCGCTGAAGAATTTCTTATTTTCTTTTATTTCTTTAGTCGCGTGTCTGCCTTCTCGACTCCGGACCGGTACCACTGGTCTTTTTTCTTTCTTTCTAAAAAAAAAAACAAAAAAAACCTACTCTTTTCTTACTTCAGTGCATTTTTTCTTCTGTGGCCTTAGGCCTGCAGAAATATTTTTCCTCATGGAAAAACCCGCCCCCGGGTTCAAAAAATGCACGAAGTACAGTGGCACTATTTCTGTCACTGACACCCATGACTGGTGTCTAAAATGTTTAGGTCCTGACCACTCCATTGCGGATTGTGAGTCTTGTTCCATGATGTCTAAAAGAGGGTTACAAAATCGAGCAGCCAAGTTCAGTACCCTGTTTCCCTCTGATGCAGCTTCTGTGGCATCGACATCTTCCAGGGCTTCTTCTTCATCCCATGGATCTCAGGTAACCAAACTTAAATCCGTCCGGTCCTCAAAGAGTACGTCTCCCTCCAAGTATCGAGATGCCCCCGGGCTTACTCTTGAGGAATCCACACCGGCAAAATTACCCCGGCGGGAGGCTCCGGCTTCCAAAGCTGTATCTATGGGGTCACAGGTTGACATCGATGGCTCGGCCTCGACCGAACACCTGTTACAATGTTCTGGGGTATCGGCGGTTTCCACCGGTACCGACATCCAGACATTGGTGGTGTCGATGGATCAGAATATTCTGACCATAAAGCATGCCATCACGGCATTCATACAAGCTGCGACGTCTACGGTACCGCAACAAACTCCGTTGTCGGTACCGGTACCGATCCCGGTACCGGATCCGATATCGGTTCCACTGCCGGTACCGCTTGCATCGACATCAACGTCGACAGCAGCGCTACGCTATCCTGTGATGCCTATGGGTACCGACTCAGTACTGATTACTCCCGATGTCGATACCCCCCGGTACGCGTATCGGGCTCTGCGAGAGCATCCAGATAGTCGATACTTCGATTCCTCTGAAGACTCTGATGCATCAGAGGCCTCTATTGAAGCATTGGGGATCCTTCCTCAGGAACCCTCTTCTCCAAAAAGGAGAATGTCTCCTCCTGAAGACTTGTCTTTTCAGGACTTCATCAGGGAGGTGGCCAGAGGTCTGTCCATCTCAGTGGCCTCTGAAACAGAACCTAGAGCCAAAAAATTAGATATTTTACAATATCCTAAGGCTCCTAAAGAGGCAGCCACCTTACCAATACATGAGATTCTTTATGATCACAAGTTGGGCATATGGGAGACTCCTCTTTCCACCTCCCCCCATTCTCGTAGGTTGGACACCATGTATCGTGTTCCTCCTTGTCCTGGTTTTCATAAGACTCAGCTTCCTCACCACTCCATTGTGGTAGAGTCTGCTATGAAAAAGATCAAGAGGACAAAAAGACACTCCTCTGCTCCTCCAGGAAGAGAATGCAGAACCTTAGATGCCTTTGGCAGGAAAGTTTTCCAGGCCAGTATGCTTGTAGCCAGAATCAACTCCTATAGTCTCTATATGGGGATGTTTCTAAAAGAAGTTACAGATCATCTGCAAATCTTATCTCCTTTTATGTCAGAAGATAAGAGAGAAGAGTTTCTCACCTGGCTTAAACATGCACAGGATGTATCCAAGTTTTCCAACCGTGCAGCCTTTGACTCTTTTGAGGGTGCCAGTAGAGCCTCGGCTATTGCCATAGGTGCACGCAGAGTTGCTTGGTTACAAGCCTCTGATTTGGAATCCTGGGTACGGGATGGTCTAGGTAACCTTCCCTGTACAGGTGAAAACCTGTTTGGCAAAGATTGGCAAGCAAAGGCCAACCAGATGGATGCTGAAAATTCTGCTTTAGATAGACTTTCCAAGTCTACTGCTGCTCCCTTTAAAAAGAGGTTGTTCAAAAAAGGATTTTTCCCAAAAAAAGGGAAATTTTCTTCTACTTATGGTCAGGCCTCTTCTCAAGGTCGTTTTGCTACAAAGAGACAGCAACAACCAAAACAGGCCAAGCCTCAGGCTGCAAGGACTGCTACGGCCCAACAGCCTCAGCCTCCTCAGGGCCTTTGACTTTCCACTAGAGAACTTAGCCTTTCTGGCTCTAGAACATCCAGAGCCTCTCACCATCCCAGGAAGGTTAGCTCATTTTGCTCCCAGATGGGAACAAATCACAGCAGAGCAATGGACCCTCTCCATCATACGAGATGGGTACAAGCTTCATTTCTTAAACATTCCCCCTCACACCATGGTGAAACAGTTCAATTCTCCAACATCTCTCCTCAACCTTCTAGGTCAAGAGATTGCTACCCTTCTTGCCCAAGGGGCAATAGAAGAAGTACCCCTTCTTCAACAGGGCTCAGGGTTCTACTCCCCCTATTTTCTCATTACTAAGAAAACGGGGGCTACAGACCCATATTAGATCTCAGAGAATTGAACAAGATTCTGTGCAAGGAGAAATTCAAGATGAGTTCTCTCGGAACTCTCCTTCCATACCTCCAGAGTCAGGACTGGCTTTGTTCTCTAGATCTCAAGGATGCGTACACCCATGTCCTCATCCATCCAACACACAGAAGGTTCCTTCGGTTCCTTTACCAAGAAAAGCACTACCAATACACTACCAATACAAAGTGCTTCATTTCGGTCTGGACTCTTCACCAAGAGTGTTCACAAAATGCATGGCAGTAGTAGCTGCATTTTTATGAACTCTAGGGATATTCGTATTCCCATATCTGGACGACTGGCTCATCCGAGCTCCATCCCAGTCAGAGGCCCAGGCTTCCCTGGCCTGCACAAAGCGTGTTCTTCAGTATCTGGGACTGGTAATCAACATTCCAAAATCCCATCTCACCCCTAAGTCTCTAGAGTTCATAGGTGTCTTACTGGATACCACAACTGCAAGGGACTATCTTCCCCAGGCCCGTTGCCTACGCTTGGTGCAGTTAGCCTCCCAGATTCAGTTAAAATGCCATTTAACTGCTCGAGAGATGTTGCAACTCTTAGGCCACATGGCATTTACTGTGCATGTGGTTCCTTACGCTCGCCTTCACATGAGGGCAGCTCAGTGGACTCTATCCACCCAATGGACCCAGGCATCAGGTTGCCTGTCAGACAAAATAGCAACCTCCAGTCGCCTCTTTTGGTCCCTCCACTGGTGGAAGTCCACTCAAAATCTGTTGCTGGGGTCCCCCTTTCAACAGGTATTACCCCAAGCAACCCTTACAACAGATGCCTCTCCAAGGGGTTGGGGAGATCATCTACAAGATCTCTCCACCCAAGGCATCTGGTCTCCACAGGAGACATCTCTACATATCAACCTCTTAGAGCTCAGAGCAATCTTTCTGGCTCTGAGTCTTCCACACCCTGCTCAGCTACAAGACAGTTCTCATCCACACAGACAACCAGGTAGCCATGTTCTACGTGAACAAGCAGGGGGGGACTGGCTCTCTGTCGCTTTGCAACGAAGTTCTGAGATTATGGGCCTTCGCCAGAGAGCATCAAATCCATCTCATGGCAGTGTATCTTCCAGGGGTTCAAAACTCTTGGGCAGACAGACTCAGTCGAGTTCTGCTTCCACACGAATGGTCCCTCCATGGGGACCAGATAGCCAGGATTTTTCGGATTTGGGGTACCCCAGACATAGACCTGTTTGCAAGTCCGTGGAATGCCAAAATACCCCGGTTTTGTTCCAGGATTCCGTGTCAGGGAGTTCAGGCCAAGGATGCCTTCCTCCTTCAATGGGGGCAAGACTATGCCTTTCCACCTGTTCCCCTCATCCCTAAGACTCTGTTCAAGCTTCAGAGAGACAAGGGGTCTATGATCCTCATAGCACCACGTTGGTCACGCCAAGTGTGGTACCCTCTACTTCTCCAGGACCAAGCAGGAAGTCAGTCCTCACTTATGGGTGACGTCGGGGCCGACGGAGCCCTCGCGGAGCAATTTTCCCCAGCTTTCAAAGAAAGCCTTTGGGAATTGTAGCGCGCATGCGCGGTCCTCTTCCCGCCCAAGGGTGCCTTCTTAGCCAGTCTTCTTTTTTCCGCGGAGCCTTACAGACGTCCCCGTCTTGTCCCCGCGAAAAAGTCGATATTTCTTCATTATTTTATTCTTTTTCCTTCGGTTCGACGCCGGTCTTTTTCCCGCCCGGACTCGCGACGCCGGTCACGAGTCCTCTTCTTCTTTTCAGTTTTTCTGACTTAGTCAGTTTTCGTTTTCGGTTTTTCCCTGGCAGCCCGGTCCTTTGACCTCGCCGGGGCCCTTTTTCCCCCGATGGCTGCCAGTGGTTTCAAGCGGTGTGGTCAGTGTGACCGAAATATGTCACTAACTGACGCACACGACTTTTGCCTCCGCTGCCTGGGCCCGGATCATGAAGAAATGATCTGTGGGCCCTGCGGCAAAATGTCCTCCAAAGCGTTGAGAAGTCGGCGGCATCAGCGGGATAGGATCTTCGCTGACCCCAGCCGTACCCGGACCTCGTCGGAGACCTCCGCGTCCAAAGGTTCCAGCTCGGACCGTCGCCGGAGTTCCTCCGACAGGGGTTCTCCCTCCGGGGACCATCGACGTCAGGTGAAATCCGCGAGGGCGGCGTCGGTGGACGCTCCTGGCTCCGCGAGGGCCAGGTCGCATAGCCCCGATAGCCGCCCCGGGTCCTTGGAGAAGGAGCACCTCCCGAAGCGACCTCGCCTGGAGTCGGAGCTGCCTGCTCGGGTAAGTCCTGTGGTCCTCCTGGACTCGCCTCCGCGACAGCCGACGTCGGGCCCGACGCCGTCGGGGCCCGAGTCGGGGGCTGCTGGGTCACCTGAGCTCGGACTCAGGTTGATGGCCTTGGAGAGCAGACTGTCTGCCTTCATGGACCAGCAGCGGGCACTGCTCGCTGGCTTCGCTGGCGTCGCTGCCCCGACCGCCGGGACGTCGACGTCCAAGTCGACCCCGGAGACCGAGCCGATCCTCGAGTCCATGCGAACTCGAGTCGATCCTCGGTCGAGGTCACCCTCGGCCTCCCGTTCGGGACCGAGGTCGCCGACGCCGACTCCCTCGGCGTCGGGGCGGCAGGCGCCGCGCCCTGCCCGGGCCGACCCCACCGAGTCCTCGTCGGAGTCGGTCTGGGAGTCTGAAGAGGAAGAGTCGCCTGATTCTTTCCGGACTCGGTGTGTCCCCTCGGACTCACCGGAGTCCGAACCTCGGAAGCAGTCCCCCCCGGAGGATGCCCGGTTCTCGGACTTCGTCAGGGATATGGCCAAGGCTTTGGCCTTCCCTGCGGACCCCGAGGAGGAGCCTCGAGCCGAAGAGCTCGACGCCCTCCAGTATGACTCTCCCGCAAGGGAACACTTTACTGTACCGGTTCCTCCTATGCTGGAACGACTACTCTTCCGCATGTGGGAGAGTCCGGCCACCTCGCCGGTCCTGAGCAAGCGGGTCGATTCTATCTATCGAGTCCGCAAGAGCCCTGGCTTCCAAAAAGCACAGCTACCACACCATTCCATGGTAGTGGAATCGGCCATGCATCGTCTTAAAAGCCAGAAGATGCACTCCTCGGTGCCTCCTGGCAGGGAGGCTTGTAACCTGGATGGCCTTGGTAAGAAGTGTTTCCAGGGCTCTATGCTTGCGTGTTGTATCCAGACCTACCAGCTATACATGGGCATGTATCTCCGAGACCTGGCTAAAGAGCTAGGCGGATTCTCCGCTGGTTTGTCCGAGGAACCCTTGCGGAGGTTCCTGGCCTTGTCCACTGGCATTCGGGAATGCTCAAAATTCATGTCCCGAGCAGCCTATGATGGCTTTGAAGCATCGGCTCGAGTGGCCGCATCCGGCATCGGTGCCCGCCGACAGGCTTGGCTTCAGTCGTCTGACCTTGAGCCCTGGGTGCAGGACAAGTTGGTCGATGTCCCCTGCCGAGGCGAAAACCTCTTTGGCAAGCCCATGGCTGAAAAGGCTGCACAGATTGAGACGGAGACTCTCACCAGGACCAGGCTTTCTAGGAAGACCTCCGCCCCTTCCCAGAAAAAGAAGGGCTCGGGAAAAAAGTCCTTTTACCCGAGGAAGGCGGCTGCCTACAAACCATACCCCCATTATCAGGCCCCTGCAGCTCCCCAACAGGGCCAGCAGGCCAAGGGACGGGGTAACGGGTCCCGTAGGCAGCAAGCCCCCAAGCCTGCACCACCAGCCCCTGCTCAGCAGGGTGGGGGTTTTTGACTCCTTAAGCATAGCCTCTCCCCCCCCGCTGGTTCCTCCCAGCACCGGAGGCCGGCTGGTTCACTTCGCCCACAGGTGGTCCAGCATCACCTCAGATGCCTGGGTGCTTCAAGTCGTGCGAGAAGGCTATCTTCTCCACTTCCACCAGGTCCCTCCCTCCTATTTTCCGGGAGAACCTCCGCGACGACCCCCTCTGCACAGGGAATTACTCCTTCAGGAGTTAGCAGGTCTTCTACAGGAACGGGCGGTGGAACCGGTGCCCCACCACCTAAAAGGTCAAGGCTTTTATTCCAGGTATTTTCTGATACCAAAGAGAACAGGAGGCCTCAGACCCATCCTGGACTTGCGCAACCTCAACAAGTTCCTTGTGCGAGAGACGTTCAAAATGCTTACCCTTGGAATCCTTCTGCCCTACCTCCAGCAGGGAGATTGGCTATGCTCCTTGGATCTAAAGGATGCCTACACGCACATCCTCATCCACCCAAGCCACCGCCAATACCTAAGGTTTGTGGTGGCAGGAAATCATTACCAGTACAGAGTACTGCCCTTTGGCCTGTCCTCCGCACCGCGAGTCTTCACAAAATGTCTCGCGGTGGTGGCGGCCCATCTCCGGCTTCACGGCCTATATGTCTTTCCGTACCTCGACGACTGGCTCATCAGAGCAGCGTCCGCTCCGGAGGTCACCAACGCCGCACGCCGCACGGTGACTCTTCTGCAGTACTTGGGCTTTGTTATAAACTTCGCAAAGTCCACTTTGCTCCCCTCACAGGATCTCGAGTTCATCGGCGCAAGGCTGCACACTCCTCAGGCACGAGCGTACCTACCGCTCGACAGGGCTCAACGGCTCATGGACCTAGCCGACCGTTTTCGCAGCCAGCCCCTGGTCTCCGCCAGGCGCTTCCTGAGACTACTCGGCCATATGGCTTCCACCGTCCATGTGACCCCCAATGCCCGCCTGAATATGCGGCCTGCTCAATGGTGTCTCCGCCAGCAGTGGCGACAAGCCACAGGCGGCCTAGCAGACCTAGTGCGCGTCTCCGAGCCGCTGATCTCGTCTCTCCGGTGGTGGCTTCAGCAGCCGAACCTGATCTGCGGAATGCCTTTCCAGTCACCTCAGCCAGCCCGGGTGCTGACAACAGATGCATCCCTCCTGGGCTGGGGAGCGCATTGCCAAGGGGCACGTACTCAGGGCCTCTGGACCACGTGGGAGTCTGCTCAGCAGATCAACTTCCTGGAGCTCAGGGCGATCCGCCTGGCTCTCAAGGCCTTCTCCCACCTGACTTCTCACCAGTCCGCCCTTGTCCAGACGGACAATCAAGTTGCCATGTTCTACGTGAACAAGCAGGGGGGCACGGGCTCCTTCCTCCTCTGCCGGGAGGCACAGAAGCTCTGCTCTTGGGCCGTCAGTCACGGCATTCTCCTCAAGGCAGTTTATCTCCCAGGCCAAGAGAATTACCTGGCGGACAAACTCAGCAGGATCCTCCAGCCGCACGAGTGGCGTCTGGATCCCTTGGTAGTTCAGAAGCTCTTTCTAAAGTGGGGCCTCCCCACGATGGATCTCTTTGCCAGTCCTCACAACCGGCAACTTCCTCGCTTCTGCTCTCGTCAGCCACACCCCCTTCGGGTTGCGGCGGACGCTTTTCTACTCTCATGGTCGGGAGCCTTCTGTACGCTTTCCCTCCCATCCCGCTAGTCTCTCGGACTCTTTTCAAGGTTCTCCGAGACAAAGCCTTCATGATCCTGGTGGCCCCTCGCTGGCCCAGACAGCCGTGGTTTCCGCTCCTGCTGCAATTAGCGGTGGAGGATCCATTCCCTCTGGGGTTACAACCGGATCTCCTCACTCAGGATCAGGGGTCTCTGCTACACCCCAACCTCAGGTCTCTCAACCTGATGGCCTGGCTGCTGAGAGGGTAGTCCTCGCTCCCCTTCTCCTGCCGGCAGAAGTGGAAGAGGTCGTCCTAGCTTCTCGGCGACCTTCTACCCGCAAATGCTACGCCCTTAAATGGCGTCGCTTTTCCGTTTGGTGTGGCCAACAGTCGCAGGATCCCTTCTCCTGCCCAGTGTCGGTGATCCTGCAGTACTTGCTCTACCTCTCTAATCTGGGACTTAAGTCCAACTCCGTCAAAGTTCACCTCAGTGCTCTTTCAGCACATCATGTGCCGGTGGACGGCAGACCTCTTTCCAGCGACCCTCTTGTAGCGAGGTTTCTCCGAGGTCTCCTTCTACTTAAACCACCTCTGCGCCCGCCAGCGCCTGACTGGGATCTGAATGTGGTTTTACAGCGGATCACCTGTCCGCCTTTTGAACCTATGGCTACCTGTTCTCTCTGTTTTCTTTCTTGGAAAACACTGTTCTTGATAGCCCTCACTTCCGCTAGACGCGTAAGTGAATTGCAGGCCCTCGTGTCTGATCCCCCTTACACTCGGTTCTACAAAAATAGGGTAGTCCTACGGACTCACCCAAAATTTCTTCCAAAAGTGGTCTCCCCTTTTCACATCAATCAGGAGGTGGTACTTCCGACCTTCTTTCCCAGACCACACTCCAGCCGAGCTGAAACGGTCCTCCATACCCTGGACTGTAGAAGAGCTTTGAACTTCTACCTTGACCGTACGCGGGAGCACCGTAAAGCTGCTCAGCTTTTTGTATCTTTTGACCCCAATAAATTGGGGCTCCCGGTCTCCAAGCGTACACTGTCCATCTGGGTTGCGGACTGTATCACTTGGGCTTATGGGGCAGCCGGACTCTCCTTGGACGGTCGAGTCACGGCTCATTGCGTTCGGGCAAAGGCCACGTCAGTGGCTTACCTCCGCTCTGTTCCGCTGGCAGACATCTGCCGGGCCGCTACTTGGTCTTCGAGCCAGACTTTTGCGGTCCATTACTGTCTCGAGAGGGAGTCCCGCAGGGACAGTGCTTTCGGACAGGCAGTCCTCCGTAATCTCTTTGAGGTCTGAGCAACTCCTACCCTCCATCCCGGATGTGGGCTACCGGTGGGTAATAATTCAGCGAAGATTCTTTCCTTCTGTGCTGCTGAGCTAGAGGGAGCTCATTTTTGTGCTTAGGGTCTCCGGTAGCCTTAAGCTTGGGAGTCCCATAAGTGAGGACTGACTTCCTGCTTGGTCCTGGAGAAAGCGTAGTTACTCACCTGTAACAGGTGTTCTCCAGGAGCAGCAGGAATCAGTCCTCACAACCCTCCCTCCTCCCCTTGGAGTTGCAATCGTCTGCTTTACTTTTTTTGCAAATTTTTATGCTGTCTTTTTTAGCTATGTCATCTGACTGGCTAAGATGGCACCCTTGGGCGGGAAGAGGACCGCGCATGCGCGCTGCAATTCCCAAAGGCTTTCTTTGAAAGCTGCGGAAAATTGCTCCGCGAGGGCTCCGTCGGCGCCGACGTCACCCATAAGTGAGGACTGATTCCTGCTGCTCCTGGAGAACACCTGTTACAAGTGAGTAACTACGCTTTCTGCATCTCTCTCAAGCTCCCTCCCTGGACCTGGGGTCTGCTCCAGATCTCCTCTCCCAGGAGGAGGGACCCTTGTGGCACCCAAATCCTCAGTCTCTTCATCTCAGGGCCTGGTTGCTGAAGGCCTAGACCTTCCAGATTTACACCTTTCTCAGCAAGTGAAGGATATCCTTCATGCTTCCAGAAAGCCTTCCACCAGACGTTCCTATGCTTTTAAATGGAAAAGGTTTTCCATTTGGTGTGCAGAGAAGGGTCTTAACCCTTCTGCAATACCTCTGAATTCTTTACTAGACTATTTGCTGCATTTATCCCATGCAGGCCTTAAAACGAATTCAATCAGAGTCCATTTGCGTGCTATTGCAGCATCCCTTAAGCCTCTCAATGGACAACCTATTTCCTCTCATCCTCTTATAGCAAGATTCATGAGAGGCCTTCTTTTGACTAAACCTCCCATTAGACCACCTCCAGTGGCATGGGACTTGAATCTGGTTCTTGGCCAGCTTATGAAGCCACCCTTTGAACCCTTAGCCACTACCTCCTTGAAATTCCTTTCCTGGAAGGTTATTTTTCTCATTGCAGTCACCTCAGCTCGCCGTATCAGTGAGTTGCAAGCTCTAGTGGCTAATCCTCCTTATACAAGGTTCCATCATGACAAGATAGTCCTCAGAACTAATCCACACTTTATGCCTAAAGTGGTCTCACCTTTTCATCTGAACCAGGAGGTATATTTACCTGTCTTCTTTCCAGGACCTCATGCATCAAGTGCAGAGAGGAGTCTTCATACCCTGGATTGTAAAAGAGCACTTGCCTTCTATTTACAAAGGACACAGCAACATAGAAAGTCCTCTCAACTTTTGTTGCTTTTGATCCTTCTCATTTAGGACTTCCAGTCTCTAAGAGAACTCTGTCCAATTGGATTGCTCAGTGTATTTCCTTCGCCTACCAGAGTAAGGACCTTTCTCTGGAGGGCCATGTCACAGCTCACAATGTGAGGGCCATGGCAGCCTCTATGGCTCATCTAAACTCTGTGTACATCAACCAAATCTGTCGCGCAGCCACCTGGGCATCGGTTCATACCTTCACAGCCCATTACTGCTTGGACAAGGACTCCCGCTGGGATGCCTTGTTTGGTCAGGCTGTTCTCAAACACCTGTTCCATACCTAATCAACTCCTACCCTCCATCCCTGACTGGATGCCTGAGATTCAGGGGTGGAGGTGGAGCCCTTCCAGGGACTCGCAATCTGGGTGTTCTCCCAGGCATCTCTAGCTGGGGAGTCCCCATATGTGAAGACTCAATCCTGCTTGTTCCTGGAGATAGCACAGTTACTTACCTGTAACAGGTGATCTCTGGGAACAGCAGGAATAAGTCTTCACAACCCACCCACCTCCCCTAGGAGTTGTATCTCTCTATCTATCTTTCCTCTCTCTCTCTTTGTCTCAGCTTTGAAGTTCGAACTGGAGAGAGGCGGTTGGGAAAGGCGGGAAGGCAGCGCGCAGGCGCTGAGGGATGCTCCCAAAAGCTTTCCTACTGGACGCTGGGGAGCGTTCCCGCGCAGGCTCCGTCGGTACCGACGATACCCATATGTGAAGACTTATTCCTGCTGTTCCCAGAGATCACCTGTTACAGGTAAGTAACTGTGCTTTCCGCGGAGCCAGCAGGTCGTGTTCCTGTCACCGCAGAAGAAGTTCTTTATTTTTTCTTTATTCTTTTGTGTCGCGTCTGCCTTCTTCGACGTTGGACCGGTACCGCTGGTCTTTTCTTTTCTTTCTTTAAAAAAAAAACAACTTATACTTTCTTCACTGTGCATTTTAGTTTTTGGGCCTTAGGCCTAAAAAGTTTCTCCTCCTGGAGAAGACCGCCTCCGGGTTTAAAAAATGCACAAAATGTGGCGGTACTATTTCTGTCGCCAACACCCATGATTGGTGTCTAAAATGTTTGGGTCCTGACCATTCCATCACGGATTGTGTGTCCTATACCATGATGTCTAAAAGAGGTCGGCAGAACCGAGCAGCCAAGCTCAGTACCCTGTTTCCCTCTGATGCAGCCTCGGTGGCATCGACGTCTTCCAGGGCTGCTTCTTCCTCCCATGGATCTCAGGTAACCAAGCATAAATCTGGCCGGTCCTCGAAGGGCAAATCTCCCTCTAAGTATCGAGGTGCCTCTGGGCTTGTCCTCGAGGACTCCGCACCGACAGTTACCCCGGCGGGAAGTTCCGGCTTCCAAAGCATTGTCTATGGGGTCAAAGGTTGACATTGATGGCTCGGCCTCGACCGATCACCTGTTGCCGTGTTCTGGGGTACCGGTGGCTCCCACTGGTACCGACATCCAGACTTTGGTGGCGTCGATGGATCAGAAGATTCTGACCCTGCAGCGCACCCTGACGGCATTCATGCAGGCTGCGACGCCTCCGGTGCCGCAACAATCCCCGTTGCCGGTGCCGGCTCCGGCACCGGCATTGGCATCATTCCCGGTGCCGGTACCGATTGCATCGACATCGGCTTCGGTGTCGACTGGAATGGTACCCTGTCCTAGGATGCCCATAGGTACCGAACCGGTACCGGTTACTCCCGATGTCGATCCCACTCGGTACACATATCAGGCTTTACAGGAGCATCCAGACAGGCGATACTTCGATTCCTCTGAAGACTCTGACGAGTCCGAAGCATCTGTCGAGGCATTGATACTTCTTCCTCAGGAGTCTTCTTCTCCTAAACGAAGAATGTCTCCTTCAGAAGACTTGTCTTTTCAAGACTTCATTAGGGAGGTGTCTAGGGGCCTCTCCATCACAGTGGCCCCTAAGTCAGAGCCTAGAGCCAAGCAGCTGTATATTGTACAATATCCTAAGGCTCCTAAAGAGGCAACTACTTTACCTATTCATGAGATTTTGTATGATCTCATGTTGAGCATGTGGGAGACACCTCTTACTACCTCTCCTCATTCTCGCAGGTTAGACACCATGTATCGTGTCCCTCCTTGTCCTGGCTTTCATAAGACTCAGCCTCCTCACCACTCTATTGTGGTAGTCTGCCATGAGAAAGATAAAGAGTGCAAAAAGACACTCATCTAATCCTCCAGGACGTGAATGCAGGACCCTAGATGCTTTTGGCCCTAGGGTTTTTCAAGCTTCTATGCTAGCTGCCAGAATCAACTCCTATAGTCTCTATATAGAGTTGTTTCTAAAGGAAGTCACAGATCATCTGCAGACTTTAACCCCTTTAATTTCAGAAGATAAAAGGCAGGAGTTTCTCACTTGGCTAAAACATGCCCAGGATGTTTCCAAATTTTCCAACCGTGCAGCCTTTGACTCTTTTGAGTGTGTAAGCAGAGCCTCGGCTATTGCCATAGGTGCACACAGAATTGCTTGGCTACAAGCTTCTGATTTGGAACTCTGGGTCCATGAATTAGGAAATCTTCCTTGTACAGGTGAAAACCTTTTTGGCAAGGATTGGCAAGCTAAGGCCACTCAGATGGATGCTGAGAACTCCGCTTTGGATCGACTTTCAAAGTCCACCTCTGCTCCTGCTAAGAAAAGATTGTTCAAAAAGGCATCTTTTTCTAAAAAGGGAAGATATTATCCTGCTTATGGTCAGCAGGCATCTTCTGCAGGTCGTTTTGCTGCAAAACGTCAGCAACCACCTAAACAGGCCAAGTCAAAGGCTGTTAGGCCTTCCACGGCCCAGCAGCCTCAGCCTCCTCAGGGCCTTTGACTTGCAACTAGAGAACTTAGCCTTTCTAGCTCTGGAAGAACCAGAGCCCCTCACCATTCCAGGAAGGTTGGCTTACTTTGCTCCCAGATGGGGAACAAATCACAGCAGAGCAATGGACCCTCTCCATCATAAGGGAAGGGTACAAGCTTCATTTCTTAAGCTTTCCTCCTCTCACCATGGTGAAACAGTTCAATTCTCCAACATCTCTCCTCAACCTTCTGGGTCAGGAGATTGCCACCCTTCTTTCCCAAGGGGCAATAGAAGAAGTACCCCTTCTTCAACAGGACTCAGGGTTCTACTCCCCTTATTTTCTTATCCCAAAGAAAACAGGGGGCTAAAGACCCATATTAGATCTCAGAGAATTGAACAAGTTTCTATTCAAAGAGAAATTCAAGATGATTTCTCTCGGTGCTCTGCTTCCATACCTTTAGAGTCAGGATTGGCTTTGTTCTCTAGATCTCAAGGATGCATACACCCATGTCCTTATCCATCCAACACACAGAAGGTTCCTTCGGTTCCTTTTTCAGGGAAAGCACTACCAATACAGGGTGCTTCCATTCGGTCTGGCCTCTGCACCAAGGGTGTTCACGAAATGCATGGCAGTAGTAGCTGCATTTCTACGCACTCTAGGAATATTTGTCTTCCCTTACCTGACAACTGGCTCATTCGAGCTCCATCCCAGTCAGAGGCCCAGAATTGTCTAATCTGCACAATGCGTGTTCTCCAGTATTTGGTACTGGTAATAAACATCCCAAAATCAAATCTCACCCCTACTCAGTCTCTGGAGTTTATAGGGGCCTTGCTGGATACCACAACTGCAAGGGCCTATCTTCCTCATGCCCGTTGCCTACGCTTGGTGCAGTTAGCCTCCCAGATACAGTTAAAGTCCCATTTAACTGCTAGAGAGATGTTACAACTATTAGGCCACATGGCTATAATAATCTGATGCTAGCGGCTGCCGTTTGATTCAAACTGCAGCCGCTAGCATCGGATTATTATAGCCACTCAACACAACGATTGATATTCCAAATGGCACATTGAAGCTAAGTACTGTTGTATAAGAATATTATTAACAAATATGCCTATTTTGGACGAGTGAAAGACAATGTGGAACTTTTAAGTGCACGGGTTAATTAACCCAGCAGCGTTTTTGTCATTATAATAGTTTTACTCGTTGGAGCTGAGGGGGCCAGTTTTTTGACTATTTGAAGTTTGAAGAACATTTGAATTTTTTAAGAGAAAAACACGATAAATTAAAAAAGAGAAAAGAAAAAAGAAAAAAGGCAATTGTCGAAGTGTACATTAAAGGTCATTGATGTAAGCAGCAGCGCTAGTAAGTGTGGTGAACTTTGCAAGAAGCCCGCTTACAAATAGCTGCATATGTTTTAACTGAGACCTTGGTACATAATTACAATATGTCCTACTAGTTTCAAGTGGTGAATATTCGAGCAAATAACATATTTTTTGTACTTTGACAGTAATAGCTCGATTAATAGACCAGTCTTTTGTAGTTGATCTCCAGGAACAAGCAGGAATGAGTCTTCACATATGGGGACTCCCTAGCTGCAGATGCCAGAGAGAAACCCCAGGTTGTGTGTCCTTGAAAAGGACTCTACCTCCCCTCATGAATCTCTGGCATCCGACCAGGGTAGGTGGGTAGGAGTTGATTAGGAATGGAACAGGTGTTTGAGAACAGCCTGACCAAACGAGGCATCCCGGCGGGAGTCCTTGTCCAAACAGTAATGGGCTGTGAAGGTATGAACCGAGGCCCAGGTGGCCGCTCGACAGATTTGGTCGATGGATACAGAGTTTAGATGAGCCATTGAGGCTGCCATGGCTCTCACATTGTGAGCTGTGACATGGCCCTCCAGAGAAATGTTCCTACTCTGATAGGTGAAAGAAATACACTGAGCAATCCAGTTGGACAGTGTTCTCTTATAGACTGGAAGTCCTAAATTAGAAGGATCAAAAGCAACAAAAAGTTGAGAAGACTTTCTATGTTGCTGTGTTCTTTGTAAGTAAAAAGCGAGAGCTCTCTTACAATCCAAGGTATGAAGATTCCTCTCTGCATTTGATGCATGAGGTCCTGGAAAAAAGACAGGTAAATATACCTCTTGGTTCAGATGAAAAGGTGAGACCACTTTAGGCATAAAGTGTGGATTGGTCCTGAGGACTACCTTATCATGATGGAACCTTGTATAAGGAGGATTAGCCACTAGAGCTTGCAACTCACTGATGCGGCGTGCTGAGGTGACTGCAATGAGAAAAATAACTTTCCAAGAAAGGAATTTCAAGGAAGTGGTGGCTAAAGGTTCAAAGGGTGGCTTCATAAGCTGGCCAAGAACCAGGTTTAAGTCCCATGCCACTGGAGGTGGTCTAATGGGAGGTTTAGTTAAAAGAAGGCCTCTCATGAATCTTGCTATAAGAGGATGAGAGGAAATAGGTTGTCCATTGAGAGGTTGAGGGACGCTGCAATAGCACTCAAATGGACTCTTACTGAATTCGTTTTCAGAACTGCATGGGATAGATGCAGGAGATACTCTAGTAGAGAATAAGCCTTCACAACCCACCCACCTCCCCTAGGAGTTGTATCTCTCTATCTATCTTTCCTTTCCTCTCTCTCTCTTTGTCTCAGCTTTAAAACTCGAATTGGAGAGAGGCGGTTGGGAAAGGTGGGAAGGCAGCGCGCAGGCACTGTGGGATGCTCCCAAAAGCTTTCTTACTGGACGCTGGGGAGCGTTCCCGTGCAGGCTCCGTCGGTACCGACGATACCCATATGTGAAGACTTATTCCTGCTGTTCCCAGAGATCACCTGTTCCAGGTAAGTAACTGTGTTTTCCTTACGTATCTCAAGTCTCTCCCAAAGGTGGTGTCTCTCTTTCCTCAACCAGGAGGTGGTGCTTCCCTTTCTTTGTTGGATGTATTATGTATGGG
The DNA here is from genome assembly GCA_033557465.1 of Ichthyophis bannanicus. Lineage (NCBI taxonomy): Eukaryota > Metazoa > Chordata > Amphibia > Gymnophiona > Ichthyophiidae > Ichthyophis > Ichthyophis bannanicus. Next base: position 66,691,004 of record CM066045.1, on the reverse strand, counting down.
AAGTGGCATTGTGTAGTGGCTTGTGATTTAATTTTGTTTTGATTGCAGCTGCTGTTTTGTGTTTGGGGTGCGGGGCTTGATTTTTGCTGATTACACTGGTCAACATTGAAATCGTTACTGACTTTAAAAGGCCCTAATCTGTCTCGTTTTGAAGATATTGCATGTAGTTCATTTTTGACGTTTCACCGTGTAAATTTATCCAGTAGGACATCAACAACATCCCAAATAAGCCTTGAATGATGCAATATTGCATCCCATTGCATAATACCAGCATGCACACATCATCCAGAGTTGATTGCATTATTTTCTGATGCAATGAAATACTACTGCCAGACGGCTGCTGAAGCCATCCGACGTCAGCAGTGTACTATACGCAGTCAGAAAGGTTGAGCATTTAAAATATTTCAGACTGTGTGCTAGACAGTTTAAGCTACTGTTACATGTAACTTTTATTAATCATATAAATTTTAGCCATTTAGGTACAATACAGAACAGTAATGCCGCGAAAGTGCGTTAATACCGTTGACAATTTCTGCTACATTTGTGGGGAAGTGACATTTGCCAACCAGAAGAAAAGTATCACTTCTCAACTGAAGAAGGCATATCATCTTTACTTCGGATGCAAGATTGGTGACCATGACAAGCCTTGGGCCCCGCATATATGCTGTGCTACATGTACAACACAGCTTTCACAGTGGTTGAATTGCAAAAGACCATCAATGCCGTTTGCAGTCCCCATGGTGTGGAGAGAGCCAAGCAACCACATAAATGACTGTTATTTTTGCTTGGTTCCTCCTCTTTCCAGCGGAATAATGAAGCAAAAGAAGTCGAGCATAGTCTACCCAAACATTCCGTCTGCATTGCGACCAGTTCCACATGGTAAGGGACTTCCTATTCCAGAACCTCCATCAGAATATTCTCTTGATTCATCTGATGAGGACAAGGGTGAGCCGACCTGTTCTTCTCCTGGTCCATCAGCATGCAGTGACCCAGATTTTCACTGGGATGCATTATCAACTCCACACAGAATAACACAGGAAGAACTAAATGACCTGGTTCATGATTTGGACTTATCCAAGAACAAGGCAGAATTGCTAGGATCAAGACTCCAACAATGGAATCTTCTAGAAGAAGATGTCAACATTACTTCATATCGAATGCGCCACCAGCAGTTGGAGCCTTTCTTCAGAAAGGAAAGTAATCTGGCATTCTGTTCCGATATTGAAAGCCTTATGAATGCCTTAAAAATCACTCATGATCCACAAGACTGGAGACTATTTATAGACTCTTCGAAACTGAGTCTGAAGACTGTGCTTTTGAGCAATGGAAACCATCTTCCATCTATTCAGGTAGTGCATGCCGTCCACATGAAAGAGACATGCGATAACTTAAAGCATCTACTGACTTCCATTAACTATAACAAGTACAGCTGGCACCTCTGTGGTGACTTGAAGGTAGTTGCCCTTTTAATGGTCCTGCAGCAGGGATATATAAAATACATGTGTTTCTTATGTGAGTGGGATAGCCGAGCAAGGGATTGGCACTACTTGCGGAAGGAATGGAATCGCAGGCAAAATGTAACAGTTGGAGAGAAGAATATCCAGCACCCAGCTCTGGTTGAGGTTCACAAAATCCTGCTACCACCCCTTTACATCAAACTAGGTTTGATGAAAAACTTTGTGAAAGCCATGGACCGCACTTTGCCAGCTTTCCGATACCTGCATGAAAAATTCCCTCGACTAAGCGAAGCAAAGATTAAAGAGGGAGTTTTTGGGGTCCTCAGATTCGAGAGCTCTTCAAAGATGACCGGTTCAACAACTTGCTGCAGGGTGATGCGAAACAAGCATGGAATGCTTTTCACCTAGTGTCAACAAACTTTCTCCGGAATGTTAGGACAGAAAACTACAAGGAACTAGTAGAAGACATGCTTATGCAGTATCAGAAACTTGGCTGCAATATGTCTCTAAAGATCCATTTCCTTGATTCCCATCTCGATTAATTTCCTGACAACTGTGGTATGGTTAGTGATGAACAGGGCGAACATTTTCACCAGGATATCGCAACGATGGAGCAAAGATACCAGGGAAAATGGTCCACTACAATGCTGGCTGACTACTGCTGGACACTCCCCAGAGAAGCTCCCGAACAGCTGTACAAGAGACAGGTGAAAAAATCTAAGAAGTAGTCTATGACTTGGTTTTTTACAGGTATTAACTGAAGGCCTATTATATTTTCTATTTGACATGCATTTCATGATGTAAACATTAATTCTTGTAGATTACAAAAAAACTAGAGCCAACTTTGCAATTTCACTGTCATATTCGTGTTCAGCATATAAAAATTGATAAGAAATGACTATTTTTATTTCAGTAACATGATTTTTGTAAAGATTTGTTGACCAGTGTTATAAACAGTTGAAAAGCTAATAGAATTTCAAAGTGGGCAGACTACAAAGGTAGAAAAAAAAAGAATTTTATTTTCTATTATGCATTGGAACGTACTTTTTTATATTTTGCATAGTACAGGAGGAAATTTACCTCTTTCTAATACACAGGTTCGGACAGCATACGTAGTCTGGCTTCCTAGGGTTTCAGTTTAACTTTTGTTTGTGATTTATTCTTTACTTGTTGAGGGTCTATCTATGTTTTGTCCATATCACTGAGACCAAATGTTCTTTTAGAATGGAGTTTCTCGAGGGTGGACCCAGGGAAGGAGAGAAGAGGCAGGAGGGCCAAATTAACTGGATACATGAGTTATATCAGATAAATATTTTGGGGAAGGAGGGGGATATTCCAAGGCATTTACATGGTTTGTGTGTAAATGTCGCTGAGCTGGATATTCAACGGTACTAATGATTGATATGACTCTGGCATTGAATATCCAGGTTTAGATTTCAGCATTGACAGCTACCCATGTTAGCAGTGCCCATTTATTTTTAAAAAATGAAATAAAGTTTTACATAATTTACTATTCAAATATATGCCTATGCCTATCTCCTCAACTCCTTCCACCCCATTGGCCTACTTAATGTTCATTTTTTTCTAACGTCAAAAAGAATATGACACCCCTGATATAAACTATTGGATGAAGGGACCTTTGAAACTGTGTCTGGATGTGTATTCTGTTTTGTATGTTCTTTGTAACCTATGATGGTGTTTTTGTAGTTCTCCTAAATATATGCAGTGCATCTACACTGGCAAGTTAAGAAATATGTTGCATTTGTGAAAAAAGAAAGATTAAGACAAATACCTTGTTTCAGTGGGTTCCTGGGTACATGGGGTGGTTAGAGTAATCTGTTCCATAGAATTATGGAGTCAGTGACAGAGGAGAGGTTTTGAATTCATGACCTAGAACAGTGCTCTACCTTGTGAGGCCCAGGAGCAAGTAGAGGTTTCCACTGACGCTGTGTGTGGCTCCCTGACCCTCTTTCCCCAATCCACATCCAAACTCTCATACTGTTCTGCAAGACTGTGAACTGCATGCCTCAGTCATTGAGGTCTCTGCAGTGTCAAAGAAAACATCAGTTATTCGAGAAGTAGCACCAGCAGTGAGCCTTCAAAGAATGTGAAGGGAGAGGGAGAGCTGACTTGGAAAGGGTGAAGACTGGTACAGAATTATGGAGGCTCACTAATGAAAGTGGCAGATGGGGATGGAGATGAAGAAGAAGGGTCTTTTGGGTCAAGAATGTGTGTGGTGGAGAGGAACTAGGAGAAGAATGTTGGACAAATTGGGGGAAGAGGGAAAGAAAGTGGGGTGAAGATGAGCTGAGGGAGGAAAGAGTGAGAGAGAAGGATTGTGGGGGAGCAGCCTTTATTTTCAATACATGAGAGTTCAGGCGCAACCAGAGAGAATCTGGTCAGTCACATCATTGGAGGATTACAGCCCCCCTTCCTCCCACAGTACAGGGCACTGGCTGCTTTACCCTGCAGAGTTTTTGGCTTATTGGCAGAGTGCTCCTGCTTGAAAGATACTGAAAGATCACAAACCTAGGATTTTTGATGAATCATAGTCCCAGGCTCTAACCCAAGATTATGGTTCCACAAGGACCAGTAATGAAAGAAATAATCATTGAGTCATTCAGTGTCAATAGCCATGCCACATCAAGATCGGAGCCCTGTTGCTATCACTCCCTTAATCTTTAAATTTCTACCACACCCTGAAAACCTCAAACAAAAATACCTTCACATAATTTGATTAAACAGAGCTATTCCAAAGTGGATAGCCTGCGTCAAAGTACTCGCTATGTAAATCATATGATATGATGCTGGCAGCAGAGGTAGAGAAGTGTGAAGGGTGCAGTATTTCATCAGCTTGGTGTCCTGACATGATTACCCTTAATCGCCGGATATGAGAGATAGTATTTACTGTCCTGATGTTGCCTGGTTTTAAGTGAAATCTTTATCTTTGCTATTGTGATGCTTTAGGGAGCAGGTTTATTCAGGTAGCTGGGGGGGGGGGGGGAGAGATAGAGGTGTAGAGATTTTATGGGACAACAGGATGAGACTAGTGGAAACTATTTACTAAGGCCTCGATCCAGCAAGGGGCACTGTCGTTGGCGCAGGGAATAGCACAATGTTTGTGTACAATTTCTTGCGCTAGTATGGGGGCAGAATGTAGGAAGGGATTTAATGAGTGTTGTCAGTGAACAAATGGCTGCACTAGTGACAGCACATGTAAATTTATTTAAATGGATGGTACTAAAGCATATGCCGAGAAGTGCAGAGAAGACCAGAAGACTGAGCTCAGCGCTGGGATTATAACACAAGGTTTAAGGAGACATTAAGGTTTGTGCTCTTAGGTTTGTGGTCAGTGCTGGTGAAGAATTTATGCCTGTTTGTTGAACTACAGCACTCACAACTTTTTCTGTCTTTGTTGAAGGAAGTGGCAAAAAACCCCAAAAACAATAGGGGATGTGTGTTGAAACAATGTTATGCGTAGTTGCTGGAATGCTTTGCAGCGCATAGACATCAATCCTCACATAGAATTGCCATCAAGAATAATATTGCTGTTTATAAACACCAATATTATTCTGAGCAGAAAATCTGCACAGAATAATATTGCTATATACAACACACAGCATTCCAGCACATGTTGGGGAGGAGTCTGCTGTCTTAGTACATGTCGGTACCAATGACATAGAAAAATGTGGTAGGGAGGCTAAATTTAGGCTTTTAGGTAGAAAGTTGAAATCCAGAATTTCCAGGGTAGCGTTATCCGAAATGCTTCCCATTCCACGCGCAAGGACCCAAAAGGCAGGCAGAGCTCCGGAGTCTCAATGCGTGGATGCAAGGATGAGGGGTTTGGATGTGCTAGGAACTGGGGAACATTCTGGGGAAAGGGAGGGGCTCTTCTGAAGGGATGGGCTTCACCTTAACTGGGATGGAACCAGGCTGCTGGCATTAACCTTTAAAAAGGAGATAGGGCAGCTTTTAAACTAGATAATAGGGGGAGAGACAACAGTCGCCCAAGAGCTCATGGTTCAGAACAACATATCCTTGATGGATACTACCAAAAAAATGAAGTAAGGGCACATCAGCAGAGAGGTTCCAATAAAGACAAAAGTCGCCCAAATGCCCTTGAGTACGGAGCAAACAGAACTTAAAGATTCCAAATTAACCCTGCCGACTGATAGCCAGATTAATATGAATAAAATACAGTCTCTAAAATGCTTGTATGCAAATGCTAGAAGTCTAAAAAATAAGATGGGAGACTTAGAATATATAGCACTAAATGAGAAGTTAGATATGATTGGTATCTCAGAGACCTGGTGGAAGGAGGACAACAGTGGGACACTGATACCTGGGTGCAAACTATATCGTAATGATAGAATTGATCAAATTGGTGGAAGGGTTGTGCTCTGTTAGAAAGGGCAGTGAGTCACAAAGTATTAAAGTTTTGCAGTAAACAAAATTTGCTGTAGAATCTCTATAGTTTGAAATTCCATGTAAAAAGGGGAAGGCGATGGCAGTGGGGCACGTACTATTGACCTCCTGGCCAGAATGAATAAATGGATGATGAAATACTCAAAGAAATCAAGGAAGCTAACAAAAGTTGCAGAACAGTAGTAATAATGGGTGATTTCAATTACCCTGGTATTGACTGGGTCAGTGTCACGACAGGAGATGCTAGGGAGATAAAGTTTCTAGATGAAATAACTGACTGCTCCTTGGAGCAGCTGGTTCATGAATTGACCAGAGGGGAAGCCATTTTGGACCTAGTCCTTAGTGGAACAGCAGATCTAGTTCAGGAGATAAGAGTGTTGGGGTCACTTGGGGCCTCAACATCAAAACCTTTCCACCAGAGGCAAGGCATGCCACAAGGATCCTCCCTCTCTGCCCTGATGTTCAACATATACATGCAGCCCATCTGTAACCTCATCCGATCATTCAATGTCAACTGCTTGATATATGCAGATGATGTACTGCTCTACATGCCATTCTCAACAGAGCAGCTGGACCTCTCCCCACTGACAGACTGCTTTGATGCAGTATCCAACTGGCTCGAATCTCAAAACCTCCAAATACAGCACAAGAAAACAGAGGTCCTTTTCATTACGAGGAACCAAAACTTCACCCCGCCACCCCACTTAAAGGTTAAGGAAGCAGAGCTACAAACCAAATCCACAATTCGATACCTTGGAGTCACATTAGACCAACGACTGGACATGAAGGTGCACATAAGCAACATAGCAAGAGCAATTTACCACAAAATCCAAACACTCAGGCACTTACGCTTCCTACTAGAGCTGGACGACTTCCGGACAATCTATCAAGTGTTGATTATACCGCACTTTGATTACGCTAATGCAATCCTAAAAGGGCTCCCACAATCCACCTTGAACCCGTTCCAACTCGCGATGAATGCCGCAGCGAGAGTTCTACACGGGGCTTCTAGGATCGATCATGTTACGCCCATCCTGAAGCACCTCCACTGGCTCCCTATACATGGCAGACTTGCTTTCAAAACCCTACTGCTGACTTTCAAGGCCATCAATGGGCTCGCCTCCACATCACTAGCAGAGCTTATCCAAACTATGCCCCCCAATAGGTCCAGAAGATCTGCAGCAGTCAACACACTGGTAATCCCGAAGGAAATAACCCAATGCACCCATGCAACAGCAAAAAGGGCTTTCAGATTCTGTGCACCCAGATGCTGGAACACCCTATCACCCAGCATCCGGGCAGTCCCTGACCTAACTCAGTTTAGGAAGGCATTGAAGCACCACCTCTTCCTCAAATACTACCTGGAAGACAGAAACATAGAAACATGATGACAGAAAAAGACCACAAGGCCCATCTAGTCTGTCCTTCCATAACAACTACAACAGTCCACTTTTTACCTTTAGAGATCCTCTGTGTTGGTCCCATGCTTTTTTGAATTCAGTTACTGTCCTCATCTCTACCACCTCCACTGGGAGACTATTCCACGGATCCACTACTCTTTCCGTAAAGAAATATTTCCGCATATCACTCCTGAATCTATCTCCCTTCACCCTCATCCCATGTCCCCTCGTAGCAGAACTTGCTTTCAATTGAAAGAGAGGCTCTCTCCCTGAACATTTATGCCACGGAGGTATTTAAACATCTCAATCATATCACCTCTATCCCGCCTTTCCTCTAAGGTGTACATATTAAGATCCTTAAGTCTGTCCTCATATGCTTTATAATGAAGCCCATTAATCATTTTAGTAGCAACCCTCTGCACCGACTCCATCCTGTTCACATCCTTTTGAAGGTACGGTCTCCAGAATTGCACACCATACTCCAAATGAGGTCGCACCAAAGACTTATACAGAGGCATTATCACCTCCTTTTTTCTGCTAGCCATTCCTCTCCGTATGCACCCAAACATCCTTCTAGCTTTTGCCGTCGCCTTTTCTACCTGTTTAGCTACTTTAAGATCATCAGACAGCGCTCCAGTAGCCCCCTCCCCCATCTAGTACAGCCACAGCAACATACCCCGCAAGCCATCCATGACTACGATTACTTTTGACACAACATACGTGTCGCCTAGATGTAAATAGTTACCCCAGTTTTATCCAAGTTGTAGTACCTGTTCTTTGTAAACACAGATCAGCTTGCTGCACTGTGCTAGTCATTTTATTTCATGTAAACCGCACTGATGTTGAGTAGCGCGGTATAAAAAAAGACTGTGAATAAATAAATAAATAAAATAGTGATCATAGCATGATCGCACTTGATTTAATTAATTAATGGAGGATGGATGGTAAGGAAATCCACCTTACTACCTTTAACTTTTGAAAGGGAGACTATGATAAAATGAGGAAAATAGTTAAGGAAAAACTAAAAGGAGCAATTGCAAAGGTTAAAGACTTATATCAAGCTTGGGTATTGTTTAAAAATACTATCTTGGAAGGCCAGACCAGCTGTGTTCCACGCTTTAAGTAAAGTGGAAGTCCAAAAAAACTGCCAGCATGGTTTAAAGGTGAGGCCAGAGAGGCTGTTGCCAAAAAAAGCATCTTTCAGGAAATGGAAAAAAGAGCCAAATGACACAAACTGGAAACAGCACAAGCACTGGCAACTTAAATGCAAGGCATTGATAAGGCTGGCAAAGAGAGAATTTGAGAAGAAACTTGCTGTGGAAGCAAAAATGCGTAATAAAGACTTTTCAAGTACATTTGTAGCAAAAAATGTGTGAGAGTCAGTTGGACCATTAGATGATAGAGGAATTAAAGGGGCACTAAGAGGGGACAAGGCTATAGCAGAGAGACTGAATGAATTCTTTGCTTCGGTCTTTACTGAGGAAGATGTAGGGATGTTACCCATGACTGAAGTGGTATTTAAAGATGATTCTGCGGAAGAATTGAAAGAAATATCGATACACCGGGAAGATGTATTACAACTATCTGATAAACTGAAGAGTAGCAAATAACCTGGACTGGGTGGTATACATCCAAGGGTGGTGAAAGGACTGAAATATGAGATTGCAGACCTGCTATTAGTAATCTGTGAACTATCATTAAAATCATCTGTAATACCCGAATATTGGAAGATGGCCAATATAATGCTAATTTTTTAAAAAGGGTTCCAGGGATGATCCTGGAAACTACAGACCAGTGAGCCTGACGTCAGTACTGGGAAAAATGGTAGAAACCATCATAAAGAACAAAATTACTCAACATGTCGATAGTCGTGGCTTAATGGGAGACAGCCAACTTGGCTTTAGACAAAGAAAGTCTTGTCTTACTAATCTGCTTTTTTTTTTTTGAAGGTGTGAATAAACAGGTAGACAAAGGTGAGTCGGTTGATATAGACTTTCAGAAAGCCTTTGACAAGGTCCCTCAGAGACTTTTGGCAAAAACTAAAAAGTCATGAGATAGGAGGCAGTGTACTATTGTGGATCAGGAACTGTTTAAAAGATAGAAAGCAGGAGGGTAGGGCTAAATGGCCATTTTTCCCAATGGAGAAGGGTGAATAGTGGAGTACCACAGGGATCTGTGCTGGGTCCACTGCTTTTTGACATATTCGTAAATGAGTTGGAAAAGGGAATAAAGAATGAGGTTATCAAATTTGCAGATGACACAAAACTATTTAAAGTTGTTAAAACACAAGAGGATTGTGGAAAATTGGAAGACTGGGCGTCCAAATGGCAGATGAAATTTAATGTGGACAAGTGCAGAGTTTTGCACTTAGGAAAGAAGAACCCAAACTATGGTTACATGATGTAAGTTTCCACATTGGGAACACCACCCAGGAAAATGATTTAGGTGTCATCGTGCATAACATGTTAAAAACCTCCGCCCAGTGTGCAGCAGCGGCCAAGAGAGCAAATAGAATATTAGGTATCATAAGGAAAGGAATGGAAAATAAAACAAAGAATATTATAATCCCTCTGTATCTTTCCATGGTGCAATTGCACCTTGAATATTGTGTGCAATTCTGGTCGCCGTATCTTAAAAAGGATATAGCGTTATTAGAAAAGGTACAGAGAAGAGCCACCAAAATGGTAAAGGGGATGGAAGGATACTCCTGTGAAGAGAGACTAAAAATGTTAGGGCTCTTCAACCTGGAAAAGAGATGTCTGAGGGGAGATATGATAGAGGTCTATAAATTAATGAATGGAGTGGAACAGTAAACGTAGATTGATTGTTTACGTCATCAGAATATAAAAAGACCAGGGGACATGCAATGAAACTACAAGGTAACCTATTTAAGACTAATATTTTTTCACTCAACGTGTAATCAAACTCTGAAATTCGTTACTGGAGGATGTAGTAAAAGCTGTTAGTGTAGCTGGGCTTAAAAAGTTTTGAACAAGTTCCTGAAGGAAAGGTCCATAAACCATTATTAAAAATGACCCAGGATATCACTGATTAACCCAATACACAAGCATTGAGGAACCTGTGTCTTTTGGGGAGACTGCTAGGTACTTAAGACCTTGATTGGCAACTTTGGAAACAGGATACTGGGCTTGATGGACCTTGGTCTGACCCAGTATGGCTTATCTTATGTTATTATGTCCCGCCCCCGCACAAGATATATGCGCTGATAATGCAGACTCTGTGTGCTTCTGTCCGGCTTGTTCTTATTTAGCATGGACTTTATGTTCACAGCTCATCTGTTTGCTTTTTGCTTATAGCATAGGCGAGCTAAACGTCTGCCTTAAGTTTGCAATAGGAAACCCTGAGTTTTAATCCTAGACTGCAAAGCAGGGTTTCTGCATTGAGCCCTAAGTTATTCAACTCTGTTACTTGGGAGTAGCAAGTCTGTTGAGGTGTGAGGTGTCTCAGGCGGCAGAATACATGTGAAAGCTGGATGGAGAAAGGAGTTTGCCACAGACTTTAGTGCTCAATGCCAAAGCCCTGCGCTAGAGCCCAGCACTAAAACTGCTATGCAGGGGTTCCTAATTTAGCTTTAGGGCAGAAGCAAATACTATGCAAATGAATTGTGCGCAAACGGTCTGTGCTAAACAAGGATAGCAAGCCAGGCACATGCACACAGATGTCTGCACCTACAGTATATCCTGCACACAAAAGGCACTTGTGTGTTAGAGCAAATCCTGTTGCTGTTTCTTGTAACCTTGGACAAGTCATTTAACCCTTCATTGTCTCAGGTACAAAGTTATTGTTATGTTCTCTGGAGACAGAAAAATACTTACTGTACCTGAATGATCTACTACTGTAAAGGTGTGAGCTAAATGCAAATAAATAATAACCCCAAAGATTATCCAGATAGCATTCGTTTTCATTTGCTATCCAGATAATTCTTTTTTCTGCCCTGACTCTGTCTCTGCACTGCCTGAACACTATCCAGATAGCGCCAAGGTGGTCTGTAATGATATTCAGCAGCATTCTCCAGATACAGTAAATGCCACTGAGGCCAATAGTGGTGCTACCTGGATAAGTGCTTTTGAATACTGTCTCTGTAGTTTCTAGTTTAGGGATTAAACTACAGCTCACCATGAATGGTCAAATTTCCCCTGTAGTACATACAATGTTTTATCATCAACTATGAATGTCAGCTGCAGCTCTCTTTAGAGAAAAAAGACCCTGAAGTAGTGGTTCATTCATTGATTCTAAATCGTTTGAATTATTTTAGTATCTTGTATCAAAGTATGACTGTAGTGCCTTTGTAATATATCCAGTTCTTACAAAATAGTACAGCTAAATTACTCTTTGGGTTAAACACCCCCCCCCCCCACACACCCGCCTCCAAGATCTTGCACCTCCCTTACTGGCCAAACTTCACTGGTGTCCAGCCTCATATCAGAGTGAAGTTCGGGTTCTTGACCCTTGTGTTTAGATGCCTTTATAGTGGCTGCTCAAAATATATCTCTGATCTACTGCTTCCATGTAAACCACATGGACTCTTTCCTGCTTGTTTCTTCTCCTGTTACCAGACTTGGCAATATTTATCACTCTGCTTTTAGATACTTGCCACATTTTTTTGAATACCAGATCTCAGACATGAAAATAACTATCTCCTATTTAATGAAAGCCTGGCTCTGTAGGCGAGCATTTAGCATTTGAAATTCCACCTGTGTTTTATTAGTCCTTTATTTGATGTCTATTTTTAATGTATATCTTTGTATTTTGACTGCATATAAATATAATTTTGTATTTGTAATCTTCGTTGCTGTCCCAAGCAAAAAGTATTTAATCAAACAAACTAAGCTAATATTTAAACGTGCAGTAAGCAGACTCTAGGTGTGGTTATCTGAAGTGATAGCAACGCAACGCTGCTGAAATAAAAAGCATTGTGCAGGTATTATAAATATTCTGTCTGCGTGAAATTTATTAACTCAATTCCTTAAATTCTTGGCAGTGACACATTGCATAAGGAGCCTATGATGACAAAAGGCATATGCTCTGATTACACACATGGGTAGGAGAATGCGAGAGGGGAGGTGTTCGTTTATTTTCTTGAGTGATAGAGGAAGGACTCTGTTAGTGTCCTTCCTGTTCTGATAAAGTTAGCAGACTCTAGCCAGATGCTTAGTTCTGCGTGAGACGAGCAGCCAACGAACCAGCAGGACCATTCCAGGAACCTCGTGAGCACTTCCAATAGAATTTCTGAACACTTCTTTCAAAAGGTAGACGTTTCAGAACATCCTTTTTTGAGCATCTAGTTGTTGGGGGAGGAGAACAGTTATGGAAATATGTTGTAATGGCAATGCCCTTGGTAGGGTGCAGGTGTTGCAATTTCGAAAGCCACTGATGCTTGCAATATTACTTTGTCGTTATGGCACAGTAGCCTCTAAAAACTTTCTTGAGAAATGCAGGAAACTGAAAAAAAATTTCATGCGGTGTACCACACTTTTTACTTTTAGCAGCTCTCTAATATCAGTGATTTAAAGAGGGAAAGTATTTGATGGCTTTCTGTTTATTAGCTGCAGTGGTTTAATGTTCCAGTTGTAATAAACTCTTATCACTTAGAAAGAGAAGCATTAACAGCTTCTGGGAAGTTATTGAACTGCTCAAATCCAGGATGTGAGTTCAAGTCTGCCCTCTATCCTTGACTTGGCCATATGTGGATCTAGGGTGAGTCAACTTTAACTCTTTGTTGCCTCCTATTCTAATGTGATCTCATCTCTGGCTCTGTCACTGACTCTTTATGTGACACTGGGTAACAAAGACTGTCCCAGGGCCTTAGTTCTAGTCATTGGCTCTGTATGTAATCTTGTCGTGAGTAAATTCCTGATCGTATCTCCAGTCTAGTCCCGGACCTCTGGGTTGTCCACCTTAATCAGCAGCTTGGAGACTGAGGAACCACCTTCTTTTTCTGATGTCACCAGTATATCATCCTGGGATCCGCCTCCACTTCCCAGTTACCTCAATCTCCAAGCAGCTGATGGAAGTGAGCCCGGAGGTCCGGGCTCCCTGGAGGAGCGATTAAAGATAGTGTTAGATAGAATAAGGGGTTTTTTTTTGCAAAAAAAAAAATAAATAAAATAAGAGGGATCAAATACATTGCCTTATCACACTAGAGGATTAAAGTAAGGACTGTGCCTTTAAGATTTGCAAGAGTCTTCCTCCCTCCTGTTTTTTGGCCTCACCGGTTAGTGCGGGAGTGGAAGGACTGCATATTCATGGGGCTGGAGAGGCTCCAGGTCTGTTCTGTACAGCTGATTCTCAGACCAGATCTCTCTGAGTATTGCAGCCGGCGCTTCACAGATGTCCTACCTGTCAGCGCGCCTGGCTCCTTGTGGCAGCGGCAGAGTCCGCAGAGCAAAAGGTATCTTTTTTTATTCTTCTTTTCAAGCCCGGAGAGCCCCGACGTGAAACCCGGTACGGTGCTTGTGAGGAGTGAGGCAGGACGCTTAGCGGGAGACCGAACGTGAGTAGGCACTGGGGTTTTCTTTACTCCATCTCATTTGGACGCGAAATCAAAGCAAAGGCCTACCGCGTGGCAGGGGCAGCGTCGGGACGTGTTAGCGGCCTGTTTTTACTTTCTCTCTCAAGGTTTGGTTGCTTTTGGAAAGTTTTCTCTGGGCTATCTCCTGGAGTTATGGATTTCCGAGGGTAGCTCAGAGGTGTATTATTTTTGCTACTGGGAGTACCGAATTAAAAAAAAAAAAAGGGAACAGTCAAAGTACGGAAGCAGCATTAAGGGACCCAGAGGCCTCGAGGTTCAGGGCTATTGTACCTGCATTAGTTACTCTGGAGGGCAAGTTTGGCTAAGTACCTCGGTGGAGCTGGTTTGGGCGTAAAATGCCATCTAGACCCCAGTGTTTTGTGTGTGAGGCTAGAAGAAGTTCTGTGGCCGCATCCGGGGTTTGCAAAGGTTGCACTAAGGAGGCCACAGTGATGGAGCAAGTGAGGGAAGTCAAGGAAGGGGCCCTGGAGGCAGAAAAGGGGGTAACTGCGGATCCGGCGTCCTTCCTGCCCTTAGAGGAACCGGTGGCAGGGCCGTCCTCTGTCCCGGATCTGTCTCCATCTCCAGCGGTCTGGACTAAGGGTCTGGTGTCTATCTTTTCAAAAGATTTTATTGCTCTACTGCAGCAGGCAGTGGGTGCCGTTCCACAATCACAAGTGGGCACTCCTGACAGGCGTGGTGTGAAGAGGACTGCCTCTAACGATACTACGGAAGAGTACCAGATCAAGACACGACGGATGGAGGACGAAGAGTGTAAGGATCAATCAGTTGCATCGGAAGGCCGATTTTCCGAGGAGGAATCCCACTGTGTGGATCTTGAGGAAGAATTGGAGGAAGGGAAGCTTGCAGAGAAGGAGGACCAGGTGAGAGTGGTGCGGGTGTTCCACAGAGAAGAGCTCCCAGCGCTTATTGTGGAAACTCTAGGGGCATTGAACATGCCGGTTCCGGGGTCGGCGGAGGATGACACCCTGGAAGATCCGTTATTGCAAGTCTTTAGGAAGACTCAAAAAGCCTTTCCAGTACACAGAGTCTTTCAGGAGATGATTCAGGAAGAGTGGAATGTTCCTGAGGCTCCTATGAAAGGAGCCAGGGTACTACGCCTGCTCTATCCCCTGGTAGATCGGGAGAAGGAGGTTTTTCAGTCGCCTAAGGTGGATGCAGCGGTGGCGGCAGTCAAAAAGAAGACCACTATCCCGGTGGAGGGGGTGCAGCCCTCAAGGATGCTCAGAACAGAAGATTGGATGCCATGCTGAGACAGATTTTTGATGTGCATGCCCTGGCGCACCAAGCAGCTATCTGTGGGGCGTGGGTGGCCAGAGCCTGCCTGTGCTGGTCCCAGCGGGTGCAAGGAGAGCGGGGCAGCGAAAGTGTCGAGAAGCCTCCAGGCTGGAATCCGGAGCGGCCTATCTGGCGGATACTCATTATGATCTCATGAGGGGATTGTCGAAGAGCATGGCTTCGGCGGTAGCAGCCAGGCGTTATCTATGGCTTCGTAATTGGGCGGCAGACAATTCGTCTGTCGAGACCAAGTAAGCTGCCTTTTAAGGGACGTCTCCTGTTTGGAGAGGATCTGGAGAAGTTAGTTAAGGATCTTGGTGAGTCGAAGGGCAGTAGATTACCTGAGGACAAGCCTAAACAGGGGCGTCTGGCTCCCGGGGACAAGGGCCCGGTGAGAGAATTTCGCAGGTATCGCTTTCAGAGATTTAATTTCCCCCCAGAGAGGCAGATTTTCCAATAGAAACCAGGGCTTCCTAGGGTTTCGAGGGGCAGGGAGAAGGTTTGGAGCCTCTTCCGCGCCATCCTCGTCCAATCTTAGGACGTCACAATGATGCCAGAGGGACCCAGGCGCCCCTAGTTTCCATGGGGGGGCGACTGCAGGACTTTTATGCAGCCTGGGTCCGAATCACGTCAGATCAGTGGGTGCTGGAGGTCATTCGAGAGGGCTATGCCTTGGAATTGCGGGTGCTGGTACGGGACGCCTTCATCATGTCCCCCCTGCAGCTCGCCGAGCAAGCGTGAGGCGGTGAGGGGGACAGTACGGAGGCTCCTAGAGGCAATAGTCCCGGTACCTCCAGATCAACTTGGCTGCGGTCGATACTCCATTTATTTTGTGGTACCAAAGAAGGATGGAGGTTGCCGACCGATTCTGGACCTCAAGGGGGTGAATCGCGGGCTTCGCGTGGCTCGTTTTCACATGGAAACGCTTCGGTTGGTGATAGTGGCGGTGCGAAAGGGCGAGTTCCTTACGTTGCCAGACCTTTCAGAAGCGTACCTTCACGTCCCCATTCGGCCGGATCACCAGCGCTATCTCTGCTTTGCGGTTCCTTTCGGGCATTTTCAATTCCGAGCGTTGCCCTTTGGTTTAGCAACGGCTCCCCGCACGTTCACCAAGATCATGGTGGTAGTCGCGGCTGTGCTCAGAAAGGAAGGAATTCTGGTTCATCCGTACTTAGACGATTGGTTAATTCGGGCAAAGTCAAGGGACGAGAGCATCAGAGTTACAGCCAGAGTGGTGTTCTTCCTGGAAAGCTTGGGATGGGTGGTCAATTTTGGAAAAAGCCATCTCCTTCCCTCGCAGAACTTGGAGTACCTGGGTGCTCGATTCGACACGGAGTCAGGGCACGTATTTCTACCTCGTCGGCAGGCCGTCGGCTTGCGCATGCTAGTGCGGAGGTTTCTGAGCACCCACGGTATGGGAGTGCCTGCAACTATTGGGCACAATGGCGGCGATGATCGAGCTGGTGCCATGGGCGAGAGCGCACATGAGACCCTTAAAGAGAGTGCTGCTCAGGCGCTGGTCGCACCAGCAGGATCTTCTATCATGGAAGCTCCCTTGTCCAGGGGAGACGTGTGTAGCCCTGCGTTGGTGGTTGAATTCCGAGGCGTTGCAGAAGGGGAGACCGTTGGAGTTTCCCGATTGGGTGCCGGTGACGACGGACGCCAGTCTTTTGGGCTGGGGTGCGCATTGTCGGGGTCAGTTCGCCCAGGGGCAATGGAACGCGCAGGAGAGGTCTTGGTCAATCAACAGACGAGTTGCGGGCAGTAGCGCTGGCCTTACGGAGTTTTCATTGTTTTCTGACGGGGTCGGCGGTCTGGGTGTTCTCCGACAACGCAACAGCAGCGGCGTATGTAAATCGTCAAGGGGGAACCAGCAGCATGGCGCTAGAGGTGGAGGCCGAGGCCCTGTGCAGTTGGGCTGAAGATCAGCTGGTGGCTCTCTCGGCGGCGCATGTGGCAGGAGTGGACAATGTACAAGCTGATTTCTTGAGCCGCATGAAGGTCGATCCAGGAGAGCGGGTTCTTCACCCGGAGGTGTTCGAAATGCTGGTGCGTTGCTGGAGCTCGCCGATCATAGATCTCATGGCAACCTTCCAGTCGGCGAAGGTCAGTCGGTTTTACAGCAGAAGACGAGAAAGAATGTCAGAGGGTCTGGATGCTCTCGTTCAACGGTGGCCGGAAGAGCAGCTTCTGTATGTTTTCCCTCTATGGGCACTGATAGGCAGAGTTATCCAGCGCATAGAGGTTTACAGCGGAAGAGTGATTCTGATAGCCCCGGATTGGCCTCGCAGACCCTGGTACGCAGATTTGGTGAGGCTGTTGGTAGAGAGCCCATGGCGTCTTCCGAGGCGAGCGGACTACTTGTCGCAGGGCCCGTTACTGATGCCCCACCTGGATCAATTCTCACTTACGGCCTGGCTATTGAAAGGGCACGGCTAAAGGCGAGAGGCTATTCTGCGCCGGTGATTACTACCTTATTGAGCGCTAGAAAGCGGTCTACATCGTTGGCATATGTTCGCGTCTGGAGAGTGTTTGAGGCCTGGTGTGCCGACTGATTGGCGACTGCATTAGAGGCTTCTGTGCTGCAGGTTTTGCAATTTCTGCAGGACGGTTTTGACAAAGGGTTGGCGGCCGCTTCGTTGAAGGTGCAGGTCGCGGCCCTGGCCTGTTAAAGAGGTAGGATAGGTGGACGGCCGCTTGGCGGACACAGTGACATTAAGCGGTTCCTCAGAGCGGTATTGCTTTTAAGGCCCCCTGGGAGGCACTTGGTGCCTAAATGGAGTCTTCCGTTCGTGTTAGAGGCCCTGGAATGCGCGCCCTTTGAACCTTTGAGTCGGGCGTCCTTGAAGGATCTAACTTTGAAGGTGGTGTTTTTGGTGGCCATCTATTCGGCGCGGAGGGTCTCAGAGTTGCAGGCTTTTTCCTGTAAGGAGCCTTACCTGTCATTCTTTGAGTCTAAGGTAGTTTTGAGGCCAGTGCCAGCCTTTTTGCCCACGGTAGTGTCGGCGTTCCATTTGAATCAAGTTTATTTATTTATTTATTTAAAGGGTATTTGTATCCCGCCTTATCCTTCAATCAAGTTTCTGCAGGACGGTGTTTAGGGGGAGTCGGGGGCACTGCCACGACAACTTGGAGTCTTTTGGATATCAAGCGAGCGTTGAAAAGGTATCTGCGTCGAACGGCGGAGTTCCGTAGGTCAGAGAGACTTTTTGTGCTTTTCGCAGGCTCGCGTAGGGGGGAAGCGGCCTCGAAGGCTTCCATTTCCAGGTGGATTAAGCAAGCTATTGCTTCCACGTACGTACTAAAGGGGAGGACTGTACCTGAGGGGCTAAGAGCCCATTCCACGAGAGCGCAAGCGGCGTCTTGGGCTGAGTATCATTTAGTTCCGCCACTGGAAATTTGTAAGGCGGCAACGTGGTCTTCCTTGAATTCCTTTGTTAAGCACTACCACCTGGATGTTCAGGCGCAGCAGGACGCGTGTTTTGGAGCGGCGGTTATGCAGGCTGCTAAGGGGGGGTCCCTTCCGTTGAGTACTGCTCTGGTACAAACCCAGAGGTCCGGGACTAGACTGGAGATACGATCAGGAAGGTTAAATTAGACTTACCTGCTAATTGTTGTTCCTGGAGTAGATACAGTCTAGTCCCGTATCCCGCCCAGGTGGTATTATTTTTGGACAGCGACAGCCTGAAGGATAGGGCAGCTGACACAGGTAAGACATTATTCATACCAGTTTTTTGACTTTTCGGTATCAGGGGATGTTTCTGTCTCAGAAATGGAATCCCGCCAGGCATTGGGCGGGGGGAAGGTTCTTCGCAGTTTTACAGGCTACATGTAATGTTGTTTGCGTAGCTTAGCGCATGACAGGGATGTTTTGGTTTGCATGAATACTTACTTGTTGCTCCGGTGAGTCTGCTTTGTCAATAGGTTACTGGGAAGTGGAGGCGGATCCCAGGATGATATACTGGTGACATCAGAAAAAGAAGGTGATTCCTCAGTCTCCAAGCTGCTGATTAAGGTGGACAACCCAGAGGTCCGGGACTAGACTGTATCTACTCCAGGAACAACAATTAGCAGGTAAGTCTAATTTAACCTTTTCCTTCCATTTCATTCCCTTTAGAAGCTTTCAAGTGCCAGAAATTTGCTGACTGCTCATCCCATCCCAGTGGATATGTATTTCTGCTAGTGGATGAAAGCACTATATAAATTACATTAGTATTATATATTAATATAGTAGATAAGGGTATATAAACAAATTAGAATTGTGGCTAGCCTGATTATTCTGGTCCATGCTGTTAAGGATATATCCAAGCTGTCAGCTTGTGGGAAGGGGGTTTCTTTAACACACAGGCCAGACAGCAGTTCAAGGAAAACCAAAAGCAGTTTTATTCTATCCCAGCTTTTTAAACCTCCTCGACTTAACTAGATTGTAAGCTCTGACGAGCAGGGACTGTCTCTTTTATGTCTGTACAATGTTGTGTACGAATGGTAGCGCTATATAAATGATAAATAGTAGTAGTAGTAGTAAACAAAACCCAGAACATACAGTAGTTTAGGGAAAACCAAAATCGGCTTAATTCTGTCCCATTATGTTAAATCTCCATAAGCTGGTCCTCCCGGCCCTTTCTCCAGCCCATTAAAATTCCTACCTCGGAACTTCTTTCCATGACGTGCCTTGGAAAAGACCTGGCTCCATGGGCTCCTCTCCCTCCTGCAGACCTTCTGGGTTCTTAACCTCTGTCTCAGAGCCACGCCCTCCAGTCCTGAACTCCAGGCTGCAGACTCTCTTAAAGAGGACTGTTGATAATCCCTTTGGAGAGGGATGGGTAACATTCTATATATGCTCTTACACAGCCATAGACGTTTGTAGAATATCTAACCTTTAGCAGGTCAATTTTTGTTATCTTTGTTCAGTTGTCTATCATCCTGGATAGATGAGCATACAAGTTCCCATAATTAATCCAACACCTAGCTCCCTCAGTCCCACATTTTACGAGCAAGTTTTGGTATAATCTAAAGAGCTACGAAAACTAGTGAGGACATTGCCTGAACATCTTGACGTTTATATTATGTGCCCTTTTTGGATGGTATCCACCTGCTAGCAGTTGGCTTCCGAGGAGTTGTAGCCAGCTGGTTGCAATCTAGCTACCTTGTGACCTGCAGAGTTGCTAGATTGAATTTCCTTTATCTGTTTATTTTAACCACCTCTCCCCTTGACCTTTCTTTTCAGGGAGTGGATCGTCAGTTGTTTGCAATAATGCAACCTCCCAACTCTGTTCCTACCGCTATTGTTTATATTTATATGCAAATGCTTAGGCACCCCTGGCCAAACTGTATGTATCGACGAATCACTAAGTCATCGGAAGCTGCCACAACTTCTGAATGGTTCAAAGTTAAACTCGTCATCTTTCTGCAAATTTTAATACTTAGAGTTCATTTGCAGTTTTTGACATTCAGAATAAGAAAACAGTGAATATGGCCGTTTCAAAAATTTGTGCACTCCTTCAATCGGTACGTTTTAGAAACATAGAAACATGGCCTATCTAGTCTGTCCTTCCATAACAACAACTACAACAGTCCACTTTTTAACTTTAGAGATCCTCTGTGTTGGTCCCATGCTTTTTTGAATTCAGTTACTGTCCTCATCTCTACCACCTCCACTGGGAGACCATTCCATGGATCCACTACTCTTTCTGTAAAAAAATATTTCCGCATATCACTCCTGAATCTATCTCCCTTCATCCTCATCCCATGTCCCCTTGTAGCAGAACTTGCTTTCAATTGAAAGAGGCTCTCTCCCTGAACATTTATGCCATGGAGGTATTTAAACATCTCAATCATATCACCTCTAACCCGCCTTTCCTCTAAGGTGTACATATTAAGATCCTTAAGTCTGTCCTCATATGCTTTATAATAAAGCCCATTAATCATTTTAGTAGCAACCCTCTGCACCGACTCCATCCTGTTCACATCCTTTTGAAGGTGCGGTCTCCAGAATTGCACACCATACTCCAAATGAGGTCGCACCAAAGACTTATACAGAGGCATTATCACCTCCTTTTTTCTGCTAGCCATTCCTCTCCATATGCACCCAAGCATCCTTCTAGCTTTTGCTGTCGCCTTTTCTACCTGTTTAGCTACTTTAAGATCATCAGACACAACCACACCTAGGTCCCGTTCTTCTTTAGTGCACAAAAGTACTTCACCTCCTATACTGTATTGCTCCCTTGGATTGCTGCAGCCCAAATGCATGACCTTACATTTTTTAACATTAAATCCCAGCTGCCAAATTCTAGACCATTCTTCAAGCTTAGCTAGATCCCTCCTCATGTTATCTACACCTTCCTGGGTGTCTACTCTATTGCAGATTTTGGTATCATCTGCAAAGAGGCAAACCTTACCCGACAGCCCTTCCGCTATATCACTAACAAAGATGTTAAAAAGAATCGGACCAAGGACAGATCCCTGGGGCACACCACTGGTAACATCCTTCTCCTCAGAGTGAGCTCCATTTACTTGTACTCTTTGTCGCCTCCCACCCAACCAATTTCTAACCCAAGCAGTAACTTTAGGGTCCATCCCTAGGCTGCTCAGTTTGTTTATAAGTCGCCTGTGAGGAACAGTGTCAAAGGCTTTACTGAAATCTAAATACACCACATCTAGAGCTCTCCCTCGGTCCAACTCCCTGGTCACCCAGTCAAAGAAATCAATCAGATTTGTCTGACAAGACCTGCCTCTGGTGAATCCATGCTGCCTCGGATCCTGTAATCTGCTGGACTCCAGAAACCTCACTATTTTCTCTTTCAGCAGCGTTTCCAATAATTTACTCACCACCAAAGTTAAACTAACCGGCCTGTAGTTTTCAACCACATCCTTACTTCCGCTTTTGTGTAAAGGCACCACATGAGCCTCTCTTTTTAACACCTCCTTTGGCAGAAATAACAGTTTCCAAATGTCTCCTGTAGGCAGCTTAAGCGTCTTTGACTTTGGAAATTTTTCCCACTCTTCTTTGCAGAAATCTACTAGTTCAGAAATATTCCCAGAGTTCTTGGTGGGCAGTGAATGTTTGAGATCTCTCCACAGACTTCTAATAATATTCAGGTCTAGTGATTGTAACGGCCATTCATCTTTTTTTCTGTCAATACTTCATGTTTAAATTTTAATGTATGCTTTGGATAGTTTCTGCACTGGGGGCTACTCTTGAGAAGGCTCGCTGGGGGTGTTGCATGATGTGACAAAGGGTACAATTAGGGATGTTCCTTAGAAACATGACAGCAGAAAAAGACTACGTGGCCTATCTAGTCTGCCCTTCCATGTCAACCACTACAACAGTCCCCCTTTTTCCTTTAGAGAGCCTCTGTGTTTGTCCCATGCTTTTTTGAATTCAGATACTGTCCTCATCTCTACCACTTCCACTGGAAGACTATTCCATGCATCTACCACTCTTTTTGTAAAGAAATATTTCCATATATTATTCCTGAGTCTATCCCTTTTCACCCTCATCCTATGTCCCCTCATAGCAGAGCTTGCTTTCAGTCGAAAGAGACTCTCTTCCTGTGCATTTATGCCATGGAGGTTTTTAAACATCTTAATCTTATCACCTCTATCCTGCCTTTCCTCTAAAGTATACACAAGATCCTTAAGTGTGTCCTCGTATATTTATAATGAAGACCACTAACCATTTTAGTAGCCACCCTCTGCACTGACTCCAACCTGTTTATATCCTTTTGAAGGTGTGGTCTCCAGAATTGCACACAATACTCCAAATGAGCAGCGAGATGGGGGCTTTCCAGTCTTTTGCAATGAGTGTCACATGTATGATTTTCTCTCAGTTGGTGAGAGGTCTTACATGTGCACTAGGTGCAAGGAGCTCTTTGCTCTCAGGGAATGAGTCCATTCTCTAGAGGCTAGAGTAGCAGACTTGGAAGACATAAGAAAGACAGAGGTACATAGACGAGACCTACAGGGATATAGTCCTGAAGTCCCACCTCCAGTCTGGCAGCATCCCTGTTGCCATGGAGGAGAGAGGTCACGTGACAGGAGAGCATCACCCTGGTGTGGCAGGAAGTGATCCTGTAACTAGGACCTGTCCTTCAGGTGATGTAAAGCCCCCTCGCACCAAGGAAGTTTCTCTAGGGCCATGTGCCCATGAGGGAAGGGTTAGGACAGCTGTTATAGTTGGTGATTAGATCATTAGGCATGTAGATAGCTGGGTGGCTGGTAGACGTGAGGATTGCCTGGTAACATGCCTGCCTGGTGCAAAGGTAACGGACCTCACGCGCCACCTAGATAAGGTCTTAGATAGTGCTAGGGAGGCGTCTGCTCTCTTGGTACATGTCGGTACCAATGACATAGGAAAATGTGGTAGGGAGGTTCTGGAGGCTAAATTTAGGCTTTTAGGTAGGAAGTTGAAATCCAGAACTTACAGGGTAGCATTCTCCGTAATGCTTCCCGTTCCATGTGCAGGACCCAAAAGGCAGGCAGAGCTACGGCGTCTCAATGCATGGATGAGACAATGGTGCAGAGATGAGGGTTTTGGATTTGTTAGGAACTGGGGAACATTCTGGGGAAAGGAGGGGATCTTTCGAAGAGATGGGCTGCACCTTAACCGGGATGGAACCAGGCTGCTGGCATTAACCTTTAAAAAGGAGATAGAGCAGCTTTTAAACTAGATAATAGGGGAAAGCCGACAGTCGCCCAAGAGCTCATGGTTCGGAAGAATGTATCCTTGAAGGATGCTACCAAAAGCAGAGAGGTTCCAAAAAAGAGTAAAGTAGCCCAAATGCGCTCGAGTATGGAACAGACAGAGCTTAAAGATCCCAAATTACCCATGCCTATCAATAGCCAGAATAATATGAATAAAATACAGTCTCTAAAATGCTTGTATGCAAATGCTAGAAGTCTAAAAAATAAGATGGGAGAGTTAGAATATATAGTATATATATTCTATAGCATAGATAATATATAGGGACAATGTGATACCTGGGTAGAAAACTATATCGTAATGATAGAGCTGATCAAATTGGTGGAGGGGTTGCGCTCTGTGTTAGAGAGGGCATTGAGTCAGAAAGGATTAAAGGTTTGCAGGAAACAAAATTTGCTGTAGAATCTCTGTGGATTGAAATTTCATGAAAAAGGGGAAGGCGATGGCGGTGGGGGGGGGGGGGGGGTGTACTATCGACCGCCTGGCCAGAATGAACAAATGGATGATGAAATGCTCAAAGAAATCAAGGAAGCTAACAACAGTTACAGCGCAGTAATAATAATGGGTGATTTCAATTACCCCGGTATCGACTGGGTCAGTGTCATGGCAGGACATGCTAGGGAGATAAAGTTCCTAGATGAAATAAATGACTGCTTCTTGGAGCAGCTGTTTCATGAACCGACCAGAGGGGAAGCCATAGTAGACCTAGTCCTTAGTGGAACACCAGATCTATTGCAAGAGAAGGGTGTTGGTGCCACTTGGCAATAGTGATCATAGCATGATCGCATTTGATTTAATTAGTGGAGGAGGGATAGTAAGGAAATCCACAGTACTACCTTTTAACTTTCGAAAGGGAGACTATGATAAAATGAGGAAAATAGTTAAGAAAAAACTAAAAGGAGCAGTTGCAAAGGTTAAAGACTTACATCAAGCTTGGGTATTGCTGAAAAATACTATCTTGGAAGCCCAGACCAGCTGTATTCCACACTTTAAGAAAAGTGGAAGGAAGTCCAAAAAACTGCCAGCATGGTTTAAAGGTGAGGTCAGAGAGACTGCTGTTGCCAAAAAAGCATCTTTCAGGAAATGTAAAAAAAGAGCGAAACGACGAAACCTGGAAACAGCACAAGCACTGGCAAGTCAAATGCAAGGCATTGATAAGGCAGGCAAAGGGAGAATTTGAGAAGAAGCTTGCTGCGGAAGCAAAAACGTGAAATAAAGACTTTTTCAAGTACATTCGTAGCAAGAAACCTGTGAGAGAGTCAGTTGGTCGATTAGATGATAGAGGGGTTAAAGGGGCACTAAGAGGCGACAAGGCGATAGCGGAGAGACTGAATGAATTCTTTGCTTCGGTCTTTACTGAGGAAGATGTAGGGATGTTACCCATGACTGAAGTGGAATTTAAAGGTGCAGAAGAATTGAAGGAAATATCGATACAACTATTAGATAAACTAAAGAGTAGCAAATCACCTGCGCCGGATGGTATACATCCAAGGGTGTTGAAAGAACTGAAATATGAGATTGCAGACCTGCTATTAGTAATCTGTGAATTTTCATTAAAATCATCTGTAATACCTGAAGATTGGAGGATCGCCAATGTAACGCCAATTTTTAAAAAGGGTTCCAGGGGTGATCCGGGAAACTACAGACCGGTGAGCCTGACATCAGTACCAGGAAAAATGGTAGAAACCATCATAAAGAACAAAATTACTCAGCATGTAGATAGTCATGGCCTAATGGGAGACAGCCAATATGGCTTTAGACAAGGAAGATCTTGTCTTACTAATCTGCTATGTTTTTTGAAGGTGTGAATAAACAGGTGGACAGGTTGATATAGTGTATCTGGACTTTCAGAAAGCCTTAGACAAGGTCCCTCATGAGAGACTTTTGGCAAAACTAAAGAGTCATGGGATAGGAGGCAGTGTACTACTGTGGATCAGGAACTGGTTAAAAGATAGAAAGCAGAGGGTAGGGCTAAATGGCCAATTTTCCCAGTGGAGAACGGTGAATAGTGGTGTACCCCAGGGATCTGTGCTGGGTCCGCTGCTTTTTGACATAATCATAAATGACCTGGAAAAGGGAATAACGAGTGAGGATATCAAATTCGCAGATGACAAAAAAACTATTTAAAGTTGTTAAAACCCAAGAGGATTGTGGAAATTTGCAAGAGGATCTTGATAAATTGGAAGACTGGGCATCAAAATGGCAGATGAAATTTAATGTGGACAAGTTCAAAGTTATGCACCTAGGGAAGAACAATCCAAACTATGGTTACACGATGCAAGTTTCCACATTAGGAACCACCACCCAGGAAAAATATTTAGGCGTCATTGCGGATAACATGTTAAAACCCTTGGCCCAGTGTGCAGTGGCGGCCAAGAGAGCAAATAGAATGCTAGGTATCATAAGGAAAGTAATGGAAAATAAAACAAAAGATATTATAATGCCTCTCATATTGTTTCATGGTGAGACCGCACCTTGAATATTGTGTGCAATTCTGGTCGCCGTATCTTAAATAGTGTTATTAGAAAAGTTTCAGAGAAGAGCCACCAAAATGGTAAAGGGGATGGAAGGATACACCTATGAAGAAAGGCTAAAAAGGTTAGGGCTCTTTAACCTGGAAAAGAGACAGCTGAGGGGAGATATGATAGAAGTCTATAAATTAATGAACGAGTGGAACTGGTAAAGGTAGATCGATTGTTTACGTTATCAGAATATAAAAAGATTTGGGGACATGCAATGAAGCTACAGGGTAAACTATTTAAGACTAATAAAAGAAAATATTTTTTCACTCAACGTGTAATCAAACTCTGGAATTTGTTACCAGAGGATGTAGTAAAGGCCGTTAGTGTAGCTGGGTTTAAAAAAGGTCTGAACAAGTTCCTGGAGGAAAGGTCCATAAACCATTATTAAGAAGGGACCCAGGATATCAATGTTTGGCCCAGTACAAGCATTGTCAAACCTGTGTCTTTTGGCAAAACTGCTAGGTACGTTAGACCTAGATTGGCAACTGTTGGAAACAGGATACTGGGCTTGATGGACCTTGGTCTGACCCAGTATGGCATATCTTATGTTCTTATGAGAGAGATCTGCAATAGTGAGTATATACTTCTGGGACTTTTTCTGAAGGGAATTCTTTGGATTACAGCTGATTAATCTGTGAACCCAGTGTATTTGTTAAATCAGTCAGGGCCTAATAGCAACAGTTTAAGTTTAAATTTAAAACACAGAAGAGAGCTTTCTGGTTAAATTTAGAACCCAGCAGAGAGCTTCTAGTTTAAATTTCATACTAAGCAGAGCTTAGCAGCAGCAAAGAGCTTTAATTTAAATCAAATCAGAATATAACTTATCATAAACGGAAAAACAGGGTCAGTATTCTTTGAGCACTAAATAAATTCTTCTAGAGACCTTTACAAAGAGACCTTCTAGCTTGGGAGCTAGAGACCTGTGAAACTTTTTAAATGGGTGTTAAAGCCAGGTGGCAGGTCAAAAGGCCATTTTGAAAGACTTCTTCTATCCAAGTAAGTACTGTTAATCACCCAGGAAGTTGGTCACAGCTTACCTTAGAAGCACAGGACAGGGTACTGTGTAGCAGCCCTCTTTTAAGAAGTCTTATTTCCCTCCCTCCCTCCCCAACACCCACCCACCCCTGGGATAATCGTACCTTTATAGGTACTTACACATCTTAAAGGAAAGGAGCTGCTCTCAGTTGCAGCTCTTTATCCAAATCAGTCATATATTAAGGACCTGTAATTAATTGAGCTTCAGGTGAACAAGGTATATTAAACATATTAGGTACACTTTTATTAGTATAAGTATTCACAGCAACACTTAGTAAGTAAATATCTAAACACAAGCTTAAAACTAAGATGCAGACAGCAGTCCAGCAGCGAGATGGGGGCTTTCCAGTCTTTTGCATTGAGTTTCACATGTATGATTTTCTCCCATTTGGTGAGAGGTCTTACATGTGCACTAGGTGCAAGGTCCAACTCTTTGCTCTCAGGGAATGAGTCCGTTCTCTAGAGGCTAGAGTAGCAGACTTGGAAGACATAAGAGAGACAGAGAGGTACATAGACAAGACCTACAGGGATATAGTCCTGAAGTCTCACCTCCAGTCAGCAGCATCCTTGTTCCCATGGAGGAGAGAGGTCACGTGACAGGAGAGCATCACCCTGATGTGGCAGGAAATGATAGTGTAACTAGGACCTGTCCTCCAGGTGATGTAAAACCCTCTTGCACCAAGGAGATTTCTGCAGGGCCATGTACCCATGAGGGAAGTGTTACAAGAGCCGTTATAGTTGGTGATTCGATCATTAGGCATATAGATAGCTGGGTGGCTGGTGGGCGTGAGGATCACCTGGTAACATGCCTGCCTGGTGCAAAGGTAGCGGACCTAGATAAGATCTTAGATAGTGCTGGGGAGGAGTATGCTGTCTTGGTACATGTTGGTACCAATGACAGAGGAAAACGTGGTAGGGAGGTTCTGGAGGCTAAATTTAGGCTTTTAGGTAGGAAGTTGAAATCCAGAACTTCCAGGGTAGCTTTCTACGAAATGCTTCCCATTCGACGGTCAGGACCCAAAAGGCAGGCAGAGTCTTAATGTGTGGATGAGACGATGGTGCAAGGATGAGGATTTTGGATTTGTTAGGAACTGGGGAACATTCGGGGGAAAGGAGGGGCTCTTCCAAAGGGATGGACTTCACCTTAACACTGGAATGGAACCAGACTGCTGGCATTAACCTTTAAAAAGGAGGTAGAGCAGCTTTTAAACTAGATAATAGGGGAAAGCCGACAGTCGCCCAAGAGCGCATAGTTCGGAACAATGTTTCCTTGAAGGATACTACCAAAAGCAGACAGGTTCCAATAAAGAGTAAAGTAGCCCAAATGCCCTTAAGTATGGGGCAGACAGAACTTGAAGATTCCAAATTACTCATGCCTACCAATAGCCAGATTAATATGAATAAAATACAGTCTCTAAAATGCTTGTGTGCAAATGCTAGAAGTCTAAAAAATAAGATGGGAGAGTTAGAATATATAGCACTAAATGAGAGGTTAGATATGATTGGAATCTCAGAGACATCGTGAAAGGAGGACAACCAGTGGGACACTGTGATACCTGGGTACAAACTATATCATAATGATAGAGTTGATCAAATTGGTGGAGAGGTTGCGCTCTATGTTAGAGAGGGCATTGAGTCAGAAAGGATTAAAGGTTTGCAGGAAATAGAATTTCCTATAGAATCTCTTTGGATTGAAATTCCATGTAAAAGGAGGAAGTCGATGGCAGTGGGGGGTGTACTATCAACCGCCTGGCCAGAATGAACAAATGGATGAAATCAAGAAAGCTAACAAAAGTTACAGCACAGTAATAATAATGGGTGATTTCAATTACCCCGGTATCGACTGGGTCAGTGTCACGGCAGGACATGCTAGGGAGATAAAGTTCCTAGATTAAATAAGACTGCTTCTTGGAGCAGCTGGTTCATGAACTGACCAGAGGGGAAGCTATATTAGACCTAGTCCTTAGTGGAACACCAGATCTGGGGCAAGAGATAAGGGTGTTGGGGCCACTTGGCAATAGTGATCATAGCATGATCGCGTTTGATTTAATTAGTGGAGGAGGGATGGTAAGGAAATCCACAGAACTTCCTTTTAATTTTGGAAAGGAAGACGATGATAAAATGAGGAAAATAGTTAAGAAAAAACTAAAAGGAGCAGTTGCTAAGGTTAAAGACTTACATCATGCTTGGGTGGTGTTTAAAAATACTATCTTGGATGCCCAGGCCAGCTTTATTCCACGCTTTAAGAAAAGTGGAAGGAAGTCCATAAATCTGCCAGCATGGTTTAAAGGTGAGGTCAGAGAGGTGGCTGTTGCAAAAAAAGCATCTTTCAGGAAATGGAAAAAAGAGCTAAATGACGAAAACGGGAAACAGCACAAGCACTGGCAAGTTAAATGCAAGGTATTGATAAGGCAGGCAAAGGGAGAATTTGAGAAGAAGCTTGCTGTGGAAGCAAAAATGCGTAAAAGATTTTTTTCAAGTACATTCATAGCAAAAAAAAAATGTGAGTCATTTGGTCCATTAAAAGATGGAGGGGTTAAAGGGGCACTAAGAGGCGATAAGGCGATAGCGGAGAGATAGAATTAATTCTTTGCTTCGGTCTTTACTGAAGAAGATGAAGGGATGTTATCCATCACTGAAGTGGTATTTAAAGGTGCGGAAGAATTGAAGGAAATATCAATACATCGGGAAGATGTATTACAACTATTTGATAAACTGAAGAGTAGCAAATCACCTGGACCGGATGGTATACATCCAAGGATGTTGAAAGAACTGAAATATGAGATTGCAGAGCTGCTATTAGTAATCTGTGCACTATCATTAAAATCATCTGTAATACCTGAAGATTGGCATGCCAATTTTTAAAAAGGGTTCCAGGGGTGATCCAGGAAACTACAGATCAGTGAGCCTGACATCATACTGGAAAAAATGGTAGAAACTATCATAAAGATCAAAATTGATGAACATGTAGATAGTCATGGCTTAATGGGAGAGCCAGCATGACTTTAGACAAGTAAGATCTTGTTTTACTAATCTGTTATGCTTTTTTGAAGGTGTGAATAAACAGGTAGATAAAGGTGAGTCGGTTGATATAGTGTATCTGGACTTTCAGAAAGCCTTTGACAAGGTCCCTCATCAGAGACTTTTGGTAAAACTAGAGTCATGGGATAGGAATCAGTGTACTATTGTGGATCAGGAACTGGTTAAAAGACAGAAAGCAGAGGGTAGGGCTAAATGGCCAATTTTCCCAATGGAGAAAGGTAAATAGTGGTGTACCCCAGGGATCTGTGCTTGGTCAGCTACCTTTTGACATATTTATAAATGACCTGGAAAATGGAATAACGAATGAGGTTATCAAATTTGCAGATGACACAAAACTACTTAAGGTTGTTAAAACCCATGAGGATTGTGGAAAATTGCAAGAGGATCTTGATAAATTGGAAGACTGGTCATCAAAATGGCAGATGAAATTTAATGTGGACAAGTGCAAAGTTATGCACCTAGGGAAGAACAACCCAAACTATGGTTACACGATGCAAGGTTCCACATTAGGAACCACCTCCCAGGAAAAAGATTTAGGCATCATTGTGGATAACATGTTAAAACCCTCCGCCCAGTGTGCAGCGGCGACCAAGAGAACAAATAGAATGCTAGGTATCATAAGGAAAGGAATGGAAAATAAAACAAAGGATGATATAATGCCTCTGTATCATTCCATGGTGTGACTGCACCTTGAATATTGTGTGCAATTCTGGTCGCTGTATCTTAAAAAGGATATAGCGTTATTAGAAAACGTTCAGAGAACAGCCACCAAAATGGCAAAGGGGATGGAAGGATACCTCTATGAAGAAAGGCTTGAAAAGGAATTGAGGGCTGAAGAATTAGAAATTCTTCAGTATCCTGCAGCTCCTAAGGAGGCTGAAACCCTTCTGATACACCAGATTCTGCATGACCTCATGCTTAGTGTGTGGGAAACACCTTTGATGGTGTCTCCACATTCTAGGAGACTCGATACAATGTACCGGGTGCCGCAATGTCCCGGTTTCCAAAAAAACACAATTATCACACCATTCCATGGTGGTGGATTCAGCAATGTGCAGAATCAAGAGTACTAAGACGCATTCTTCCAACTTTCCAGGTCGTGAGGCGAGGACGCTCGATACCTTTGAGCGTCGATGCTTTCAGTCCTCCATGCTATCGGCCAGAATAAGTTCTTATGTATATGGGTATGTTTCTTCGGGAGGTTGTGAAAAATTTGGAGCTCATGGCTCCTCTTCTTCCCAATGACAAGAGGGCCAACTTCCTCATTCTGGTCAAACATGCCCAGAATGTTTCTAAGTTTATGAACCGGGCAACCTTTGATTATTTTAAGTGCATTAGCAGAAGCTCTTCTATCTCCATCGGAGCACGTCGCATTGCTTGGTTACAAGCATCTGACTTGGAACAGTGGGTGCAAGACAAGCTGGGGAATATTCCTTGCACAGGAGATAATCTCTTTGGCAAGGATTGGCAGGACAAAGCTTCTCAGCTT
Source organism: Ichthyophis bannanicus (assembly GCA_033557465.1). NCBI lineage: Eukaryota > Metazoa > Chordata > Amphibia > Gymnophiona > Ichthyophiidae > Ichthyophis > Ichthyophis bannanicus. Next base: position 66,659,102 of record CM066045.1, on the reverse strand, counting down.
GAGTCCGAGAACACTATCTTGAATAGATTATGAAGGACAACTGCCAACCCAGCTAATAAAAAGACAGGCAAGAAACCCTTTTTCAGCAAGAAAAAAAGAAATTCTATTCATCTTACACCCAGACTGTCCACTGCCCAATCCATGCTCCCCAAAAGGGACAGCAGCAGCCCAAACTGAGGAAGGCAGAAGTCCCCAGAGCTAACCAGCTCAGCAGAAACAGCCTCCTCAAGGTCTTTGACTCCTTCCTAGGGAACCTATTCATCCTACCTCTAAAGGGTCCAGAGCCTCTCAACATTCCAGGCAGACTGTCATTTTGCCAAGAGGTGGCAACAGATAACATCAGAGCAGTGGACTCTCTCTCTTGTGACGGAGGGGTACAAACTCCATTTCCACAGTATGCCCCCTCCTACTATCCCAAGAGAGTTCAATTCTTGGCCCCACCCCCTCACCACTCTCGTGTCAAGAGGTTACCTCACCTTTGCTCAGGGGGCAGTAGAGGAGGTTCCTGTGGCCCAACAGGATATGGATTTTGTACTCCCCCCTACTTCCTCAGTCCAAAGAAGACAGGGGGGTACAGACCGGTACTTGAAGGATACTACCAAAAGCAGTGAGGTTCCAAAAGGGAGTATAGTAGCTCAAACGCCCTTGAGTAAGGAGCAGACAGAGCATAAAGATTCCAAATTACCCCTGCCTACCAATAGCCAGATTAATATGAATAAAATACAGTCTCTAAAATGCTTGTATGCCAATGCTAGAAGTCTAAACAATAAGATGGGAGAGTTAGAATATATAGCACTAAATGAGAGGTTAGATATGATTGCACTCTTAGAGACATGGTGGAAGGAGGATAACCAGTGGGACACTGTGATACCTGGATACAAACTATATCGTAATTATAGAGCTGATCAAATTGGTGGAGGGGTTGCGCTCTATGTTAGAGAGGGCATTGAGTCAGAAAGGATTAAAGTTTTGCAGGGAACAAAATTTGCTGTAGAATCTCTATGGATTGAAATTCCATTTATGAAGGGGAAGGTGATGGCAGTGGGGAGTATACTATCGACCACCTGGCCAGAATGAACAAATGGATGATGAAATGCTCAAAGAAATCAAGGAAGCTAACAAAAGTCACAACAGAGTAGTAATAATGGGTGATTTCAATTACCCTGGTATCGACTGGGTCAGTGTCACAGCAGGACAAGCTAAAGAGAGAAAGTTTCTAGATGGAATAAATGACTGCTTCTTGGAGCAGCTGGTTCATGAACTGACCAGAGGAGAAGCCATACTGGACATAGTCCTTAGTGGAACGCCAGATCTGGTGCAAGAAATAAGAGTGTTGGGACCTCTTGGCAATAGTGATCATAGTATGATCATGTTTGATTTAATTAGTGGAGGACAGATAGTAAAGGCATCCACAGTACTACCTTTTAACTTTCAAAAGGGAGACTATGATAGAATGAGGAATATAGTTAGGAAAAAACTAAAAGGAGCGGTTCCAAAGGTTAAAGACTTACAGCAAGCTTGGGTGTTATTTAAAAATACTATCCTCGAAGCCCAGACCAGCTGTATTCCACGCATTAAGAAAAGTGGAAGAAAGTCCAAAAAACTGCCAGCATGGTTTAAAGGTGAGGTCAGAGAGGCTGTTGCTGCCAAAAAACAACCTTCAGGAAATGGAAAAAAGAGCCAAATGATGAAAACTGGAAACAGCACAAGCACTGGCAAGTTAAATGCAAAGCATTGATAAGGCAGGCAAAGCGGGAATTTGAGAAGAAACTTGCTACGGAAGCAAAAAAAAAAAAAAGACTTTTTCAAGTACATTCATAGCAAAAGGCCTGTGAGAGTCAATTGGACCATTAGATGATAGAGGGGTAAAAGGGGCAGTAAGAGGAAACAAGGCTATAGCAGAGAGACTGAATGAATTCTTTGCTTCGGTCTTTACTGAGGAAGATGTAGGGATGTTACCCAAGACTGAAGTGGTATTTAAAGGTGATACTGCAGAGGAATTGAGAGAAATATCGCTACACCGGGAAGATATATTACAACTATTTGATAAACTGAATAGTAGCAAATCACCTGGACCGGATGGTATACATCCCAGAGTGTTGAAAGAACTGAAATATGAGATTGCAGACCTGCTATTGGTAATCTGTGAACTTTCATTAAAATCATCTGTAATACCTGAAGATTGGAGGGTCGCCAACCTAACACCAATTTTTAAAAAAGGTTCCAGGGGTGACCCAGGAAATTACAGACCGGTGAGCCTGACGTCAGTACCAGGGAAAATGGTAGAAACCATCATAAAGAACAAAATTACACAGCATGTAGATAGTCATGGCCTAATGGGAGACAGCCAACATGGCTTTAGACAAGGAAGATCTTGTCTTACTAATCTGATATGTTTTTTTGAAGGTGTGCATAAACAGGTAGACAAAGGTGAGTCGGTTGATATAGTGTATCTGGACTTTCAGAAAGCTTTTGACAAAGTCCCCCATCAGAGACTTTTGGCGAAGCTAAAATGTCATGGGATAGGAGGCAGTGTACTATTGTGGATCGGGAACTGGTTAAAAGATAGAAAGCAGAGGGTAGGGCTAAATGGCCAATATTCCCAATGGAAAAAGGTGAATAGTGGAGTACCCCAGGGATCTGTACTGGGTCCGCTGCTTTTTGACATACTCATAAATGACCTGGAAAAGGGAATAACTAGTGAGATTATCAAATTTGCAGATGACACAAAACTGTTTAAAGTTGTTAAAACCCAAGAGGATTGTGGAAAACTGCAGGAGGATCTGGATAAATTGGAAGACTGGGCATCCAAATGGCAGATGAAATTTAATGTGGACAAGTGCAAAATTATGCACCTAGGAAAGAACAACCCACACTATAGTTACACGATGCAAGGCTCCACATTAGAAACCACCACCCAGGAAAAAGATTTAGGAGTCATTGTGGATAACATGTTAAAACCCTCCGCCCAGTGTGCAGCGGCGGCCAAGAAAGCAAATAGAATGCTAGGTATCATAAGGAAAGGGATGGAGAACAAAACAAAGGATATTATAATGCCTCTGTATCGCTCCATGGTACGACCGCACCTTGAATATTGTGTGCAATTCTGGTCACCGTATCTTAAAAAGGACATAGCGTTATTAGAAAAAGTACAGAGAAGAGCCACCAAATTGGTGAAGGGGATGGAAGGCTACTCCTATGAAGAGAGGCTAAGAAGGTTAGGGCTCTTTAGCCTGGAGAAGAGACGGCTGAGAGGAGATATGATAGAGGTCTATAAATTAATGAATGGAGTGGAACGGATAAACGTGGATCAATTGTTTACGCTATCAGAGTATAGAAAGACTAGGGGACATGTAATGAAGCTACAGGGTAAACTATTTAAGACAAATAAGAGAAAATATTTTTTCACTCAACGTGTAATCAAACTCTGGAATCTGTTACCGGAGGATGTAGTAAGGGCTGTTAGTATAGCTGGGTTTAAAAAAGGTTTGGACAAGTTCCTGGAGGAAAGGTCCATAAACCACTATTAAAAAGGGACCCAGGATATTAATGCTTGACCCAGTACAAGCATTGTGGAACCTGTGTCTTTTGGGGATATTGCTAGGTACATATAACCTAGATTGGCCACTGTTGGAAACAGGATACTGGGCTTGATGGACCTCGGTCTTACCCAGTATGGCATGTCTTATGTTCTTATGGACCTCAGGGAGTTAAACAAGTATCTGTTCAGAGAAAAATTCAAGATGATCTCTCTCAGAACACTTCTCCCTTACATTCAGTCAGGATTGGCTATGTTCCCTAGACCTAAAGGACGCATATACACATATCCTCATTCATGCAGATCACAGGTTTCTTCGATTGCTCTTTCAGGGAAGACATTACCAGTACAGGGTTTTACCCTTTGGACTGGCTTCCTCCCCAAGAGTCTTCACAAAATGCATGGCAGTAGTAGCAGCATTCTTGAGAACTCTTAGGATATTTGTCTTTCCCTTCTTAGACGACTGGCTCATCCGAGCATCCACAGCTCCAGAGGCCAGCTCCGCTCTCTCCTGTACAATGCAGATCCTGCAATACTTGGGACTAGTCATAAACCTCCCAAAATCCCATCTCACCCCTTCTCAGTTGCTAGAGTTAGGCAGTCAAGGGCTTTCCTCCACAACTACGCTGTGCTCGAATACTCCAACTTTTCTAACCGCTCGAGAAATGCTTCAGCTTCTAGGGCATATGGCATTCACTGTTCATGTGGTCCCCTATGCTCGCCTACACATGCTTGCAGCCCAGTGGGCCCTGGCCTCTCAGTGGACACAAGCGTCAGGTCACCTGGGGGACAAAATCAGAAACTCTGCATACCTCATTTCATCCCTACAGTGTTGGCAATCGCTTGAAAACCTTCTCGTAGGGTCTCCTTTTCAGCAGCCACTACACCAAACTACCTTGACGACGGATGCGTCCAAGTCAGGTTGGGGGGGCTCATATGGACAATCTCTCCACTCAGGGTCTTTGGACCGAGCAGGAGGCTTGTCTTCACATAAATCTACTGGAACTCAGAGCCATCTTCTATGCTATTTGAGTATTTCAGGACCACCAGAGCTACAAGACGGTTCTTGTCCAGACTGACAATCAGGTAGCCATGTTCAATGTGAACAAGCAGGGTGGGACAGGCTTTCAGGCATTGTGCAATGAAACTCTACGCCTCTGGGCCTCCGCAAGAGGCCTTCAGATTGACCTACTAGCGGCGTACCTCTCAGGCACACAGAATCTCCTGGCAGACAAACTCAGTCGAGTACTGCTACCACACGAGTGGTCTCTTCATCCTGAGCAAATTGCTCGAATCTTTTGGATCTGGGGAACTCCAGATATAGACCTCTTTGCAAGTCCTCAGAATGCCAAACCTCTCCGGTTCTGTTCCAGAATTACGACTCAGAACAGTCAGGCAAGGGATGCTTTCCATCTTCATTGGTATCAGGATTTCCTTTATGCCTACCCAACCATTCCCCTCATTCCCAAGATTCTGTTCAAGCTTCAGAGTGACAAGGGCCATATGATCCTCATAGCCCCACGCTGGCCACGACAGACGTGGTATCCACTGCTTCTACGTCTCTCTCAAGCCAAGAATCTGGAGTTGGGATGTGCTCCAGATCTTCTATCCCAGGAGAACAGGACGCTATTGCACACGAATCCTCAGTCTTTACACCTGATGGCGTGACTGCTAAGAGCCTAGAATTCCAGGACGTTAACCTCTCTCAACAGGTTAAAGACATCCTTTTGGCCTCAAGAAAACCTTTCACAAGACGGGCCTATGCCTTTAAGTGGAGAAGCTTCTCTATCTAATGTTCAAAAAAGGAACTTAATCCTTTTTCAGTTCCAGTGGAGGAGGTGTTACTGGAGTATCTCCTCCATTTATCATCCTTTGGTCTTAAGACCATTCAGTGAGGGTCCATCTTAGTGCCATTGCGGCTTTCCACAAGCCCTTTGATGGACAACCTGTCTCCTCTCAACCGCTTAAACTTTTCTGGTGAGGGAGAAGTTAAAGATGCTCTTCCTTGGAAAACTCCACCAGGGAGACTGGCTGTGCTCCCTGGACCTAAAGAATGCATACACTCATATCCTGATCCACCCCTCCTACAAGGCAATACCTACGATTTGTGGTGGGGGAAGGGCACTGCCAGTACAGGGTGCTACCCTTCGACCTGGCCTCCTCACCAAGGGTCTTTACCAACTGCCTGGTGGTGGTAGCAGCCCACCTGCGCCTGCAAGTGGCTTTCGTCTTCCCCTACCTAGACGACTGGCTCATCAGGGGTGGTACAGCCTCAGAGGTCAGTCAGGCCACAGAGCGTGCAACACTCCTGCAGCACCTGAGGTTCATCATCAACTACCCCAAATCCCATCTCTCTCCAGCCCAAAGCCTGGAGTTCATAGGTGCTCAGACACGTTACAAGTCAAGGCCATCCTTCCAAGAGAAAGGGCAGAACGTCTCAGGCAATTGGCAGGAAAGGTACAATGCTGTGGTCAGTGCTGGCTCATCTCCTCCTCCACCTGCCGGGCTACATGGCCTCGACGGTCCACATCACACCCTCAACCTGACATGTGGACAGCTCAGTGGTTTCTCTGCTTGCAGTGGGCTCAGGCTATGGGCAGGCTACAGGACAGGGTCCTGATCCAGAAATAGCAGGCCACGTGTTAGGACTGCCAGCTAGGTTTGGTTGAAGAGATCATTGGGAAAACTGAGATTCAGCAATTGGAAATATCTAAGGTAAGACTAGCTTTATGGTTTATCCTTGCCTGAGTATCAGAGGAGGAATTGATAGGGACTAGTCTGTGAGGAAATCAGACTGTACATTGTTGATTTGTATGGTGCCCTTCTGTTGTGGGTTAAGCAGGGCTCGCCTGTCCCCTAGGCGAAATAGGCAGTCGCCTGGGGTGGCAGACCTTAGTGTCGGCATCATCACTATCCCAATCTCCTGGGAAATGGCAGCTGAACTGCCTCTTCAGTGCTGTGACAGCTTTAAAACACCCACGCACATGCATGCAGTTCTGGTCTGCCACTCTTGCCCGTCCTCAGGGGGGAAAAGGAGCAGCAGGCAATGAGCGCACATGCATGTGGGCATGTTAAGGCCCAACACAGCGCTGAAGTGGCACTTCAGCCACTACCATTTCAGCACGGGGGGCGGCGGAGGCATGGCAGGCTGGATGGAGGTGCAGTCGTTTTGGGGGGGGGGGCAGCGGCATGGAGGGTCTACCTAGGGCGGCAGAAACCCTTGTGCCGCCACTGGGGCTAAGTTCTAGTTGCCAGTTTGGGAGAAAGTTAGAATGCTTAAATGTTTGACTAAGCCTAAGTGTGTGTTTGGTGCGCTGGTGTTGAACACTAAGTTCTAATGGCCAGTCTGCGAGGAAGTCATGCTAAGGAAAAATGGAATGTGCCTGTTTGGGTTAAAGGTGACCAGTCTATAAAGAGACAGACAGGTGAGTTGATCTGCAGCAGTAAATACTGGTTGAGAAGCTCCAGTTTTAAAGTGGTTTTAAAAAGTTAAATATAGCTGTAAATACTGCACAACCTGTCCCATTCTATTGATGAGCTGAGAACTGAGGAAAGGAGGGACTGTGACGTGTTCCTGTTTGTGTGATAGTAGGTACAAGTAATCATAACTGACATTAAGAGAGTGGGTGAGAGAGAAATTTTCATCTGCCTGAGAAAGCTAAGCTGAAAGGATGCCCAGATGGCTAGAAATAAAAGCCATACTGGAGCATAGGGTCCTAACCAGCCCTAGAGTAAGATCGCTAAAGGTTGAGAACTCTGATTTTGCTGCTGATGTATTTGAACTCTTCGGACTTGTTCTGGAAACAGAACCCTGCAAGCTTGCCTTTTGAAAGCCAGAATAGTGTGGAGATGTATGTGTTTGCCTCATTTGTTAAAGAGGCCTGAATGAGTGACTTAAGCTGAGGAGGAAACTGCAAATCTTCTGTCCTCCTCCAGACCGTCAACTTGTTGTTCTGATCCCATCCCCACCTCTCTACTAAACTCTATCCCTTCTGCCATCATCCCTTTCATCTACATTTCCTTAACCTATCGCTTTCCACTGCAACTGTTCCTATGGCCTTTAAACATGCTGTGGTTACACCTCTCCTCAAAAAGTCTTCACTAGATCCTACCTGTCCTTTCAGTTATTGATGTATCTCTCTCCTCCCCTTTGCTTCAAAACTACTTGAATGAGCCATTCACCACCGCTATCTTGACTTTCTTTCCTCTCAAGACCTTCTGGACTCACTACAGTCTGGCTTTTGTTCTCTACGGTTCACAGAAACTGCTCTTGCCAGTCTCCAGTGACTTGTTCCTTACTAAATCCAAAGGCTTCTGCTCTATTCTCATCCTTCTTGATCTTTCTGCTGCCTTTGACACTGTTGATCACCACCTTCTCTTCCATACCTTGTCCTCGCTTGGATTTAGGGGCTCCATTCTGTCCTAGTTTTCTTTTCTCTCTCATCACACTTTTAGGGGTATGTTTACTAAACCGTCTTAATGTTACCGGCGTTAGTTGCAATCTTACTGTGACGAATGCCATATAAGGTAGTGGGCGTTACGGTCTTAAGGTAGCATTTCGGGTTATCGTGCGATAGTCCGTTTTCGTTCAAAGCACAGTTACTTACCTGTAACAGGTGATCTCTGGGAACAGCAGAAATAAGTCTTCACATATGGGTACGTCGGTACCGACGGAGTCTGCGCGGAAACGCTTCCCAGCGTCCAATCAAAGAGCTTTTGGAAGCATCCCACCACGCCTGCGTGCTGCCTTCCCACCTTTCCCAACTGCCTCTCCTCAGTTAAGTTTTAAAGCTGAGACAAAGAGAGAGAAAGGAAAGGAAAGATAGATAGAGATACAACTCCTGGGGAGGTGGGTGGGTTGTGAAGACTTATTCCTGCTGTTCCCAGAGATCACCTGTTACAGGTAAGTAACTGTGCTATCTCCAGGAACAAGCAGGAATGAGTTTTCACATATGGGGACTTCCAAGCTGAGATGCCTGGAGTCTGAGCATGTCGTGGGTTGGAACATGCTATCCCCCACCACACCAGGCATCCTGAGGATGGAGGGTAGGAGTTGAAGAAAGAAGATGCTGTGGAACAGCTAACCTAGCACAGGACTGCAGAGAAGGTGTCCATGTGTGGATAATGATTGTCATTAATGATATTGCAAAGAATATTGCAATATGGACCTCCGCTAACAGGATTTCATAGAAGTATGGAGGTTCATGGATCTACTGGGACCCAGTAGAGGAACCAAGAAGAGGACCTCACTGTAAAGTGGAGGTAATAAACCTGTAGGAAAACAGAGGAGGTCAGAATCCTGAAAGGTAACAGGCACCCCTGGTAGGAAAAACTGGGGTAGTACAAAAACGGTGGGCCTTCAGCGAAAAGCTGTATGGTAAAAACCAAACTCTTTTGGCAGCAGAGTAACTCACTCTTAGGAGCAAAAAGAAAAAGGCTAACCGATTTGGACAAACAGGCAGAGTCCTTGTGGGGAGAAAGGGTATGTGAACCCCTTGTATCCCAGAAAGAGAGGACAAATGCCTGAGGCGTGAAGCCTGTGATCAACTGAAGAACCACAATATCTCTCCTAACTGGGGTAAGCTAGGAGAAATATTAGGTACGGAGAGCTTCAGAGGTACCTAAACCCTTAGGTTATGGTATAAAAATTGTTGACTACCACAGGAGTGGTTGTGTGTGTGGAATTCCAAACCTGCTGAATAGCAGAGGCATGGGTAAAACCCCTCTGTCAAAACAGATAGCTATATGAACATAGACAGTGATATAGAGAAGTATGTGGAGACATATATATCTATAATGAAATATCTCGACAGATACATATATATATAAATATATCTATAGTGAGATATGGAAGGGCATAAATACACACAAAAGATAAATATGAATATGTAGGCCTAAATATGGGTGTCTGTAATTAAACAGACAGATATATGCCTACAGTATGGAATTCATATAGGACATGTGGAGAGGAAAGATTCATCTAATAACAAGGAGGTGCAACCTACTTGAGAAGATATATAGAGAATCTATTCCCCCTGGTTATGGTCCGCAAGGATGCTAGCTAGTGAAAAAACCAGGATGGTTACTTGAAAAACAGAGGATAATATCAATCTGTAGCCAGCAAGTCCCGAGTCGTCCAAGACTCTAGCATGGTAAGTAGACAGAAGACAGATAGGGATGAGGTACCATGTTGACCTGCTTAAGGGCAAAAAGTATCATGCGTTCTTACCATGAGGACGAGCTGCAAAAAGAAAGAGCATATCCCCGATTGGGAATGCTATGGACCAAAGCAGGGAATTGGCAACTCCTTAAGCCCTTAGGTAAGAGAAAGCCTATGTCCTTTATGGCAAAAGGAGATAGTAAAAGAAGGGAGAACTTTCTAGTCATGGGAGACCTGACTGAAAAGCCTTTTCCAACCATCTAAGATAGCTGTTGGAGAAAAACCCCCATGCTCTCTAGCAAGGGTCCATAGTGGAAAGCTTCTCTGTAGAATTGCAGAGAGCATGATGCAGGAGAAAGAGGAGATAGTACTGGCTGCTAGGACCAGTATCTCAGTCCACTATGCTGCCAAATTCAGGGGAATGGAGATGGCAGAAATAGAAGAGCAACCCAGAAAGCTTGTAGTGGGATAAACTCCAAGATAGATGAACAACACTGTCTTGGAGCCACTACTAAGACCAGATAGGATGTTAAAGGAGGACAAATCTGGTTGTTAGAGGGCAAGAACCAGTGGACGAAACATTAAGGTTCCTGCATAGGCAGCTGCTAGCAAGGCAGCAGAAAGAATATTACTGTTTAAAAACAGAAAGAATAGACAGAAAAGGAGTAGAAAAACTCTGGACATGTCTGATAAGCTGCCTTAAAGTAAAATTGAGACAGGGGAGGAAACTCAGGGAGGAAAGCTCCACACTAGAAAGTGACAAACCTAGAGAGGCTGAAGAAAAACCCTCCAGTAAGTAATTCCGCTCTTACAGTGGTAAGAGGGTGAAGAGAATAGAGCTGAAGAGGACTTACCAAGTAGTAAGTCTATAGAAAGGAAAAATACATGCTGGCACAGGAACTATCATTTGATAGTGGTCAGACCTCTCTCTCTGGCAGGAGAAGAAGGGAAACCTGTGACTTATAGGCATGAACATTCTGACAGCTCATAGAAAAAATGGATGTCTTTTGGAAAGAGATCCTTATGTAGGGGTTAGAATGAAGGAATGGATTGCCTCTGTTGAGAAGAAGCAGCTGTAGATTCTAACCCCAAGGGTCACAAGCATCTGATGATGATTGATCAGAAACCCTGCAGAGGCTGGGTTTGCTAAGCCTGGTGAAAGGATGGAGTCTTCAGACCAGGACGATGTCTCCCCTGTAGGGGAACATCTGTATGATGGGCAAGTGAGGAATAAAACCACCTTCTCCTGTGGGAAGAAAGTTTGGTAGGACATTTCCTACCTACTGGGACAGAAGAAGGTGTAGAAGAACCTTTAGGAACAGGTAAATCAGTGGATAACTGAGTAACCTGACGTAAAGACTCCTTGTTGAAAAGATTTTCTCCAGTACAAGGAGTATGTCCCAGTTGTTGTTGTGCCCACTTGGCCAAATCTGAAGCTTGGAGCCAGGCTCTACGTCGTGCCCCTATAGCTATAGCAGAAGTCCTGCTGACAGACTCAAAAGAGTCTAGGGAAGCATGAGAAAGAAACCAAGAGATATTCTGGATATGCTTAAGCAGTGAGGAATAGTCTGTACTCCTGGAAAATGGAAGGAAAGGAGTCAGAAGATGTAATTGCTTTGTGACCTCCTCAAGAGAAAGACTCATATAAAAATATATGAGAGAATTCTTGCAGAAAGCATAGATGTCTGGAAGGTTTGACGTCCAAAGGCATCTAGTGTCTTAGACTCACGACCTGGCGGATAAGAAGAGTGCTTTTTATTACTCTTTATCCACCTCATTGCTGATTCCACTACTATGGAATGATGAGGAAGTTGAGTCTTTTGAAACCCTGGAGAGGCGGGGGGAGGGGGGGCACCTGATAAAAGAGATCAGTTGCCCTGGGAGGTGGGGGTACCCTTAAAGGTGTTTCCCACATTCCTAAAAGGAGATCCTGCAAGGAATGATGCAAAGGAAGCATGATGTGGTCCTTTGCTTTGGTAGAAACAGAGCCTGGTGCAGGATCATGTCCTGGAATAGGAATGGCAAGGGATCTTGCTATCTCCAGGAACAAGCAGGAATGAGTCTTCACATATGGGTACGTCGGTACCGACGGAGCCTGCGTGGGAACGCTCCCCAGCTTCCCAAAAGAGGAAAGCTTTTGGGAGCATCCCACAGCGCCTGCGCGCTGCCTTCCCGCCTTTCCTAACCGCCTTTCCTAACCGCCTCTCCCCAGTTCTTCTTTTCCGTGGAGCCAGCAGGTCGTGTTCCTGTCACCGCTGAAGAAGTTCTTTGTTTTATTTTATTTCTTTGGTCGCGCGTCTGCCTTCCCCGACGTCGGACCGGTACCGCCGGTCTTTCTTTCTTTTCTTATATAAAAAAAAAAAACAACAACATATTTTTCCCTCACTTAGTGTGTTTTTCCTCTTTGGGCCGTAGGCCTCACGATAAATTTTCCTCATGGAAAAACCAGCCTCCGGGTTTAAAAAATGCACTAAGTGCAGCGGTACTATTTCTGTCACCGACACCCATGAATGGTGTCTTAAATGTTTGGGTCCTGACCATTCCATTTTGGATTGTCCGTCCTGCTCCTTGATGTCTAAACGAGGTTTACAGAACCGAGCAGCTAAGCTCCATGTGCTGTTTCCCTCTGATGCAGCTTCAGTGGCATCGGCGTCTTCCAGGGCCTCTACTTCCTCCCATGGATCTCAGGTAACCAAACATAAATCCAGCCGGTCCTCGAAGGGTAGATCTCCTTCCAAGCATCGAGATGCCTCCGGGCTTGCCCTCGAGGATTCCGCACCGGCAAAACAACCCCGGCGGGAAGCTCCGGCTTCCAAAGCTCCTCCTATGGGGTTACAGGTTGACATCGATGGCACGGCCTCGACCGATCACCTGTTAGAATGCTCTGGGTTACCGGCGCAACCTTCCGGTACCGAATTCCAGGCATTCATGGCGTTGATGGATCAGAATGTTCTATCCATGCAGCAGGCTATCACGGCCTTCATTCAAGCTGCGACACCACTGATACCACAACAAACTCCGTTGTCGGTATCGGCTCCGGTACCGGCACCGACTGCATCGACATCAACCAGGATGCCGACTGCAGCGGTTCCCTGTCCAGGGATGCCCATCGGTACCAAACCGGTCCCGATGACGCCCGATGTCAATACCGCTCGATACGCGTACCGAGTTTTGGGAGAGCACCCTGACAGTCGATACTTTGATTCCTCCGAAGACTCTGATGCATCGGAGGAGTCTGCTGAAGTATCTATAGCTCTTCCTGAAGAGCCTTCTTCTCCAAAAAGAAGAATGTCTCCTCCAGAGGACTTGTCCTTTCAAGACTTCATAAGAGAAGTGGCTAAAGGACTTTCTATTTCAGTAACCTCTGAATCAGAGCCTAGAGCTAAAAAATTGGATATTTTAGGTTATTCTAAGGCTCCTAAGGAGGCAGTCACCTTGCCAATTCATGAGATTCTTTATGATCACATGATTGACTTATGGGAGACTCCTCTTACTATCTCTCCTCATTCTCGTAGATTGGACACTATGTACCGTGTCCCTCCTTGTCCTGGGTTTCATAAAACACAGCTTCCTCACCATTCTATTGTGGTGGAGTCAGCTATGAAAAAGATAAAGAGTGCAAAAAGACACTCCTCTGCTCCTCCAGGAAGAGAATGCAGGACCTTGGATCAATGTTCCCTCTAATTTTCTGTAGGCTGTGTGCGCATAAAATATCAGCTGTGCGGCATTTGAAGGAAGGTTAAATTTTTTGTGCGCTACATAACGACACTTGGAATTATATACTTTAAAATTTGACTACACATTAGAATACAGTATGTACACCACATTGATGTTAATCAAATTAAATGAAAATAGATGATTACTAAATGAAGCGGAAAATTTCTAGTAATTACAATCACAAATGTGGTATTTCAGTTAATTTTTATTGAAAGCCATTGTTATTCCATGTAAATAATATATGTATGGAAGAAGAGTTCGGTGTCCTACATGGAGTGGTGGGTTCACCCCTAAACAAAGACATGGGGAGAGGTGGCCTGCACAGAGCAACAGGTGCACCTACTCTTGCCATCTTGCTGGGCAGACTAGATGGACCATGCTGGCCTTTATCTGCCGTCACTTACTATGTTCTCAAAATTTCTCTCTTCGATCTTTCAAATGTACCCAGTCTGAATAAATTTTATCAAGGTCTATTGATCCGCCATCTTGAAGATGACTCTTAACACGCATCAACATTTCCAAATGTTCGAAATGTAAGGGATTCCTTATTTTGGTTTTTAAACTGTTCATCAAGCTGAAATCACGCTCACAATCTGCACTAGAAGCCAAAAATGTTCCACCAATATCCACAATTTTGCTAAATCTGCAAAGTGAGCATTCTGAAACACCAAAGTCACCATATCTGTAAAACTGTTTATCAGTTTGCTTTTGATTTTTTCTGCGACTAAAAACTTGAAGTCATTGTACTGCTGAATAACAATATGTTCCTCCATAAGAAATTGTTTATACTTTAAGCAGAGTGATCGGACGTTTTCAATTCCAAATTCATAATCACACTGTGCTATTGCTGTCAAGTCAAAGCAGACCATTCCTCAATTTCATTTTCAGGAAATCTTTCCCCTAAATGCAAGGTTGTGATTAATGACAAAATGGAAGCGCACCTCTGTGTTCCAATATGCAATTGAAACCAATCTATGTCATTTTCCATTCCTTTCCTTATCATACCTAGGATTCTATTTGCTCTCTTGGCCGCCGCTGCACACTGGGCCGAGGGTTTTAACATGGTATCCACAATGACGCCTAAATCTTTTTCCTGGGTGGTGGTTCCTAATGTGGAACCTTGCATCATGTAACCATAGTTTGGGTTGTTCTTCCCTAGGTGCATAACCTTGCACTTCTCCACATTAAATTTCATCTGCCATTTTGATGCCCAGTCTTCCAATTTATCAAGATCCTCTTGCAATTTTCCACAATCCTCTTGGGTTTTAACAATTTTAAATAGTTTTGTGTCATCTGCAAATTTGATAACCTCACTCGTTATTCCACTTTCCAGATCATTTATGAATATGTCAAAAAGCAGCTGACCCAGCACAGATCCCTGGGGTACACCACTATTCACCTTTCTCCATTGGGAAAATTGGCCATTTAGCCCTACCCTCTGCTTTCTATCTTTTAACCAGTTCCTGATCCACAATAGTACACTGCCTCCTATCCCATGACTCTTTAGTTTTGCCAAAAGTCTCTGATGAGGGACCGTGTCAAAGGCTTTCTGAAAGTCCAGATACACAATATCAACCGACTCACCTTTGTCCACCTGATTATTCACTCCTTCAAAAAAACATAACAGATTAGTAAGACAAGATCTTCCTTGTCTAAAGCCATGTTGGCTGTCTCTCATTAGGCCATGACTATCTACATGCTGAGTAATTTTATTCTTAAGGCACCTAGTTTTGAAAAATCAGTATTAAGCTCCTAACTTCCTTTCCTTCCCTAAAATTTGCCCCCATTGCCACCCACTTTTTATGCTCCTAACTTTAGGAGTTTAGTGAAGTTTTAAGAAAATATTTAGGCACTCAGCCCTAGTACATTTTCAAAGAGACCAATTTCGGAGCATAACTCTCAAAGTTAGGAGCATAAATCCTTTGAATATTAAGCTCTTGGATTTCAGAAACTGCACCATCCTCTGCTTTAGCAGCATTTCCATTAATTTATTCACTACAGAGGTCAGACTAACTGGCCCATAGTTACCAATCTCTTCCTTACTTCTGTCTCTATGGACAGGAGCCACATTTGCCTATCTCTAGTTCTCTGGGATTACTCCTGACTCTAAAGAAGCATTGAAAAGGTCAGACAGCGGAGCTGACGGCACATCCTTCAATACCCAGGGATGAATTTGGTCCGGCCCATTGCTTTGTCCATTTTAAGTTTAGCTAGCTTACCATCTTCTGAAAATAGTTTTGAGTTCTACTTCATTTCCATTTCTATTTGTGTTTTCGTAGGTCCCATTTTCAGCCTTTCATCTATGAGAAATATTTATCAAGCAATTCTGCTTTATCTTCATCAGCCTCTACACATTCCTCCCCTTCATCATTAAGTCTCACAATTCCACCTTTGCACTTCCTCCTGTCACCAACATACCTGAAAAAAATGTCTTGTCCCCATGTTTTACGATACTGGCTATTTTTAATTACATTAGCATCTTTGCTTTCCCGACTACTTTACCAGCTTCCCCAGATACTGCTGTTTGTCTTCCTTTTTCTGTGCTTATAATTTATTAAGGTTAACCTCTTATCCCTACCTTTTCAGCTACTTCGTTTGCAAATCCTATCAGCCTCCTTTTCCTCTTACTTTTTCTTTCCTAACAAAAAGGTTCATTGTAAACTAAGCAAATGAAGGTTCTCAGCAGAAATCCTGAAAAGACCGCGAAGGAGAGTCCCCCCTCGAGCCCCCTTCCTGCTCAGTACCAAAGTCTTCAGGAAATAGCCACAAATCTCCCACACAGCTGCTAGGCCTTCCTCAACCAAGCAGCCCGCAGCCGTGTGCTCAAAAACACCTACAGAGGCCTTCTGCCTAACCCGGCACCTCCCAGCTCCCGAAATTAGCAATCCAGACTGGCAACCCTACCTGCACTGTCTCTGCCATTGCCTCCGTTCTGCGAAAGGGGCTGCGATGCTGCCTGTCTGCCCTGCGTTCAGCCGTGCTCCCCAGCTTCGGTGACGAGGGCCTGGAATCGCTTCCTCTGGCTCAATGCAGACCACACAGATGACCAGGGCAGGGAATGTGAAGCCACGTGGCTGGCTGGTGGTGCCTCAGACAGCCTCCTCTGCCCCCCCTCCTCCTAGTCCTAGGCTCCTTACTGCCCTCCTATTGGTCGAGGTCGGACTCATGACTCATGTCACGTGTGAGAGGAGAAGAGGACTCAGAAGTGATGTAGATCGCCGGCGCAGCCACAGCGCTGCATGGTCTTTAAAACATCCAAGATTTGAAATGAAATGAAGTGAAAAAAGCCAAAGCAGATCCTTGTGCGCTCTGTTTTAATTTGTGTGCGCTCGCTCGGAGAGGTGTGTGCGCGCGCACAGCTTAGAGGGAACAGTGCCTTGGATGCTTTTGGTAGAAAAATCTTCCAAGCCAGTATGCTCATTGCCAGAATCAACTCCTATAGTCTTTATATGGGTATGTTTCTGAAAGAAGTTGCTGATAAGCTGCACACTTTCCTCCCTTTTCTTCCAGAGGATAAAAGGGAAGAATTTCTTATTTGGCTTAAGCATACTCAGGATATTTCAAAGTTTTCCAACCGTGCAGCTTTTGACTCCTTTGAGAATTGCTTGGCTCCAGGCTTCTGATCTAGAATCTTGGGTCCAGGATGGCTTGGGAAATCTTCCCTGTACAGGTGAAAACCTGTTTGGCAAAGATTGGCAAATAAAAGTCACTCAAATGGATGCAGAAAGTTCCGCTTTGGATAGACCTTTAAAGTCAACCTCCATTCCTGCCAAGAAAAAGCCTTTCAAGAAGTCTTTTTTCAAGAAAAGCAGATTCCATCCTGCTTCTGGCCAACAATCTTCTACAGGTCGTTTTGCTACTAAACATCAGCAACCTAAACAGGCCAGGCCTAAGCCTACAGGGGCTGCTGCAACTCAGCAGACTCAGCCTCCTCAGGGTTTTTGACTTAATGCTAGAGAACTTAGCCTTTCTGGCTCTAAAACAGCCAGAGCCTCTCACCATTCCAGGAAGGTTAGCTCATTTTGCTCCCAGAGCAGTGGACCCTCTCCATCATAAGAGAGGGCTACAAACTTCATTTCTCAAACCTTCCTCCCCACACCATGGTGAGACATTTCAATTCTCCAACATCTCTCCTCGACCTCCTAGGTGAGGAGGTGGCTACCCTTCTTGCCCAAAGGGCAATAGAAGAAGTACCCCTTCTTCAACAGGGGTCAGGGTTTTACTCCCCCTACTTTCTGATCCCAAAGAAAACAGGGGGCTACAGACCCATATTAGACCTCAGAGAACTGAACAAATTTTTATGCAAGGAGAAAATCAAGATGCTTTCTCTGGGCACTCTCCTTCCATACCTTCAGTGTCAGGATTGGCTTTGTTCTCTAGATCTCAAGGATGCATACACACATGTCCTCATCCATCCATCTCACAGAAGGTTCCTCCGTTTTCTTTTCCAAGGAAAGCATTACCAATACAGGGTGCTTCCTTTCGGTCTGGCCTCTGCTCCAAGAGTGTTCACCAAATGCATGGCACTAGTAGCTGCATTTCTACGCACTCTGGGAATATTTGTCTTCCCATACCTGGACGACTGGCTCATCCGAGCTCCATCTCAGTCAGAGGCCCAGACTTCCCTGGACTGCACAAGGCGCATTCTGCAGTATCTGGGACTTGTGGTAAACCTCCCAAAGTCCCAGCTCACCCCTACTCAGTCCCTAGAGTTCATAGGGGCCTGGCTAGATACTACCACTGCAAGGGCCTATCTTCCTCAGGCCCGTTGCCTACGCTTAGTGCAGTTAGCCTCCCAGATTCAGTCAAAGAGCCATTTAACTGCCCGGGAGATGCTACAACAGCTAGGCCACATGGCATCCACAGTGCATGTGGTACCCTATGCTCGCCTTCACATGAGAACAGCTCAATGGACTTTGTCCACCTAGTGGACTCAAGCATCAGGGGCTCTCTCAGACAAAATAGCAACCTCCAGGCGCCTCTTTTGCTCTCTCCAGTGGTGGAGGTCTACCCAAAATCTGTTGCTGGGGTCCCCCTTCCAACAGTTGTTACCCCAGGCAACCCTCACAACAGATGCCTCCTATACAGGTTGGGGAGCTCATCTGCAAGACCTCTCCACTCAGGGCACTTGGTCTCCACAGGAGACCTCTCTACATATCAACCACTTGGAGCTCCGAGCAGTTTTTCTAGCTCTCAAGGTCTTCCATACCCTGCTCAGCTACAAGACAGTCCTCATTCATACGGACAATCAGGTAGCCATGTTTTACATAAACAAGCAAGGAGGAACTGGCTCTCTGTCGCTTTGCAACGAAGCTTTAAGATTGTGGGCCTTCGCCAGAGAGCATCAAATCCATCTCCTGGCAGTATACCTTCCAGGAATCCAAAACTCTTGGGCAGACAGACTCAGTCGAGTTCTGCTTCCACACGAATGGTCCCTGCACATGGACCAGGTATTCAGAATCTTTCAAGAGTGGGGAACCCCGGACATAGACCTCTTTGCAAGTCCGTGGAATGCCAAACTTCCCCGGTTCTGTTCCAGAATTCCGTGTCAGGGAGTTCAGGCCAAGGATGCCTTCCTCCTTCATTGGGGTCAAGACTTCCTGTATGCCTTTCCACCCATTCCCTTAATTCCCAAGACTCTGTTCAAGCTCCAGAGGGATCAAGGATCTATGATCCTCATAGCTCCACGCTGGCCACGCCAAGTGTGGTACCCTCTACTTCTGCATCTCTCTCAAGCTCCCTCCCTAGACTTGGGAGCTGCTCCAGACCTTCTGCCCCAGGAGGAGGGGACTTTGTGGCACCCAAACCCCAAGTCCCTTCACCTCAGAGCTTGGTTGCTGAAGGCCTAGACCTTCAAAGTTGGAATCTTTCCCAGCAGGTGAAGGATATCCTCCATGCTTCCAGAAAACCTTCCACTAGACGTTCCTATGATTTTAAATGGAAAAGGTTTTCCATTTGGTGTACTGAGAAAGGTCTTGACCCTCTAGCACTACCTTTGAATTCTCTATTGGAATATCTCCTGCATCTCTCCAATGCAGGCCTAAAGACGAATTCAGTAAGGGTCCATTTGAGTGCTATTGCAGCATCCCTTAAGCCTATCAATGGACAGCCTATTTCCTCTCATCCTCTTATTGCAAGATTCATGAGAGGCCTAACTTTCACTAAATCTCCCATTAGGCCTCCTCTGGTGGCATGGGACTTAAATCTGGTTCTTGGTCAGCTTATGAAGCCTCCTTTTGAACCCTTAGCCACCACCTCCTTGAAATTTCTTTCCTGGAAGGTTATTTTCCTCATTGCAGTCACCTCAGCTTGCCGCATCAGTGAACTGCAGGCCTTAGTGGCTAATCCACCTTATACAAGGTTCCATCATGATAAGGTAGTTCTTAGGACCAATCCACACTTTATGCCTAAAGTGGTCTCACCTTTTCATCTTAATCAAGAGGTGTATTTACCTGTCTTTTTTCCAGGTCCTCATGCCTCAAGTGCAGAGAGGAATCTTCATACCCTGGATTGTAAGATGGCTCTTGCCTTTTACTTACAAAGGACACAGCAACATAGAAAGTCTTCTCAACTCTTTGTTGCCTTTGATCCCTCTCATTTGGGACTTCCAGTCTCTAAGAGGACACTGTCCAATTGAATTGCTCAGTGTATTTCTTTCGCCTACCAGAGTAAGAATCTTTCTCTGGAGGGCCATGTCACAGCTCATAATGTGAGGGCCATGGCCACCTCTATGGCTCATCTAAATTCTGTGTCCATCGACCAGATCTGTCGAGCGGCCACCTGGGCCTCGGTTCATACCTTCACAGCCCATTACTGTTTGGACAAGGACTCCCGCCGGGATGCCTTGTTTGGTCAGGCTATTCTCAAGCACCTGTTCCATTCTTAATCAACTCCTGCCCTCCTTCCCTGGATGGATGCCTGAGATCCATAAGAGGAGGTAGAGCCCTTCTCAGGGTCTCATAACCTTGGGGATCTCCCAGGCATCTCTAGCTAGGGAGTCCCCATATGTGAAGACTCATTCCTGCTTGTTCCTGGAGATAGCACAATTACTTACCTGTAACAGGTGATCTCTGGGAACAGCAGGAATAAGTCTTCACAACCCACCCACCTCCCCTAGGAGTTGTATCTCTCTATCTTTCCTTTCCTCTCTCTCTTTGTCTCAGCTTTATAACTCGAACTGGGGAGAGGCGGTTAGGAAAGGCGGGAAGGCAGCGCGCAGGCGCTGTGGGATGCTCCCAAAAGCTTTCCTTTTTTGGGAAGCTGGGGAGCGTTCCCGCGCAGGCTCCGTCGGTACCGACGTACCCATATGTGAAGACTTATTCCTGCTGTTCCCAGAGATCACCTGTTACAGGTAAGTAACTGTGCTAGATCCAGGAGGAAACTCTGAAAAGAGGGATCCCCAACAGGAAGCTCCCTTGGACAGGTTAGATCTAAAGAACTAGCCTGAGCACCCACAGAGTTATCCAAATATATGGGAATAGAAAATCCTGCAGGGTGCAGTGTGGAATGCTTAAGGGATGGTTGCTGGAACTGGTTGTCAGGAGCAGCAACCGTCTTTACCACATTGTCCATTCCAGGTATCGATTCCAAGCTTGGTATAGAATGGAGCGATGCTGTTGAAAAAAGCATGGTAGGAGTTTGCCACGATGCTACTGTGGATACCGGTACTGAAGTCAAGACCGGTACTGATGTCGGGTTCGACAAAGACATCGGAGTAGTCATCATTGACACTTCAATCGGTAGCGAGGGAACCGAAAACCTCCGGCTGCTATCCCCGGTACCAAGCCACCGGTATCGATCGGTGTCAGTACTAAAATCTATTGATACCCAGTCTTCCAGACTAGAAATGGATTCCAAACTCGGTATCGAGGGCAAGGAGCCTGAGAAACGAAGCATGGAAGGCACCAATTGTAAGGGTAATGAAGACATCGGTACCGACTTCGGTACCGTGTCCGATACCGGTGAATGAAGGTCTACCAGTGGCAACTCAATCGGTCTCAGGGAAACCGAGAGTTGCGGATCCGAGCTATCGGAACCGAGCCTTCGGTAGCGCCGCGAGACGGTACCAAGGCGAGTCGGTACCCAATCCTCCAGACTGGAGATCGATTCCAGACTCGGCATCGAGGGAAACGAGGCTGTCGATGCACATCTGGAGGGTACCGACGTCGGTGGCAGTATCGGTGTTGGAACCGATAATGGAAAATCAATCTGGGACGTATCCATCGGTCCCGAAGGCACCGAGGAGGCCAGATGACGATCCCTGGTGAGGAGTGTTTCATCCAACACCAGTGCCGATGCAGGGGTATCGGTACCGCTCTAAGCGGATGCCACCACCGTGCACAGCTCAGGTATGTTCTGTGGGGGGTGAACCCCAGGAACAACCTGAAACCCCTTATACGCTTTGGAGACCGAAGACTCCCGCCGGGGTTTTGAAGCCAGGAGGCCATCGAGGGCAGAGCCGGAGCTGTCTACATGCTGTGCATGAGACCTACCACTCGAGGACTGGCTAGTCTTAACAGACTGTTTGTGGGTTACCTGATTCAAAGTGGAAGAAGAAGGGGACGGTGCCCCGAATTTGGAGGGCAACCGTGTATCGAGGGATTCTCGATGTTGAAGATGTCTTCTCACCAAACTGTTGTCAGGACCCAAGCAGGTTAGACACCGACTTCGAGGGTCTAAAAATAAAGTTGTACCGCCACAGTCTGAACATTTCTTGGAGGAAGTGTCTGGCGGTTCCATGAAGGAAAAAGAGGGGAGGCCTGAAAGGCCTAAGACCCCGTGGGACACTATGAGAAAAAAATATCCTGTTGAAAAGGAAAATTTTACAAGAAAAGAAAACAAAACACCGGCGGTACCGGTGGCGTCGGGAAGACAGCCGCGACCACAAGAAAAATAAAAATAAAAAAATAAGAATTTTCTGCGGTGACAGGAGGACGTCCTGCTGGCTCCGCGGAAAAACGAAAACTGAGGAGAGGCAGTTGGGAAAGGCGGGAAGGCAGCACGCAGGCGTGGTGGGATGCTTCCAAAAGCTCTTTGATTGGACGCTGGGAAGCGTTCCCGCGCAGACTCCGTCGGTACCGACGTACCCATATGTGAAGACTCATTCCTGCTTGTTCCTGGAGATTAGAGGGAGCCGTGGCACGTTAACACGCGTTAGCCTTAATTAGGCGCGCTGACCTACAAACACAGCAACAGAGGTGTAGCACAATGATTAATACATTGACTAATGAAACAGGGGTCATGAGTTCGATCCCCCAGTGGGCTTAATGAGTAAGGCTGTCTGAGGCATTACCCTTTACTTTAAATCAGTGCTGTCTGAGGCATTTTCTTTTTTAATTTAAATTAGTGCTGCCAGCAAACACACCCTCACAATGCCGTAACCTAAGGAGCCGCATAATGTGCCCTATAAGGCACTCCAGAGGGCACATTATAAAGTGCACTGTCCACCTAGGCACCCTATAATGTTCCCTATAGGGCGCCTTATGAGGCACCTTAAGGTTACAGCACTGTGAGGGTGTTTTTGCTGGCAGCACTAATTTAAATTAAAAAAGAAATGCCTCAGACAACCCTATCAAATAACACCACTGTGGGATCAAACCCATGACCTCTGCCTCCACAGTCAGTGAAGTAACTAGTGGGCTACATCTCTGTTGCTACTAACACACCCCTGGCAGGCTACAGAAGGACTGCAGGTCACCACACAAACTGTCTGCTGTGGTTACCAGGATAGGGTTAACCCACCCGTACCCATGATGCACTGCATATGCAGATCAGCAGTCTACAGATGATCACAAGATGGGGTATGCACCCCCACAGCACCTCGGCCTGGTAGGGGATACTGATCATCTGTGTTACTGGCACAGAGTAGCTACAGACCGTCACATTGTGCGGGTACTGTGCTCACCCTGAGGGTGAGGTGGGGTGCCCAGTACTATGTCCACAGCACCTGGCTTAGCTGAGATAGGCTATGCTGCAGGTCACCATCAGTGCCAGTGTGTGATAGGTAGTCCTTGCAGACACACCTAGGATACACCTGTGTCCATCTGTATTTCCCAGTCACATCTAGCCCTTGTGGACTATGATGCACCCAGAATAGTGCATATTCTGTGTGGGTGCCATGGTCACATGATTTAAGTGATGGCGGGGGGGGGGGGGGTGTTTGGACCCATAGGCGGATTATGTGGTACCACCCAACCTGCCCTCTGGGGCTCAGGGTGGGGTCCCACCAACAGATACACATTCTACATCCCTGCAATGGTGGCAGTAGAGGGGGACCATCAACCTCAGTCCTGCTGGGGAACAGACACCCTACAGGGCAGTCAATGCAGAGCTGTACGCATCCATAAGGCAATAGCAGACAGACGTAGGCTTGGAAATGCTCAGCTGCCCCCCACCACTATCTGACATTCTCCAGCAGCAAGCACAGTGAGTCTCCAGCCGCTGCACCCTGCAAGGTGTTCCAGCCATACACATACTAACTGCAGACAGTCTGCTAGCTAGTCCATAGTGCATGTTCCTGGAGGAGATGTGTGCACCCAAAACTGGGATGTGAGCACACCCACCAAGCAGATAAGTCAGTGATTGGACCCCAGAAAAGAGAACCCATATATATCACTTGAGAGAAATACTATATAGCACTATGGGGGAACCTAGCCATGCCGTGGTCACTGCTCAGTCAGGGTGAGAGTGACCTCCCAGCAGGACATGCTGTGGCCACCCTGTCCGTGCAGGTGGTGGCCGGGCACTACAATGTCCCTGCCATTGCCCTATGCCCTGTGCAGATGCATCCTGCCCAGGCCGCCCTGTCCGGGCCATACCCACGGTACCTTGCTCCTCATTATGCACATTGGCAGGCTAACACTGGAAACAGTGCAAGCAGTGTGGACTGAGTAAGGTGTAGGCAGCCACAACACACTGGATAGACAGACACACACTCCCACGCCTATGCCAGCATTGTGCAAATATAGAGGTTTTTGGCAGCCCTGGCCACCACACCAGTCCTAGGCACAGTGCAGGCATGGCTATGGTACACAATACTGTTGGGGTCACTCCCAGGGGTGGTAAACACTGTCAGAAACCAAAACTGAAACATGCTCCACAGATATCAGAAAGGTTGCTATGATGCAGCTCTATCAGCAAATTGTGCTTAACTTAGGAATTGCTATCTGCCATTAATCATAGCAGCCTTTTGATATATGTGTAACGTATTCCCAGGTTTAGGGCGGCATTGCTAAGGTATGCAAGTGCTAGTATTGGGAGATGCTGCTGCATGCAGGGCCCAGCAGCCTGACCCTCTATGAGGCTTTGGATAGTGGAGCCTGTGGGTGCGGATGTTTCTGCCCTGTTGGCCGCTGCTCTAGGGTAGAGGTTTCCAACTCCGGTCCTGGTGGGCCAAACACCGTTCGGGTTTTCATGCTGTTCCTAATGAATATGTATGAGATACATTTGCATACCATGGGGGCGGCGCATAGAAATGCAGCACAGGCATCTTTATTAGAGACAGCATGAAACCTGAATGGTGTTTGGCCTTCCAGGACTGGAGTTGGGAAACTCTGCTCTAGGTATTGCACATGTTTATGGTGTCTGTGCTCTGTAGGGTAAAATATAGGCGTTTCAGGAATGTTTGTTATCTGCAATAAAGGTTCCGTATTTATTACCACGGTTTAGGACTGGGTTGGCAGGAGCCACAGCTGGGCCTTGAACCTGTGACCTTCTGCTCCTGAACACACTGGCTGTGTGTACTGTTCCCACAGGGACAGTTCATTCCCTGGGGATACCATGACAAACGGCTAGGCCATGGTCTGCTGTGGGCAGATGCCACTGCCCCCTCCACCACCAGTACCCCTCCACCAGCATGCTGACATGCCCTTAGGCTGGTGGTGCTGGTGGTGAGCAGTCTCAGGCCATCCAGTGTGCCGGTAGGTGGCTGCCTATGGTGCAGGATCTGGGGTAGGGGTGCTTGCATAGACGTCCACGCTTCCTCCCCACCACTGCCTGCCAATGTTCTGTGCCCTTGGGGGTACCTGCTGGGTACTATCCCCTGTGACACTGTGAGAAACACACTCGTGCCCATGTTGGGCCCTCATCAGTTGCTGTCTGGCTGCTGTACTGTTTCAGCATTTCTATGTGCCACCTAGGCATCTCCCTAGTCCGCACTGTGCCCCAGCTGCACCACAGCATGTGCCGCCTTCAGCCATCTGTATCCCATTTCCAGCATTTGTACAGTTGCCCTTTCCGACATGACCACCCTGCTGTTGCCGCACATGTGCACGCCATAAGAAACCTGTCCAATAAAAAGGGAAAAGCCTGATCAGTGCTATTTCAATGTGGGATCATTCACCTTGTAGGGGGACAGAGCATAGACCCTTCCAAAAAGGATATCTTTTTTTTGGAGCTTTCTCTGTAGTGTTTTTTTTATTTTTCCATTAATATCACTAATGGCCAGCTTGGTTATGGTGCTTTTAAATTTTGTTCAGGTCATTTTCCATGTTTATTTGCCCTTTTGTTCCGTGCACATGTATCACAACTATCACTTTTATTAGGTTTCCCTGGCTTTGCTGTACATTGCTGACGGAAATGGTTTCTCTTTCCTGCAAATGTGCCTTAACGCCAGGGTTTCACTGGCGTTAGTGATCAGACCCGGATTCCACAGCGTTAGTATGCCTGGAGCCTCTCCTCTCCCACTCTCCATCCATTGACCTCTTCGCTCTGCCCTCTGGGAAGCCTTCCTCCACCCTTCAGCACCGGATTTCACGGAGTTAGGGTGCCTTAATGCCTCAGGCGCGTTGTCGCGCAATAAGGTACGTTATCGCGCGATAATGCGCCTTCATCGCCCGATAACATACTTTATCGCGTGCTAATTCCGCCGCTGTGACGTTAGCGCCCTTTAGTAAACATACTCCTTAGTGTCTATTCTGGTGGTTCCCCCTCTACCGCCATCCTGCTTTCAGTTGGTATACCTCCGGGTTCTGTCTTGGGACCTCTCCTTTACTCTCTCTACACCCAGTCCCTTGGTGCACTTATTTCCTACTATGATTTTCAGTACCATCTTTATGCCGATGTCTCAGATCTACTTTCTGTGCCTGAAATCTCTCCAGGAATCCAGGCCCAGATCTCTGCCTGCTTATCCGACATTGCTGTCTGGATGTCTCACTACCATCCAAAACTGAGCTCCTTAACTTTCCACCTAAACCCACCTCTCCCCTTCCTCCCTTCTCTATTTCTCCACACGTCTCCCTGTTTCCTCAGCTTGCAACCTTGGAGTCATCTTCGACTCTACTCTTTGTTTCTCTGCACACATCCAACAGATAGCTAAAACCTGTTGCTTCTTTCTCGATAACATTGGCAAAATTCATCCCTTCCTTTCTACACACACTACTAAGACACTTATCCACTCTTTAGTCACCTCCTGTCTAGACTATTGCAACCTCCTCCTTGCTGGTCTCCCTCTGAATCATCTCTCTCCCCCCTTCAATCCGCTCAAAACTCAGCGGTACAACTAATCTTTCGCCAGCCTTGATATGCTCATATAACCCTGCTTCTCAAATTGCTTCACTGGCTCTCTATTTGTTTCCGTATCCAGCTCAAACTTCTCCTACTGACCTATAAGTACACTCTTTCTGCTGTTCCTCACTACCTTTCCTCTCTTATCTCTCTCTACACCCCTTCTCGGGTGCTCTGCTCTTCTGGCAGATCCTTTCTATCTATGCCTTCTCTTCTATTGCTCACACCAGACTTCGATCTTTCTACCTTGCTGCTCATTATGCTTGGAATAAACTACCCGAGTTTGTGCATCAGACTTCATCTTTGGCCCTTTTCAAATCCAGGCTAAAAACTCACCTCTTAGAGGCTGCTTTTGGATCCTGATCCACTTGGTCTCCCATGTGCTGTCTTGACTAGAGTGATAGCTCTGATGAGCAGGGACAGTTTTTTTACATGTGTCTGTACGGGGCTGCGTATGCCTTGTAGTGCTATGCAAATGATAAATAGTAGTAGTAGTAGTAGTAAGCTGAGTTTGGAATCCTACAAGCTACCATGGAACACAGAGTTGTAAAGGCACAGTGTTTATGGGGTGTTTTTTTTTTAAAGACTATATGCCTATTATGACTTGTATGCAAGTGTTGAGAAAAGGCAGTGTTATTTTTGGTTCCCTATAAGCTTTTCTTCTATAAGTTGAGAGGTAACGTTTAATTGCATAGCTTTAATACTTTGTGGAATTCATACTGTACTTGTTTCCTGACTGAGAATGACCATCTGCAGTTGGAATATAGTGTATTACAATACAAAGGGTTATCCAGTCGGGCCAGAAGAGGCCCACAATGCTCCTACCAGTGATAGTATGGATTGGGGGGGGGGGGGGGGGTGCAAGCAAGTAAGAACCAGAATGAGTGCTTGAAGCCAGAATTCCTGTAGACCTGGGCTTATTAGATCTGATTCCCCATCCTAACAAACTCAAAGATTTGACTGCTTTTGAATTGGATAGAAACATGTCCAAGGTTCCGCAAATGAAGGACATACTTAAAGAAAACAAAGAATCACTGACAGAATTGAAAGCTCATCTGCATTTGCTAGGGAGCAGGACAAAGGTCTTGGAGTAAAGAGTTGATAAGCTTACAGATCAACTATCCAAAGTACATTGACAAGCTATAGGAATACATGTCTTAGAATTCGACAAAGAATGTGCCGCCTGCAGCCCTCTGTATCCCATTTCCAGCATCTGTACAGTGGCCCTTTCCGACATGCCCACCCTGCTGTTGCCGCACATGTGCACGCCATAAGAAACCTGTCCAATAAAAAGGGAAAAGCCTGATCAGCGCTATGTCAATGTGGGATCATTCACCTTGTAGGGGGACAGAGCATAGACACTTCCAAAAATGATATTTTTTTTTGGAGTTTTCTCAGTAGTGTTTTTTTATTTTTCCATTAATATCACTATTGGCCAGCTTGGTTATGGTGATTTTAAATTTTGTTCAGGTCATTTTCCATGTTTATTTGCCCTTTTGTTCCGTGCACATGTACCACATCTATCACTTTTTTAGGTTTCCCTGGCTTTGCTGTACATTGCTGATGGAAATGGTTTCTCTTTCCTGCAAATGTGCCTTAACGCCAGGGTTTCACTGGCGTTAGTGATCAGACCCGGATTCCACAGCGTTAGTGTGCCTGGAGCCTCTCCCCTCCCACTCTCCACCCATTGACCCCTTCTCTCCGCCCTCTGGGAAGCCTTCCTCCGCCCTTCAGCGCCAGATTTCACGGCGTTAGGGTGCCTTAACGCCGCAGGCATGTTGTTACGCGATAAGGTACGTTATCACGCGATAACGCACCTTCATCACCCAATAACGTACCTTATCGCGTGCTAATTCCGCCGCTGCGACGTTAGCGCCCTTTAGTAAACATACCCCTTAGTGTCTATTCTGGTGGTTCCCCTCTACCGCCATCCTCCTTTCAGTTGGTATACCTCAGGGTTCTGTCTTGGGACCTCTCCTTTACTCTCTCTACACCCAGTCCCTTGGTGCAGTTATTTCCTCCCATGATTTTCAGTACCATCTTTATGCCGATGACTCAGATCTGCTTATTCGACATTGTTGTCTGGATGTCTCACCACCATCCAAAACTGAGCTCCTTAACTTTCCACCTAAACCCACCTCTCCCCTTCCTCCCTTCTCTATTTCTCCACACGTCTCCCTGTTTCCTCAGCTTGCAACCTTGGAGTCATCTTCGACTCTACTCTTTGTTTCACTGCACACATCCAACAGATATCTAAAACCTGTTGCTTCTTTCTCGATAACATTGGCAAAATTCATCCCTTCCTTTCTACACACACTACTAAGAAAGACACTTATCCACTCTTTAGTCACCTCCTGTCTAGACTATTGCAACCTCCTCCTTGCTGGTCTCCCTCTGAATCATCTCTCTCCCCCCTTCAATCTGCTCAAAGCTGTACGACTAATCTTTCGCCAGCCTTGATATGCTCATATAACCCTGCTTCTCAAATTGCTTCACTGGCTCCCTATTTGTTTCCGTATCCAGCTCAAACTTCTCCTTCTGACCTATAAGTGCACTCTTTCTGCTGTTCCTCACTACCTTTCCTCTCTTATCTCTCTCTACACCCCTTCTCGGGTGCTCCGCTCATCTCCAGGAACAAGCAGGAATGAGTCTTCACATATGGGTATCGTCGGTACCGACGGAGCCTGCGCGGGAACGCTCCCCAGCGTCCTGAAAGAAAGCTTTTGGGAGCATCCCACAGCGCCTACGCGCTGCCTTTCCCAATTGCCTCTCTCCAGTTCTTCTTTTCCGCGGAGCCAGCAGGTCGTGTTTCCTGTCACCGCTGAAGAATTTCTTATTTTCTTTTATTTTTCTTTAGTCGCGTGTCTGCCTTCTCGATTCCGCACCGGTACTACCGGTTCTTTTTCTTTCTTTAAAAAAAACCCAAAAACTTCTACTTTTTTTCTGTGCATTTCTTCTGGGGTCTCAGGCCCACAGAAATATTTTCCCTCATGGAAAAACCCGCCTCCGGGTTTAAAAAATGCACAAAGTGCAGTAGCACTATTTCTGTCACCGACACCCATGACTGGTGTCTAAAATGTTTAGGTCCTGACCACTCCATTGCGGATTGTGAGTCCTGTTCCATGATGTCCAAAAGAGGGTTACAGAATCGGGCAGCTAAGCTCAGTACCCTGTTTCCCTCCGATGCAGCCTCCGTGGCATCGACGTCTTCCAGGGCTTCTTCTTCATCCCACGGATCTCAGGTAACCAAACTTAAATCTGGCCGGTCCTCAAAGAGTTCATCTCCCTCTAAGTATCGAGATGCCTCCGGGCTTACTCAAAATTACCCCGGCGGGAGGCTCCGGCTTCCAAAGCATTACCTATGGGGTCACAGGTTGACATCGATAGCTCGGCCTCGACCACTGTTCCCTCTAAGCTGTGCGCGTGCACACACCTCGCCGAGCGAGCGCACATACTTTACAACAGAGCGCACAAAAATTATGACTCTGATTCTGATAGAAAACAACACAGATGTCTTAAAATTTAAAAGTTATGATTGTAAATACTTGAAATTTCCGGTTTCATTTAGTAATCGTCTATTTTCATTTAATTTGATTAAAATTAATGTGGTGTACATACTGTATTCTGACGTGTAGTCAGGTTTTAAAGTATATAACTCCGAGTGTTGTTATGTGGCGCACAAAAATTTAACCTTCCTTCAAAAGCTGCACACAGCTGATATTTTATGCGCACACAGCCTACAGAAAATTAGAGGGAACATTGGCCTCGACCGATCACCTGTTACAATGTTCTGGGGTACCGGCAGTTTCGACCGGTACCGATATCCAGACATTGGTGGCGTCAATGGATCAGAATATTCTGACCATGCAGCGTGCCATCACGGCATTCATTCAAGCTGCAACGCCTACGGTACCGCAACAAACCCCGTTGTCGGTACCCATATCGATTCCGGTATAGGATCCGATTCCGGTTCCGATACCAGTACCGCTTGCATCGACATCAGCATCGACGGCAGCGGTACAGTATCCAGTGATGCCTATCAGTACTGGCCCGGTACCGATTACTCCCGATGTCGATACTTCCCGGTACGTGTATCGGGCTCTCCGAGGGCATCCAGATAGTCGATACTTCGATTCCTCTGAAGACTCTGATTCTTCAGAGGCCTCAATTGAAGCATCGGGCATCCTTCCTCAGGAACCCTCTTCTCCAAAAAGGAGAATGTCTCCTTCTGAAGACTTGTCTTTTCAGGACTTCATCAGGGAGGTGGCCAAAGGCCTGTCTATCTCAGTAACCTCTGAGACTGAACCTAGAGCCAAAAAATTGGATATCCTACAATATCCTAAGGCTCCTAAAGAGGCAGTCACCTTACCAATACATGAGATTCTTTATGAACACATGTTGGGTATATGGGAGACTCCTCTTTCCACCTCCCCTCATTCCAGAAGGTTGGACACCATGTATCGTGTTCCTCCTTTACCTGGTTTTCATAAAACTCAGCTTCCTCACCACTCCATTGTGGTAGAGTCTGCTATGAAAAAGATCAAGAGTACAAAAAGGCGCTCCTCCAGGAAGAGAATGCAGAACTCGAGATGCCTTTGGCAGGAAAATCTTCCAGGCCAGTATGCTTGTAGCCAGAATCAACTCCTATAGTCTCTATATGGGGATGTTTCTCAAAGAAGTTACAGATCATCTGCAAACCTTATCTCCTTTTATGTCAGAAAATAAGAGAGAAGAATATATCACCTGACTTAAACATGCACAGGATGTATCCAAGTTTTCCAACCGTGCAGCCTTTGACTCCTTTGAGGGGCCAGTAGAGCCTCAGCTATTGCCATAGGTGCATGCAGAGTTGCTTGGTTGCAAGCCTCTGATTTGGAATCCTGGGTGCAGAATGGTCTAGGTAAACCTTCCTTGTACAGGCGAAAACCTGTTTGGCAAAGATTGGCAAGCAAAGGCCAACCAGATGGATGCTGAAAATTCTGCTTTAGATAGACTTTCAGTACCCCTTCTTCAACAGGGCTCAGGGTTCTACTCCCCCTATTTTCTCATCCCAAAGAAAACAGGGGGCTACAGACCCATATTAGATCTCAGAGAATTGAACAAGTTTCTATGCAAGGAGAAATTCAAGATGACTTCTCTCGGAACTCTCCTTCCATACCTCCAGAGTCAGGACTGGCTTTGTTCTCTAGATCTCAAGGATGCGTACACCCATGTTCTCATCCATCCAACACACAGAAGATTCCTTCGCTTCCTATACCAAGGAAAGCACTACCAATACAAAGTGCTTCCTTTCGGTCTGGCCTCTGCTCCAAGAGTGTTCACAAAATGCATGGCAGTAGTAGCTGCATTCCTACGCACTCTAGGAATATTCGTATTGCCATATCTGGACGACTGGCTCATCCGAGCTCCATCCCAGTCAGAGGCCCAGATTTCCCTAACCTGCACAATGCGTATTCTTCAGTATCTGGGACTGGTAATCAACATTCCAAAATCCCATCTAACCCCTACTCAATCTCTAGAGTTCATAGGGCCCTTACTGGATACCACAACTGCAAGGGCCTATCTTCCCCAGGCCCATTGCCTACGCTTGGTGCAGTTAGCCTCCCAGATTCAGTTAAAATCCCATTTAACTGCTCGAGAGATGTTGCAACTTTTAGGCCACATGGCATCCACGGTGCATGTGGTTCCCTATGCTCGCCTTCACATGAGGGCAGCTCAGTGGACCCTACCCACCCAATGGACCCAGGCATCAGGTTGCCTGTCAGACAAAATAGCAACCTCCAGTCGCCTATTTTCGTCTCTCCACTGGTGGAAGTCCACTCAGAATCTGTTGCTGGGGTCCCCCTTCCAACAGGTGTTACCCCAAGCAACCCTTACAACAGATGCCTCTCCAAAGGGT
Source organism: Ichthyophis bannanicus (assembly GCA_033557465.1). Classification (NCBI taxonomy): domain Eukaryota; kingdom Metazoa; phylum Chordata; class Amphibia; order Gymnophiona; family Ichthyophiidae; genus Ichthyophis; species Ichthyophis bannanicus. The sequence continues at coordinate 66,626,285 of CM066045.1, read as the reverse complement.
TGGGGAGCTTATCTAGAAGATCTCTCAACCCAGGGCATCTGATCTCCACAGGAGACACATCTTCATATCATCCTCTTAGAGCTTTTTCTGGCTCTCAGAGTCTTCCACACCCTGCTCAGCTACAAGACAGTCCTCATCCACACGGACAACCAAGTAGCTATGTTCTACGTGAACAAGCAGGGGGGAACTGGCTCTCTGTCACTTTGCAACGAAGCTCTGAGATTGTGGGCCTTCGCCAGAGAGCATCAAATCCATCTCATGGCAGTATATCTTCCAGGAGTTCAAAACTCTTGGGCAGACAGACTCAGTTGAGTTCTGCTTCTGCACGAATGGTCCCTCCATGGGGACCAGATAGCCAGAATTTTTCGGATTTGGGGTACCCCAGACATAGACCTGTTTGCAAGTCCGTGGAATGCCAAACTTCCCCGGTTCTGTTCCAGGATTCCATGTCAGGGAGTTCAGGCCAGAGATGCCTTTCTCCTTCATTGGGGGCAAGACTTCCTTTATTCCTTTCCACCTATTCCCCTAATCCCCAGAGCCAGAAGATCAGTCACAGCCAATACCCTATGTATTCCTAGTGAAATTACAAATGCTCGCAGGCAAGAAGTAAGAGGACTTTTGTGTTCTATGCCCCCTCGTGTTGGAATGCCCCCCACCCGACATTCATGCAATTACAGACCTCACCCAGTTCAGGAAAGCACTGAAGCACCATCTTTTCCTGCAGCATTATGGTACCACCCAGCAACCACCCACTCACAGACACCAAAACAGCCACCCCAACCCAACTACCATACAAGACACCAGCACTACACAATAGCACCACCAACTCCTAGCAGGAGTATGTAGATAGCAAGCTAAGACGGTAATCTGCCTTAGCCTAGAGCTTGTATATAGTATTCCCCAGTTAACCCAAGTTTTTCTACCCTGTTTTCTGTAAATCCAGTATGGGCAAAGTTGCTGTTATCTGTAAACCGAGCTGATTTTAAAGAGCCAGGTATAGAAAAGACTTTAAATAAATAAATAAAATAAACACTAATTTTGAGTTATGAGAATGAATGGATGAGACTGCATTAATATGTGTTTTGACTAGCCGCTAGGGTCTGTGGAGATTGTATAGGCTTGCTCTCTGTGACACTGTTTGTGGTGGCAGGGCATTCAAATTAAAGTTGTTGTTATCCTTTTCTGATTGCATTAGATGAGGGTTAAACTATGTGTAGGGAAGATTTGGGCACAATGTTTTTGGGTACTTGAATGGTGATTAGTGGAAATGCCACCCCTTGATTCAGAGTGGATTTAGAATTACTTTTTTTCTGTTGATATGGGTTTTTGTACATTTTTATTGTTTAATATAAAAGATTTGAACAACCCTATAAACAAAGTTTTGGCATACCTTTGGAAAGAAGGTGCAAAGGTAGCATTCCTCCAAGAAATCCATTTAAATAATAAGAAATTGGTTATGTTGGCTGATAAATGGTTGCATGGTATAAGCCACTTAACCCTCCATTTCCCATGTTCCCTGTAAGTATTAACGTATGTGTGTCATATCCCCTCGTGTTAAATGTATCCCCCAATTGACCGCTTTGACCCGGTGAAAAGCGGAATATAAAAAAATACAGCTAAAAATAAAAAATATTCACCAACATGACGAAAGAAGAAAGGAGTGGCAGTATTGTTAATAAAGCACATTAATTATAGTATGAGCTCTCAGCGCTCAGACTCTCTAGGATAGGTGGGTCCAAGATGAAGTGATTCTTGAGGGGGTTGCAGCTGAGATTAAATACACTTACGCTCTCACCTTTCCTAAAGGATCTCTATAGCAAGCAAGGTAATACTGTGTGGCTCTTGAACACAAACTCCGTCTGAGAGCTCTTGAAAGGGGCTTTTTGTCATTTTTAATAGCTAACTTTTTTTTTTGCTGCATTGTCTAGTAAGTTGTAGCTGTATTGCAAAAGGAGAATTTTTTTATTTTCTTGGGTAAAGCTTTTATCTCCAGGAACAAGCAGGAATGTAATCATCACATATGGGTGACGCCGGTACCATGGAGCCCATGCGGGAACATTCCCCTGCTTCCAATAGGAAGGCTTTTGGGGGCATCCCACTGCACCTGCATTGCTGCCTTCCCAACTCTCCCTCCTCAGTTCTTTGTTTTCCGTGGAGCCAGCAGGAAGCAAATCCTGTCACCGCAGAAAATTCATTAATTCTATTTCTTTTTGTTTTTTGTGATTCGCGTCTGCCTTCCCATTGATGCCAGAACAGACTCTGTCGGTTTTTTCCTTTCTTTCTTATTTCTTTCCTGTAAAAAAAAAAAAAAAAGAGTAGAACTTTTCTTTGGGCGCATTGATGCCATTTTAGGCCTTAGGCCTACCATTTTGTCTACAGACACTATGGAAAAAACAGCTAGTGGTTTTAAGAAATGTTCTAAGTGTGGCAATACCATCTCGACTACTGATACCCACGACTGGTGTCTCAAATGCCTTTGTCCCAACTGAAAAAAATGTACCCTGCTTCACCCCTCACCAGCAACAGAACCTGAAAGATCCGTGGACGGCACCAGTTGAATGGATCTCTTAGCCTGTAGCCTACTTCTGACCAGATAGCAAAACGTAACCTTGATCCTTGGAATTCAATTCTCTAAACTCAACTGCAAATAAAGAAAGCACATAGACATATAACTCCCTATAAGACGGTATAACTTCAGCTTAAGTGAGGAATTCCTAGCTGTACACACTTGTGCAAGTTCTCATGATTCCACCCCCCCTCCCCCCTCCCTGCTAGGCCATCACACCTCCTTTTATTAGGAAAAACTCTTACATTGTACAAATTCAACTCTACATCAAGCTTTGTTTATCTAGATGATCTAGGTCAGAGCAGAGACATTTCTGCTTCAGCATTCTGAAAACAAAAGCATTCTGTCTCGTTCTCACAGTCATCTCAAAGTAAAACCTTGTTTTTTATAACATCTCTCTCTCCAGACTGCTGGACTTCAGACTGTCAGCAACATTCCAAGCCATTCTCCACGTTAAGCAAAGTTAGGCACACTCTTTGCCTCAGACACAGTTTCTTTGGCATAGACGTCATTGAGGGCATCGTCTTCCTCTTGTGGATCACAGTATAGAAACATAAGTCTTCTTCGAGGACAAGCAGTTCCCCCAAGGGTAGATCTCTTTCTCAGCATAGAGATGCCTTTTGCCCTGGAGGTGGATCAGCCAGCCAAACAACCCTAGCAGGAGGACCTTCCCTCCAAAGCCATCAAGGGGTCCAAGTATGCTCCCGAGGCCTCCACCTCTAGAGAGCTCCTGGTGCCATGCTCTGGGTTGGCAGCCCGCATCTCCGCTACCAATACCCAAGCATCGGCAGGCTCTATGGATCAGCATATCTTGGCCATTGAGTAGAGCTTAGCAGCTCTATTGGTGGCTTTGGTTCCGGTCAAATCTTTACCAGCGGTCCTATTGAGACCGGCACAATCTATGGTACCGATGCAAACTGCGTCCGGTTATATGCTGCTCGATGTGCTACCATCCATGCCTGCCCTTGAATCCATCCCCGGTACCGGGGATTCATCCAGGCAGCTCCCTTGCTCCGATTCTGACTTTAATCGGTATCGAGCTTTAGCGGAGCAGGGTCATCATTCACGATGATACTTAGTCTGCTGATTCTTCCGATGATGAATCGCTCAATACCCGAAGACTTCAAAGTCTACTGGAGGATCCTTCTCCTTCTCCGGAATGGCACTTGTCCCCTTCTGAGGATATGTCTTTTCAAGAATTTATTAGAGACTTAGTGAGGGGCCTTTCCATAACAGTAACATCCGAGAAAGAGCCTAGAGCAGAGGAATTGGAGATTCTCCAATACCCTACAGCTCCTAAGGAGGTGGCCACACTTCCAAATCACCACATTCTTCATGATCTCATGCTCTGGATGTGGGAAATGCACTTTACTAATCTCCGTTTACTTGACGATTCGATATCATGTATTGAGTATGGAGTGTCCCAGCTTTCAAGACGCAGCTGCCACACTACTCAGTGGTAGTGGAATCGGCAATGCATTGAATCAAAAGTTCAAAGATACATTCTTCTAACCTTCTTAGTAGAGAATCGAGAACCCTTGATGCTTTTGGGCGTCGGAGTTTTCAAGCTTCCATGCTGTGAGCCAGAATAAGCTCATACATATCTGTATGGGTATGCTCCTCAAAGAGTTACTAGAGATCTTGATTCAGTGTCCCCTCTTCTCCCTGATGAAAGAGAGCAGACTATCTCATGTTGGTCAGACATGCCCAGAACGACTCAAAGATTGTCAATAGAGCAACTTTTGACTGCTTTGGGTGCACCAGTAGAGCCACATCAATCTGCATTGGTGCATGCAGGATTGCTTGGCTTTAGGCATCAGATCTTGAATAATGGATTCAAGATAAACTTGGTAATAATCCTTGCACAGGTTAAAACCTTTTTGGCAAAGACTGGCAGGATAAAGCTTCTCAATTAGAATCTGAGGATACCACTTTGAATAGGCTTTCTAGGACTACTGCCAACCCTGCTAAGAAGAAAGCAGCATCCAAAATAAATCCCTGCAGACTCTCACACACTAGATGTTCAAAACAAACAGTCTTGAGTAACAAAGTATCAATGAAGAGAAAGAACCATGATACTCAGACATTACATGATTATGTCTACCAGAAGTGCATCAACTGACCAAATGGGCTCACAGTGAAAATGAATATGAAGAAGCCTCAGATCAGGGGGGGTGGAAACAACGGTGTGGCAGCCATCCACTGAGAATCCGTAACCCCAGGTATCATTCATAGGCCTCAATGTATTTTACCATTTTTTAAATGAATTTGAAAGAAAGAGAAAACACTTAACTAAATTCACAGGGCCCTTCAGTCAGACAAAGTTGCACTCCACTTCGAGCTGGATCTATGTCGACTCGAGTTTTGCCCTCCAACTTTAATTGGGCTACTTCAGGACAAGGTTGCCAGCTTCACTCAGGTTCTGGGGTAAAGTGGTTACAGATTCTCAGTGGTTGACTGCCACACCGTTATTTCCACCCCCCTGGTCTGAGGCTTCTTCATATTCATTTTCACTGTGAGCCCGTTTGGTCAGTTGATGCACTTCTGGTAGACATGATCATGTAATGTCTGAGTATCATGGTTCTTTGTATTCATTGATACTTTGTTACTCAGAGACTCTTTTTGTTTTGAACATGAACAAGAAAGCAGCAGCAAAGAAAACTTTCTTTAGTAAGAAAATAAGTTTTATCCTTCTTATACCCCTGCTTCTCAATACCAATCTCAGGGTGCTCAAAAGAGGCAACAGCCTCCCAAACAACAGAAGAAGCTACAAGCTCCTAAGACTCAACCAGCTCTGCAAGCTCAATCTGCTCGTGATTTTTGACTGTTTTCTAGAGACCATAGCCACTCTGCCTCTGGAGAACCCCTACCCCCTCCACGTTGCCAGCAGACTCTGTCATTATGCCCACAAGTGGCATCTCATCACTTCAGATCAGTGGACACTGACCATAGAGAGAGAGGGACACAGACTTCATCTAAGAAAACTGCCTCCCTCTACTCTATTAGGGGAATATCCTTCTCAGCCCCCTCTCACTGCTCTGTTGCTGCAGGAGGTGACTTCGCTTCTTTCACAAAGTGCCATAGAGGAAATTCCAACATCTCAACAGGGAATGGGTTTCTACTCTCTGTACTTTCTCATCCCAAAGAAAACTGGAGAATACAGACTTATCCTGGACCTCAGAAACTTGAACAAGTTTCTTGTCCACGAGAAGTTAAAGATGGTCTCCCTGGGGACCCCCCTACTCTATCTCCAGAGACAAGGCTGGCTCTGTCTCTAGATTTTAAAGGAAGCGTGTACACGCATCCTCATTCATCCAGAACACAGGAAATATCTACGCTTCATGTTTTAGGGAACACATTATCAATACAAAGTCCTTCCCTTTGGACTCGCCTTTGCCCTAAGAGTCTTCACAAAGTGCATGGTGGTTGTAGCTGCATTTCTAAGATCTCTAGGGATATTTGTCTTCCCTTGCTTAGGCCACTGCTCATAAAGGTGGGTACCTCCAAGAAGATCCGCCTGTCTTTCTCTCGTACCATGCAGGTGCTGTAACATTTGGGATTTGGGATAAATCTTCCAAAATCCCATCTTGCTCTTACTCAGAGTTCATAGAAGCTCTCTCAGCAGTCAAGGGCATTTCTACCCCAGACCCACTGTTCTCATCTCATTCAACTGGCATTTCAGGTACGTCTGAGACCACCTGTCTGAGAAATGCTGCAGCTTCTAGGTCATATGGCCTCAACAGTACATGTAGTACCATATGCCTGCCCGCATATGCCCACAGCCCAATGGGCTGTGGCCTCCCAGTGGAAACAAACCTCAGGCTGTCTCATTGACAAGATCTGAGTCTCTGCTCCTCTGGCCACATCCCTTCTATGTTCCCCAGAGAATCTCCTCGTTGGGTCACCTTTTCAGATGCCTCCACATCAATGTACCCCGACAACGGATGCCTCCAAACTGCATTGGAAATGAGCTGATCGGGGAGTAGGACTGGTAATGGGCTGATTAGAGGAGGCTAGGACTGGTAATGGGCTGATTAAAGGAGGCTAGGACTGGTAATGGGCTGATGGGGGGGGGGTTAGGACTGGTAATGGGCTGATTAGGGGAACCTAGCACTGGTAATGGGGTTGAGGAGGGACTAGCACTGGAAATGAGATGATTAGGGGAGCCTAGCACTGGTAATGGGGTTGAGGAGGGACTAGCACTGGAAATGAGCTGATTAGGGGAGACTAGGACTGGTGGGATGATGGGGGGGGGGGGTAGGACTGGTATTGGGCTGATTAGGGGAGGCTAGCACTGGTAATGGGGTTGAGGGGGGACTAGCACTGGAAGCGAGCTGATTGGGGGGGCTTCGACTGGGAAAGAGCTGATTATGGGGAGGGGAGGATAGAGCTGCTGGCCCTGGAAGAAAACTGGGAGCTAAGGCTACAAATGAGCTGATACGAGGGGATGGGAGAATGGAACTGGAAAGGAGTGTATCTGAGAGGGGCTGCCATGGTATTTGTACTAGAAGGGACTGGTCAATGGGGAAGGAGGGGGACTGGAAGGGAATGGACACCAGTGGCAGTCATGGGGCTGCAAGTTGACATTGGAAGGTACTGAGAGTGAGGACTGGAAAGGGGATGATACTGGGGAGGGTCACTGGGACTGGAAATAGGCTGATGGAAAGAAGTGAAGAAAACGAAAGAAGAGATAAGAAATGGCAGATGGACCATAGACCACAGAAGGAGAGCTAAGAGAAGACAGGAAAGCAGAAGCCTCAGATCGGAACCAGCATGATCAGAGAGTAAATTGGTCAGACAACAAAGGTAGAAAAAATAATTTTATTTCATATTAGTGATTTGACTACAAAATCATCATAATTTTGAAATCAAATATTGTTACTTGTTGTTGTGATTAATTATTGTGGTTTAAATAAGTAAATTTTATAAATAAAAACATATTGCAAAGGCCTATAATATATTAATAATTCAACAAATGATTACAGCGACAATGCGTTAATGGTAAAGGAAGAGAGACACATTTGATTTTATCATTGGGGGTCACCACAAGTTGACCAATGGTAAAAGGGGTCACAGTACAAAAAAAGTTGAGAACCACTGTTCTAGGGCAACTTCTCAGGCTGCCCTTTGAACCCTTGGCCATGACTTCACTAAAGTTTCTAACATGGAAGGCCATCTTCCTTATTTCCCTCACTTCAGCTAGATGAATTGGTGATCTTCAAGCTTTGGTGGCAGACCCACCTTACACATGGTTCCACCATGACAAGGTGGTCCTTAGGACTCACCCCCATTTTATGCCGAAGGTGGTGTCTCCTTTTCATTTGAATCAGTTTACCTTCCTGTTCTTTTTTTCCTAGACCACATTCATCTAGAGCAGAGGCAACTCTCCATACTCTTTACTGCAAACATTTTATCATCAAAGGACTTGAGCACCATAGGGCTTCTCAGTTGTTTATCTCCTTTGACCCTAGTCACCTGGGGTTGCCAGTATCCAAATATGCTGTTTCTAAATGGATAGTAGATTGCATCTCGTTTGCTTATGATAAAGCAGGACTAACCCTTGAGGATCATGTCACTGCCCATAATGTTCATGCCATGGCCACCTCGATGGCAAGTCTACACTCTGTAGCCATTGACGAAATCTGCAAAGCAGCAACTTGGTCTTCGGTTCATACCTTTGCTGCTCATTACTGTCTGGACATGGACTCCTGCCGGCATGCCATGTTTGGTCAAACTATTCTCCAGCACCTCTTTCAGACTTAAGAGCAACTCCTACCCTCCGTCCTGGAAAATGACAATACCAAACATCCATGGAAGATTCATGATCTCTTGAAGCCCACCGGGGGGGCAAATCTATTGGTTCTGAGGTCATTTCTCTCTGGTATCTGAGAACTAGGGAGTCCCATATGTGAAGACTACATTCCTGCTTGTTCCTGGAGATAGTGTATTTATTTATTTATTTATTACAATTTCTTATATACCGCGCTATTCGGTATCAGCGCGGTTTACATCATAACACAACGACCATAACAACAATCTGTCTGGTTTTACATCGAACGGGAGTGCAAACTTGGATAACAGGGGTTAACTATATACATGAGATATTTACACGGCACAAGGTTAGGTAAAAATCACATAACGAGTGTAAGGGTCTTTCTAGAGTGGGTCATTTCTTCAGAGGGCTATCTAGGTTCAATTGCTGGCTGGGTAGTATTGGAGGAAAAGGTGGGATTTGAGTGCCTTCCTGAACTGATATACGGTAGTTACTCACCGTAACAGGTGATCTCTGGGAACAGCAGAAATGTAGTCTTCACAACCCACCCTCCTCCCCTCGGCGTTGTAGGTTTTCATTTTCTCTTCTTTTTCTTTCAGCTACAAACTCTACTGAGGAGGGAGAGTTGGGAAGGTGGGAAGGCAGCAACGCAGGCCTAGTGGGATGCTCCTTCACATTAGAGATATGCCCTCACAATGTGTGTACCTGTATTTGCACTACACATCGATAAATCCTATTAATGTAGACATTTCCAAATATTTAGCTCCATTTACTAGTAAACTGCATTTACTATAATAGACCACATTTACTACATTGCATTCTCCAATGTCTCTCAGTCTTGTTGTATAGCATATCATATTAAAACATTTTGATTCTCTCTAACCTGTTATTGTGTGTTCATTGTCTTATTGTATATTTGGACTCTTGTTTAAATTTACAAAAAATTTTTTTTATGGATTTTATCTCACTGATTTCGTCCCACAAACGGAATAATATAACAAACTGCCATTGATCTGTCAGTTAACACTGAATCTAACCCTCACATTGCAGATGCCGCACTATTCCCCCCCCCCCCCCCCCCGCACGCACTTTCTACATCAAACAGTGTAGGAACATTTCAACAGAACAGGTTTTAAATTTCCACTCCGTAGCTAGAAAACAATATATCATTCCTCTAGTTCTTCCCCTCTACCCTACTCATCCCTCCTCCTCTTCCTTCCCTCTCCCACCTCCCTCCCCTCCCCCCCACCCTGTCCCTGTCCGTCCACCTACACCCTCTTAGCCATCTCCATACCCCTTCCCACCTTTTCTCCATTTGTTCCCCCCTTCCCCTCTTTTCCCCTATTAATTTATACATAAAGTATATATCCGCCAATCTTTTAGCATAGCTGGCCATGGACGGCAAGAACACGCAATTCCAGTGCCGAGCTATTTCACATCTAGCCACCGTTACACAGAACCAGATGATATTCCATTCACCGTCCCACTGCTCATCCTTCCTCTGCAGGAGACACATTTCAGGGTTCAGCTCAATGCGAACCCCCATAATGCTAGTAATATTCTCCCCAACTTTCCCCCAGTACCTGGCAACTACCGGACAGGTCCGCCACATATGCATCCAAGTTCCCTCACCCCCACATTTCCTCCAGCACTCATTCGTTTTTACCAGCCCCGCCCTTTGCATCCTCTCCGGCGTCAGGTACCACCTACTCAACACCTTGAATCCATTTTCACGCAACGCTGTAGCTAGTGCAAATTTAGCTATTCCCTTCGCCACCGCCTCCCATTCCTCTATCCCCCACTCCACCCCTAAATCCCTTTCCCAGGCTTCCATGTATCTCAATTTCTTGTCTCCCCTTGCTATTAGCCCTTTATATATCCTGGAAATCATACCCCTATGTCCCATGGAACCTAGACAAGCCCCCTCAAACCATTCCACCGCCGCCCCACCTCCTTGCCCCCTCTGCCGTTCATTAATCAGTGATACTATTTGCGCAAAGGCATATCGATCAGTTTCCTGCAACTGGTACAGATCTTGGATCCCCTCAAAGCTCCTGATCTCCTTCCCTACTACCAGCTGTGATACCTGACTCAACCCCCGCTGCACCCACCTCCTCAACACTGTCCTACTTGGACCCGTCCCCCTTTCACAGCACGCCTGCAGTGACATGGTAGGCGACCACCTCTTGTTCCCCACCATCTTCTGCCTATTTCGTTGCCACAGATTCAGCGTGTGCACTACCATTGGATTTGTCCCCTTCACCCCCTTCCCCTCCCAAACTAGACGCTCCAGATCGCCAGGGCCAAATCCTACTGCCTCCATCTCTACCCACTGTTTTGTCGGCTCCCTTATCCATGCCGCCACTGCTCGAAGTTGCGCTGTTCTAAAATACATGGCAAAATTGGGCACTCCCATCCCTCCTTCCGAGCCCTGTACCTGTAGCGTCCTTGCCGCCACCCTTGGCCTTTTACTCCCCCCCCCCCCAAATAAACCCCTCTATCCACCTTTGCACCTTCTTTAATACTCCTCTTGGCACTTCTATGGGCAGAATTTGGAAGAGAAACAAGAACCAAGGAAGTAGCATCATCTTGATAATCGCCATGCGCCCAAACCACGAAAAGTAGCCCCTACTCCAACCTCCCAATTGCGTCTCGAGTTGCCCTGAGAGCTTTTTGTAATTGAGCTCATACAACTCCTCTAGATATCTCCCCACCTGCACCCCCAAATACCTAATCGAACTCCTTGCCCAGCGAAACGGAAAGCTCCTCAGTAACTCCCTTTGCTGGTCCTCCTCTCCCACCACGTTTAATATTTCTGACTTCCCCCAATTGATTCTAAACCCAGCCACCCGCCCATATTCCTTAATCTCATCCATTAAAGCCGGTATAGCCTCCCCTGGTGATGTGAGGGATAACAAAATGTCATCTGCAAAGAGCGACATACGGTACTCATTTTGCCCTATTTTTACCCCCCTGATCTCAGCACTCACCCGTATCTTTGCTGCCAAGGGTTCCAAGGAGAGCGCAAATAATAAAGGCGACAACGGACATCCCTGCCTCGTACCCCTCCCCAACGGAAAAAATCTTGAATATCCCCCATTCACCCTCACACATGCTTTGGGGCCGCTATATAAAGCCTGTATCCACTTCACAAATTCTGCTCCGAACCCCATGCCCTCTAAAACTGAAAACAGAAATTTCCATGACACTTGGTCAAACACTTTTTCCGCATCCGACGACATTAACAACATTGGCTCTCCCGCCCGCTGTGCCGCCCAAATTATATTCAGGACCTTTTGAATATTATCGGCCACCTGTCTCCCCGGTATAAACCCTGCCTGGTCCTCATGAACCAGTTTCCCTAAAAAAACTTATTGAGCCTCGTCGCTAGAATCTTTGCCAGCAATTTCGCATCATGGTTTAATAAAGATATTGGCTGGTTTCCATGAGGTCTTTTCTTTCTTTGGGCAGCACCGTAATGCCTGCCCAACCCATCGTGTCGGCCAGCTTTCCCCCCTGCCACATCACATTAAAAACTGTTAACAAAGGCTGGGTTAGCAAGCTCCTAAATTTCTTATAAAAACTTGCCGTCAGCCCATCTAAACCTGGGGCCTTCCCTAATTTCATCCCTTTTATGGCCCGGTCCACTTCCTCCGTCCCTATCTCCCCATCCAATTCTTCCTGCTCCCTTTCATCCAACCTGGATAGCCTCACTTTCCCCAAATAGTCAGCGACATCACCCTACATCCCCTCTTCCTGAGCTGCATATAGTTTCTGATAAAACTCAACAAACTCCTCTCTAATCTGATGATCATCCCTCACTACCCCCCTCCTTCCTCTAATCTGCAAAATATGATTCCTTTCCTGTCTCTTCTTTAACTGCCGTGCCAAGTATTTCCCTGCCTTATTTCCCCCTTCAAAAAAATTCTGCCTTAGCAGCTGCAAATTATGCTTTATTTTCTCAGCCTCCAAAGCATTTAATTTAGCTCTTTGAAAACCGCTCCCCTAACTGTCCCCCCATCCACAACATCTTTCTCTTCCAATTCTAGTAGTTGCTTCCGCAGCCGCAATTCCTGCTCCTCCCGCTCCCGTTTAATCCGCGCCCCCAAATTTAACCAGCACCCCCTCTCACTACCGCTTTAAAGGTATCCCATACCACTCCCGCCGACAACTCTCCCTTCCCATTCTCCACAAAATATTCCGGTATTAGTTGTTCCACCTCTCTCACCACCCTCGCATCCTCCAGCAACCCTTCATTAAGCTTCCAAAATTGCCCCCCCTTACTCTTACCCCTCACTTTCACCTGTATCACCACTAGGGCATGATCCGACCACGTAATCGGTTCTATTTCTCCTTCCTTTATCCTACCCGCCAATTCCTTCCCTACCCAAATGGCATCCAGTCTAGAATATGTTCCGTGCACGGCTGAGAAAAATGAGAATTGTCGCCTACCCGGGTTCATCAATCTCCACGCATCCACCAAATCATTCTCTTTCACAAACCTACGGTACCTCTGTCTATCCGTCCTCCTCCCTTCCCCCTTTCCCGTAGTGTCCCTCCCCACCTCCCATGGCATATTGAAATCCCCTCCACATATCACTACTCCCTCCCCCACCACCGCTACCTGCCTCCCCAACTCCTCCCAAAATTCTTTCTGGGACCCCGTAGGAGCATACACATTCACCACACAATACCACTCCTTCCCAACCTTCACCCGCACTACCAGGTACCGCCCCCCCTTATCCCTCATCACCGTCTGCACTTCCATTTTACATTCCCCTGCAATAAAGATCACCACCCCACCTTTTTTCTTTTCCCGTACATTTGATGCAAAAAAGCACTCCTTATATCCCTTCGGGCGCACTAACGCTTCATGTTTTTTAAGCAAATGTGTCTCCTGCACCAGCACAATTTTGGCTCTGTGCCTGTCCAATTCCTTATACAATTGCTGCCTCTTCCAAGGAGAATTCAATCCCTTCACATTTAATGTTACAATTTTCAGAGTTTCCTCCCCCGTGGCACCCCCTCCCCCCTTTCCCCCTCTCCCCTCCCCCCTTCTATACCTAATCTGACCACCCCCCTCTCCCCCTCCTCCCTTACCCCCTTCCTACTTCTCCACTCCAGAGAAATGACTTCCTAAACCGTGACCTCAGACCAGACCCTCGCCCGCCTCCCCATCTCCCCCCTCCCCCTTAATTCCTCTTCTCCACCCCGGCTTACTAGACTCACTCCCTACCTGCTGCATAGTTCATATTGGTTCCCCTTACCCTTTCCCCTTTTTACATTAGACATTGTGCATTATCATGCCCCAGTCCTTGTGGTGTCACCCGCAGTCCTCTGGCGCTCCGTCATGTTCTTGCTCCTGCTGCCGCTCCTTGGCCATTCTCGCCAACCTCCGACCTCCTTCTGCAGCTCTATGCCACTGCAGGCTTTCCGCCCTGCCGTCACGAGCCATGGTCCTCTCTCACTTTCTCCCAGGAGGGATCGAGCACGCGGCGAAGAAAAGGACGCCCTCCGGTCTTCCCTGCCCAATCCGGGCGGCCCAGCTGCTTCAAATAAGGAGCGCCATCGGGCGCAGGCTCCTTTTGCTGCCCGCTTCATCTTCTGCCCGGCCGCAGCTCTCCCAGGAGGGATCGAGCACGCGGCGAAGAAAAGGACGCCCTCCGGTCTTCCCTGCCCAATCCGGGCGGCCCAGCTGCTTCAAATAAGGAGCGCCATCGGGCGCAGGCTCCTTTTGCTGCCCGCTTCATCTTCTGCCCGGCCGCAGCTCTCCCAGGAGGGATCGAGCACGCGGCGAAGAAAAGGACGCCCTCCGGTCTTCCCTGCCCAATCCGGGCGGCCCAGCTGCTTCAAATAAGGAGCGCCATCGGGCGCACCCGCGCCTTGCGGGCCCGCGCCTGAGGGCCTCGCAAGAGGGCCCTTTGGCGTGGCCCTTAGGCGGGGACCTCCAAGGAAAGCAGCAGCCTATTGATTGGTCTTCTGTATGCTGAACCCCTGCACCCCGGCTTTATTCACCTCTGCCCTCCCGCACCCCGGCTCACCAACAGCTCTCCCGGCTGGGATCGAGCTGCCAGGGTTACAGGGCCTGCCTCCAGCTGAAGTTGCCCAATCGGGGCAATCAACAATCTGCAATCTAAAGAAAGCGCCTGCAGTTGGCCCAGATACCGCAACGGACACGTCATTCAGAACCAACGCAAGACTTCCCGGCAATTTGAACTCTCTTAATGTCTGCTCACGCTGCCTTCCGCAAGTATAACCTCATTAATAGAGCCACTGCATATCAGGTCCATGTTATTTAGCTACTATACTGTTGTCAGCAAACGTTAATAGTTAGTCACCACTGTGCCATTGGTAGTATCCAAAGCACTGTTGTAAGTAATGTTCCTTTGCAAATCAATCGCTTTACTGTTGTCAGTAGCCAGTCTCTATACTGTTGTCAGTAGCCAGTAATATTCCATTGTCAGCAACATTCCATTGCAAATCTGTCACTATACTGTTGTCAGTAGCCAGTCTCTATACTGTTGTCAGTAGCCAGTACTATTCCATTGTCAGTAACATTCTATTGCAAGTCAACCACTATACTGTTGTCAGTAGCCATTCTCCATACTGCTGTCAGTAGCCAGTAATATCCCATGCAAATCAAACTCTATACTGTTGTCAGTAGCCTATTAACCCCAGTCACCATCGTAGTGCTAGCAATAACCTACTATTGTCAGCAATCTACTTTACTGTTGTCAGTAGTTTCACCAGTTCCAGTCATCAAGTTATTGTACTAGTTAGCTAACTTTAACCATTGCCTGCGATCATAGTGTCTGCTGTCACACAGTATACCACACTAAATATCAAGAGTTTGGTCAATAACTTCCTGTTAGCCTAACCAGATTGACCCACTCCCATTCACATAGTGCTCTGACAAGATGGGTTCCCTCATTACCACCATAATAGGATGCTATTTCGTCCTTTCAGGCTGGTTCTCCAACTCTCTAGCCTCAACCACAGCATCCAACCAGATTCCAATATTACTGAGCCATGGGAGAAGGTGGACTAGTGCTTCCCATAACAACATAACTTGGGACTCCCGCTCACACCACCCCCATCTGTTACACATTGCTCTTCAACACAATATGAAACCGAAACAAATTCAAAACTCCTACCCTCATAACCTAAAATGTGCCCTCATCAATGCCCGTTCTATCCGGAAGAAGTGGCCAGCCATCACTGACCTAATTGCCAGCCACGGCCTTGATATACTCATGGTCACGGAGACGTGGTTATCTGCTGAAGACAACGTAATACTCAACCAGCTCCTCCCTCAGAATTTCACCATACATTCAAGTCATAGGCAAGAAAAAAGAGGAGGTGGCGTGCTCATCCTCACCAGGACAGACCTCCATTTTCGAACAGTGCACACTACCAATACAAACTACCTTGAGACCGTCACCATCTCCAACAAACGCTGCATAATCAACCTGCTTTACAGAGCTCCTTCAGCTTCCCCAGATGATCTCGCGGCTATCATCGATTTGGCATCCAACACTCATAACCCAGGCCTCCCAAATTGGATCCTAGGCGACTTCAATCTGCCTACATTGCAAGATCATCAAGCAACAGCCTTCTTGGATGCCCTGGAAAATCTTGGCTTCAAGCAACTAGTTAATGATTCTACTCATATTAAGGGAAATATCTTGGACCTTGTATTCGCCCCGCAAACCTCTCTTAACCCAGCTCAGGATCCCATAACCTCCATAACTTCTGTTCCTTGGTCAGATCACAAACTGATCATCATTCAGATTCCCTCTTACAAAGCCTACACAAAAACCAACAAAATCCAAAGCAACACCGCAAGACCGCCCTCTCGATCTTTCAAGCCTTACAACAGAGATCTTATCCTTGCTGAAACGCAGCAACTCATCTCTGAATCCACCCAGAACCTTGACAACCTAATTTCTCAATGGAACAACTGCCTCAGCTCAATTGCCCTACGTACAACATCCAACAGGCCTCCAGGTAAAAGAGTAAGTGCCCCATGGTACTCAGCTGATCTTAAAGCATCACTTAACCACTTACGGAAACTGGAGAAATGCTGGCGCCGATCTCACTCTTTAAATGACCTGTCAGCATACAACTGTCATCTGGCTGC
The DNA here is from genome assembly GCA_033557465.1 of Ichthyophis bannanicus. Lineage (NCBI taxonomy): Eukaryota > Metazoa > Chordata > Amphibia > Gymnophiona > Ichthyophiidae > Ichthyophis > Ichthyophis bannanicus. Next base: position 66,609,806 of record CM066045.1, on the reverse strand, counting down.
ACACCGCAACGCAATCACCAACACAATGAAACAGTACTACTCTGACACCTTAATGAGATCACTTAATAAACCACATGACCTCTTCGACCTTGTCAAGACTTTATCCAAGGAACCATCCTCTGGACCTCCATTTGAGCTACACCCACAAGATTTTGCAACCTATTTACAATCCAAGATATGTCAGACCAACAAAACCTCTACTATAGCCTCTACCACAGAGCAAAACTGCCAAACAACCCTAACCATGTTTTCTACCCCCTCCAAGAGAGGAATTGAAGACACAATTGCAGCCCTTAACACCAGTACTGCTCAGACTGATCCATGCCCAGCCTTCTGGATCAAGGAGCTTCGCAGTCACTTCAGCTCAGTACTGGCCAAAATAACGAATCTCTCCTTCTCAACTGGCTCCTTCCCTTCAGCCCTTAAACACACCTCTATCAGACCTCTGTTAAAAAACTGCAAGCTTGACCCCCAACAGGTGGAATCCTACAGACCCATATCTAGCATTCCACTACTCGCGAAGATCATTGAAAAGGAGGCCCAAAAGCAACTGCAGGATCACATTGACTCCGCTGCACCATTAGACCCCTGCCAACATGGTTTTAGGGAATTCCATGGAGTGGAAACCCTCCTTACCACCCTCTTCTGCAAAATAATCACTGGCATTGACGACATCCGTCAAGGATTTGCACTCATCTTTCTGGACATCGCTGCAGCTTTCGACTCAGTAAATCATGAGCTTCTACTAGGATGTCTGATTGACAAAGGCATTAATGGAAAAGCGCTTGAATGGTGCAGATCCTACCTGGCCGAGAGATGGCAGCATGTCCGTTCTGGAGGGATAAAGTCTGAACCTTTCCACCAAAGCCAAGGAGTACCTCAAGGATCCTCCCTTTCTGCGCTCCTTTTCAATATTTACATGCAGCCAATTTGTAATATCATCCGGTCTTTCAATGTTGACTGCATGTTATATGCAGACGATGTCCTGCTTTACATTCCCTTCTCTACCGAGCATCTCGACCTCTCCCCACTAACGAGTTGCTTCAACGCAATATCTGACTGGCTCCTGTCTCAAAACCTCAGAATACAACATAAGAAAACTGAAGTACTCTTCATAACAAGGAATCCCAATTTTACCCCCCCAAAATATCTTAAAGTAAAAGAAGCGGAGTTGCAATCTAAATCCTCAATTCGATATTTGGGAGTCACACTGGATCAACGCCTAGACATGAAAGCCCACATAGGAAACATAGTCAGATCAGTTTACTTCAAGATACGCTCACTTAGACACCTACGTTCCATGCTTGATCCAACTGATTTCCGGACAATCTTCCAGGCGTTGGTTATACCCCATTTTGACTATGCCAACGTCATATTACAAGGTCTTCCCCAATCTACATTAAACCCGCTTCAGCTAGCCATGAACGCGGCAGCAAGAGTCATCCATGGAGCCTCCAGGTACGACCACATTACGCCCCTGCTGATACAGTTGCATTGGCTTCCTATTCAAGCTAGAATAGTGTTCAAGACCTTGGTAATTACTTTTAAAGCTGTCAATAATCTCACATCGGCATCCTTATCCTCACTTATCCATAGCACATCTCCAAATAGAGCAAGGAGATCCATGGCTATAAACTCCCTCAAAATCCCGAGGGAACTTACTACTTGCACTAAATCGACAGCCAACAGAGCATTCAGTCTCAGTGCCCCAATATGCTGGAATGCACTACCCCCTGATATTCGGGCTATTAGGAGCCTGACACAGTTTAGGAAAGCCCTCAAATGCCACCTCTTCAACAAATACCTTATAGAACCCAATGGCGTCACCTAGAGCCCAATAACACCCACTGATACCAGTCCCAGATAAATCTAGGGTATATCAACAACTCACCAAGTGTGATATTCATTCCCATAGTGGGCTGGTTTCCCTATGTATCTTCTGTATATATGATTCCATGTAGTATGTTTTGTAAATAGTTACCCCGGTTATCCAAGTTATTTATACCCTGTTACCTGTAAACTCATACGTGTTAAATGTACTGAGCATTTTGTTCCATGTGAACCGCGCTGATGCTGAATAGTGCGGTATATAAGAGACTGTAAATAAAATAAATAAATAAAAATACTAGTAGCTCCCTCAGGTAAATTCTCAGCTCCCAATTCTCTCAGTGCCTTCCAAGCTTCGGCACTGTTCTTTACTCTCCTCGACCTCCCCTGCACTGTAATCAACAGTCCAAAGGGGTATAGCCACTTATATCTCAAATTCGCCCTCCTCAAATAGGTCGTGACGATTTTAATTTCTCGTCTGTGCTGCAGAGTCCCTTGCGATAAATCCTGGAACAGCTCCAGCTTGTGGCCTTCCCACTGGACTTGTTGGAGTCTTTTCATCACTCCCATTATTCATTCTTTCTGCTTGTATGAGGCCAGGCAAGCTACAATGTCTCTCGGGCAGTTTTCTCGCAGTGGCCCCAGCCCTCTATGTGCTCGTTCTATTTTTACTGGGTGTTTTTCCACCTCCACTGTACAGTCCGCCTCTTTCAAAATTTTTCCAAAGATTTTCTGCACCACCCCCTCACTGTTCCTATATCTGGGATCCTCCGGAACACCCCGCACTCTAATGTTGCATCGTCTTGACCGATCCTCCAAATCTTCCGTTTTCACCTTCAGCTCTTCCTGCGCGTCCTTCAGTTCTTTCCATCCTTTCTTGAGATGAGCCACTTCTGCCCCCTGGACCTCAATTTGTTGTTCTACCTCCTCTACTCGCCCCCCCCCCCCCATCTCTGTCATGTCTTACTTAACTGACTGTAGCGCCTCCTTTAGCTCATTTTTAACTCCTCCGATCTCTTCTTTCAAGTCCTCTTTCAATTCCAACAACCACTGCTTAATTTTCTCCGCCATTCCCGTGCATTCCTCTCCTGCAGACTCTTCCTCTGGCTCCGGCGAGAGACCTCCTCTCTGCCTGCTCCTCTTCTCCTCCTCCTTACCTCCTCTGGGGGTCACATATGGCGACCGAAACTCTGCCAACTTTTTCTTTACTGCCCCTTCTCTCTTTGCTTTCTCCATACTATATTTTTGTAATTACCTTTGATTTTGAATATCAGGAACCTTACTTAGTGCTATGGGTGGCTTCTCACTGCTTTGTTTTATATCAAGCTCCCTTCTCAGCTTTCTTTTCTTCCCTTCTGCTGCTGGATTCCACTCTGTTTTTACTGTCCGCAGGTGAGCACTGGGCTCTGCTCCTCCTTTCCCCTCCGATCCTCCTGCCGCATTCTTCCTCTCGGTACTCCCTCTCACTCCCCGAGCTGGCTGCTCAATGCCGTCCTTTGCCACGGCCCGACGACACTCTCCCGGCTCACTCCTCCTGTCTTCTAGCCCACGAGGCTGCCTGCTCCAGATTCCCGCTCCCCACTGGGTCTCCTGCCCAGCTCCTGGTACCACTCCTTTGCTTCTCCAATGCTCTCCCCGACACTCCTGCTTGCCACTCTATCTCTGTGGTCTTCTCGCCCACTGCTCACCTCTTCCACGTGGTCCCCCTCTCCGCTGCTCCAATCTTCAATTTATGATTTTTTTGGCTATTACTGCGGCTCTTTCACTCATCAGCTTTGCTGCGGGGGAAATCCACTCACTGTCCCTTCATTACTCCGCTGTCCGATCACTGCGAGGGAGCGCTATTTCCACTGTGGCAGGCTTTTGTAGCGGAGCCCTTCTACAGCCCCGCCATGGTGCCGAACAGCGTCCTCATCTTCTGATTTCAGCGCTTTCTCACCCAGCACGTGATTTGCCGTTTGGGCCTCTCCCCACTCCCGATGTTGCAGCTCTCTCCCGATCGTCTCTGCCTCTCCAAATCTTCAGAACAGCAGCTGTTTCTTCTTGCCGGCACTCACCAACCCTCCTGCCTTTTCCTTCACTTCACCTTGCCACGCTTTGTCAGGCGACAATTCGTTCGGGCCTCTCTCTCCTTATGTCTCGCACCTCGGGTAAGGGAGGCGGCTCACTCCTGCACAACGCTTTCGCTGCTTCCTCCGCTCCTCTCCTATCCTTCCCGCACCTCCTTTTAATGCATTGTGGGGCACCTTTACTTAATTTAACCGGTCTGGATGTCGGAGCTTCTATTTACTCCTCCATCCTTACCGATGATGTCACTGGAAGTCTGGACTGATTCTTTTTAACATTTTTGATAGGGTTCAATTCCCACTTGCACTCCTTGTGGCCTTGGGCAAGTCACTTAACCCTCCATTGCCTCGGAAGAAAGGCCTGGCAATCTACTTCCGGTGACACTGCCAAGAAAACCCAGGAGCTTCTGGGTCACCAGGAGTCAGGACTGACTCGAAGGCACACATTGCATTTTGTATTGTGAAAGGGCTGTCAGGTAAGGTTTGTCTCTTTGCGGATAATTTCAAAATCTTCTGAAGAATGGTCAAGAATTTGGCAGTTGAGATGTAATGCTAAAAAATGCAAGGTCATGCATTTGGGCAGCAAAAACCCAAGAGAGCAATGCAATATAGGGGGTGAAGTATTTCTGTCCACAAAAGAATAGTGGACCTGAGTGTAATTGTTTCTGATGATCTTAAAGTGGCTGAACTGATAGAAAAGGCGTCGGCAAAAGCCAGAAGGATGTTTGGGTGTATAGGGGGAGGAATGGTCAGCAGGAAAAAGGAAGTGATAGTGCCTCTGTATAAGTCTTTGATGAGACCTCATTTGGAGTATTGTGTGCAATTCTGGAGACCGCACCTTCAAAAGAATATAAACAGGATGGAGTTTGTATTTTATTTATTTATTTATTTAGTGTACACTTATATCCCGCTACTTCCAGCGATCAGCAGCGGTTTGCTATACATAACAGTATGGTTGTACAGGCCATGGATTAAAACATACATAATGATTCAGTACAGGACACAAACATTCAGATTACAGGTTTACACTTGATTGCAAGACATTGATTACACATGTATGTACATATTTACAGGTTGTCGGAGTCTATAGGTGTTTGACGTGTAGTGCTCTTTCCTTGTGCATGGTGAAAGAGTTTATGTGGGATTGAAGTGTGTCTGGAAAAGATGCGTCTTTAGCTTTTTCTGAATACCAACAGGTCACTGATTGCTCTCAGTTCGCATGGTAGTTGGTTCCATAGCAGTGGCGCTATGAATGAGAATGCTCGGTTGCTGGTGGTTGCAGTGACAGCTCTCAGGCTAGCCGGAACAATGAGGGTATTGAGGTGTGTGGTTCTTCTGCTTCTGTTATTTGGCTGCGATGTGATAAGGGCGTTGAGAAACGAGGGTGCTATATTATGAATGAGCTTGAATGTGGTGATTAGGATTTTGTATTGTATGCGTGCAGTGATGGGGAGCCAATGTAGGTCCATTAGAATTGGTGTGATATGCTCCTTCAGGCCTTTCCTCATGATTAATCTAGCTGCCACATTTTGCGCCATTTGGAGGATGTTGAGGGTTTTTTTAGGCAACCCTTGTAGTATGGCGTTGCAGTAGTCCAGGTGAGGAATGATGAGGGCTTGTGCAACGGTCCTAAAATCTGAGTGCTCTATGATGCTACGTAGTGGGTGCAAGACTTTTATTTTGTGGAAAATGGCTCGATTGGTAATTCGGAGATGCTTTTCCATCTTTAGGTTGCAATCCAGTGTCACGCCCAGGTATTTTAGCTCGCTCTTTGTGGCGTAGACGTTATTGTTCATGGTGACTGTAGGTGGTGGGTTGAAATCTGGTTTTTTGGAAATGAACATCACTTCGGTCATTTTGTGATTAATGGCCATGTTATTCTGTTGCAGCCAGAATTGTAGCTCACTGAGGCATTTTTCCAGTTGACTGATGTTCGGGTTGTCTACATCAAGTTGAGTGTAGAGCATTAGGTCATCAGCATAGATGTGATAACTGATCTGGTGTTCCTGGAATGTTTTACAAACTGGCCGTAGATAAAGGTTGAAGAGGAGGGAAGACAGGGCCGAGCCTTGAGGTATGCCTTGGATTTGGGGGAAAGTTGCTGCCTTCTCGTTGTTGAAGTGGACTTGCTGCATTCTGTTGTTTATGTAGGAGGCGAACCATTTCAGAGGGGCACCTCTAATGCCTATGGAAGCGAGTCTGTTTAGGAGCGTGGGGTGATGTACGGTATCAAAGGCGGCTGATATGTTGATGAAAACGAGCATGAACATTTTGCTTCTGTTTTCCAGTCCTTTGAGAAGCTTATCAAGTAGGGCCAGTAGGAGGGTCTCCACACCATGATGCTGTTGGAAACCATACTGGTGGACGTCCAAAGCGTTATTGTCATCGATGTGATCTTGCAGTTGCATTTGTACTGCCTTTTCAATGATCTTGGCCAGGAAGGATATGCTTGACACCGGTTGGTAGGATGTTGGGTCTTTCTTGTTAAGAGTCTTGTTCTTTAGGATGGGTCGTATGATGGATTTTTTGAGGTGCGTTGGCATTAACCCCTGCCAAAGCGATTGGTTCACAATGTGTGTGATATATTGAACAATTTCCTGTTTTATGCCTTTTACCCAGGCCGCAGGGCATGGGTCGAGTGGGGAGGTGGTGGTTTTTAAGCTGGAGATTATGTTCAATATTTGCTTGTCATCTACGCTCCTGAAAGTGGTCCATTCTTGGTATTGTGTAGGACTTTCCGGGGTGTTGGGTGTTTGCAGAATGTTGGTCATTGACATATTCCGGGTGTCTGGTTCAGGCGCTTGATGGCTTCTGACATTGGCTGTAGGGTTGAGCTTTTTGGCATAGTGGTCTGCCAACTTTTGGGCTGTCATTGCCCCGTATGAAATTGGTTCTTGGGTAGTCTTCGTGAGGGATTTGACCAGTTCGAATAGTTCTCTGGGTCGGTTGAGGGCCTTGTTGAGCGTGTTGGAGTGATAGGTTTTCTTTGCGATGTTAATTTCATTCTTGTAAGCCGCGAGGAGTTCGGTGTATTCCAAGGGGAAAGGGGATAGACTCAGGAGTAATATGCGGAAATATTTCTTTATGGAAAGAGTGGTATATGCGTGGAATAGTCTCCCAGTGGAGGTAGTCAAGACAAGGACGTATCAGAATTCAGGAAAACATGGGACAAATATAGAAGATCTCTAAAGGGAAAAAAAAGGACCTATTGCAGTTGTTATGAAAGGGTAGACTAGATAGGCTATATGGTCTTTATCTGCCGTCAAGTTTCTGTTTCTACATACTTCTTTTTTTGCAGAGTTAGCATAGATGACCGTGGTGCCTAGTAAGACACTTATTGTTTTGGGTGGGGATTTCAATCTGGTGTTGGACCCCCTTATGCGATAGAAGATCTGTGACAAAAGTACAAGAGTCAAGGTCTGGCCAGGTGTAAAATCAGTTATGCAGGAGATGGGTTTAGGGGACCCTAGAGATTACCACACCTAACAAACTTTTTTTCTTTTTGATTTAAAAAAGTTTAATACCTAATGTGCTGAATGCTAATATTTCCCCTATCACTATCTCCAGGAACAAGCAGGAATGTAGTCTTCACTTATGGGTATCGTCAGTACCGACGGAGCCTGCGCGGGAAAGCTCCCCAGCATCCAATAGGAAAGCTTTTGGGAGCATCCCACAGCGCCTGCGTGCTGCCTTCCCCCTTTCCCAACTGTCTCTCTCTAGTTCTTCGTTTTCTGCGGAGCCGACAGGTCGCACATCCTGTCACCGCAGAACATATTCCCCCCTTATTCTTCTTTTTTGTGGTTGCGTCTGCCTTCCCTCGATGCTATACTGGTACCGCCGGTTCTTCTTTTCCTTTTTTTTTTAAAAAAAAAAACCAACAACCTTTCTTTCTGGAGTCTTTTCCAGTAATTTTCTTCTCAGGTGCCACGCGCCATTTTGGGCACTAGGCCCAACTTTTTCCCTCAGAATGGAAAAACCCGCTTCGGGTTTTAAAAAGTGTTCTAAGTGTAGCGGTACCATCTCCATCACCAACACCCATGAGTGGTGCCTCAAATGTTTAGGTCCTGACCATTCTATTTCAGAGTGTGTTGCCTGTGGGATGATGTCGAAAAGGGGCCGGCAATACCGAGCTGCTAAACTTAGCACCCTTTTTCCCTCCAATGCAGCCTTCGTGGCATTGACGTCTTCCAGGGCTTCATCTTCCTCCTATGGATCTCAGGTAACTAAACATAAATCCAGCTGGTCCTCAAAGGGTAGATCTCCTTCTAAACATCGAGATGCCTCTGGCGTTGCCCTTGAGGGACTTTCACCGGCAAAATTGCCCCGGCGGGAGGCTTTTTCTTCCAAAGCACTAACGGGGCTCCAGGATGTTCTCGAGGCTTCAACCTCGGCAGAGCTACTGGTGCCATGCTCTGGGGTTCCAGCAGCTTCATCCGGCACCAATACCCAAGCATCGGCAGCGTCGATAGACCAGAGATTCTTGGCTATTGAACACAGTCTGGCGGCTCTTTTCACGGCCTCGATGCCCCTGAAACTGCTTCAGACAATTCAACCGGTACCGGCACCGACATAGGCAGGTATTCTACCGGGACGGAGTCATGCATCTCTATCCGGCATCGACAAGTCGGTACCGGACCACTCCGATGCCGACTTCAATCGGTACCAGTACCGTGCCTTGCACGATCACCCAGATCGGAGATACTTAGAATCCTCGGATGAGTCTGAAGACTCTGAAAGCTCTGCCAATACCAGAGTACTTCTTCCTGAGGATTCCTCTTCTCCTCAGCGTAGGATGTCTCCACCAGAGGATTTTATCCGAGATGTGGCCTGAGGTCTTTCCATCACAGTGGCTCCTGAAAAAGAGCTTAGGGCAAAGGAATTAGAAATTCTACAATACCCTAAAGCTCCCAAGGAGGCAGCTACCTTACCTATTCATGAGATCTTGCATGATCTTATGTTAAGGATGTGGGAAACACCTCTGACCACATCTCCTCACTCTCGAAGACTCGACACCATGTATCGAGTTCCTCCTTGTCCTGGGTTTCAAAAGACTCAATTACCACACCATTCCATGGAGGTGGAATCAGCCATGAGGCGGATAAAGAGTGCAAAAAGACACGCATCTAATCCTCCAGGACATGAGTGTAGGACTCTTGACGCCTTTGGACGTCGATCCTTCCAGGCTTCCATGCTTTCTGCTAGGATCAGTTCCTATATCTTGTATATGGGAATGTTCCTTAAGGAGGTCACAGGAGACTTAGAGCTTATGAGCCCTCTCCTTCCTGATGATAAAAAGCAAGATTATCTTGCTGTTGTTAAACATGCTCAGGATGTTTCCAAGTTTGTGAATCGTGCAGCCTTTGACTGCTTTGAATGTATAAGCAGAACCTCTGCTATTGCCATAGGTGCACGTAGAATTGCCTGGCTCTAGGCATCTGACTTGGAAATCTGGGTACAGGACAAACTGGGGAATATACCCTTGCACAGGAGAGAATCTCTTTGGCAAGAATTGGCAGGAAAAAGCTAATGAGATAGATGCTGACAATATCACTTTGAATAGATTGTCTAAATCTACAGCTGATCCTGCAAGGAAAAGATCCTCTAAGAAACCATTCTTCAGCAAGAAGAAAATGTTTTATCCCTCCTATACCCAGCAGGGACATCATTTCAGTCAGTCTGCCCAAAAGGGACAGCAGCAACAACCTAGGCAACAAAGGAAACCAAAAGCAGCTAAGCCTCAAACGGCTCAGCAGACTCAGCCTCCACAGGGGCTTTGACTCCTGTCTAGAGAACTTTGCCTTCCTGGCCCTCCACCATCCCAGGAAGGTTATGTCATTTTGCCCCCAGATGGGGTCAGATAACAGCATAAAATTGGACTGTGTCTGTTGTAAGAGAGGGGTACAAGCTTCATTTCCTTAGCATGCCCCCTCCTACAATAGTAAGACAGTTCAATTCTCAGACCTCTCTCAACAACCGGTTAGGTCAAGAAGTCACTATGCTCCTTGCTCAAGGGGCAATAGAAGAGGTACCCATTCCCCAACGGGGTACAAGGTTTTACTCCCCCTATTTTCTTATTCCAAAGAAAACAGGAGCACACAGACCCATTCTAGACCTCAGAGAATTGAACAAATTCCTGTTCAGAGAGTAGTTCAAAATGATTTCTCTAGGAACTCTGCTGCCATACCTTCAGAGTCAGGATTGGCTTTGTTCTTTAGATCTCATGTACACTCATGTTCTCATCCATCCAACTCACCGAAAGTTCCTTCGATTCCTGTTTCAAGGGAAGCACTACCAATACAGGGTTCTTCCTTTTGGCCTGGCTTCTGCTCCAAGGGTGTTCACAAAATGCATGGCTGTGGTAGCAGCATTTCCCCACACCCTGGGAATATTCATCTTCCCTTACTTAGACGACTGGCTCATTCGAGCCCCTTCAGAGCCAAAGGCCAGGATGGCTCTATCTCGCACAATGCGCATCCTTCAGTATTTGGGACTTGTCATAAACTTCCCAAAGTCCAACCTTGCTCTCACTCAATCCCTAGAGTTTATAGGAGCTCTTCTGGATACCAGACAGACAAGGGCCTTCCTTCCACAACCCTGCTGCCTTCGCATTGTGCAGCTAGCTTACCAAGCAGTGCTAAAACCTCACCTCACTGCTCGGGAAATGCTATAGTTGCTAGGCCACATGGTATCCACCGTGAATGTGGTTCCTTATGCTCGCCTCCATATGAGGGCAGCCCAGTTGACCTTATCCACTCAGTGGACTCAGGCCTCAGGTTGCCTGTTAGACAAAATAGCAAATTCAGATCGCCTTATTTTGTCCCTCCAATGGTGGCAGTCACCCAAAAACCTTCTGGTGGGGTCTCCTTTTCAGCAACCCCCACCCCAAGCCACTCTAACAGATGCTTCACAGGTGGGTTGGGGAGCCCATCTGCATAGCCTCTCTACCCAGGGTACCTGGACTCCACAGGAGGCCTATCTCCATATCAATCTCCTGGAGCTCAGAGCAATCTTCCTTGCTCTTCGAGTATTTCACACCCAGCTCTGCTACAAGACAGTCCTAGTTCAAACGGACAATCAGGTAGCCATGTTCTAGGTGAACAAGCAGGGCGGAACAGGCTCTCTGTCGCTCTGCAACGAAGCTTTGCGACTATGGGCCCTCTCCAGAGAGCATCAGATTCATCTCCTTGTGGTGTATCTTCCAGGCATTCAAAAGTCTTTGGTAGACAAACTCAGTCGAGTTCTGCTTCCACACGAATGGTCTCTCCATGCAGACCAGGTGGCCCAAATTTTTCAAATTTGGGGAACCCCGGACATAGACCTCTTTGCAAGTCCGCTGAATGCCAAACTTCCCTGGTTCTGTTCCAGAATTCCGGCTCGGGGTTGTCAGGCCAGGGATGCTTTCCTCCTTCATTGGGGTCAGGACTTCCTTTATGCCTTTCCACCCATTCCCCTAATTCCCAAAACCCTGTTCAAGCTTCAGAGAGACAGAGGTCATATGAACCTCATAGCTCCACGTTGGCCACGGCAACCGTGGTACCCACTGCTCCTACATCTCTCTCAAGTTCCGCCTCTGGAGTTAGGATCTGCTTCAGATCTTCTTTCTCAAGAGGACGGGATGCTGTGGCATCCCAATCCCCAGTCTCTGCATCTCAGGGCCTGTTTTTTGAAAGCCTAGAACTTCACGGTCTTAACCTTTCCCAGCAGGTAAAGGATATCCTTCATGCTTCCAGGAAGCCTTCCACAAGACGCTTTTATGCATTTAAGTGGAAAAGGTTTTCCATATGGTGCTCGCAGAAGGGTCTTAACCCTCTTACGATACCTCTGGAATCATTACTGGAGTGTGTCTTTCATTTATCAAATGCAGGGCTTAAGACCAATTCAGTGAGAGTCCATTTGAGTGCTATTGCAGCTTCTTTCAAGCCTCTAAATGGACAACCTATTTCCTCTCATAGCGAGATTTATGAGAGGCCTTCTTTTAACTAAGCCTCCCATTAAACCACCACCGGTGGCATGGGACTTAAATCTGGTACTTGGGCAGCTCATGAAACCGTCCTTTGAACCTTTAGCCACTACCGCTTTGAAATTCCTTTCCTGGAAGGGTATCTTTCTTATTGCAGTCACATCAGCACGTCGCATCAGTGAATTGCAAGCGTTGGTGGCTGCTCCTCCTTATACAAGGTTCCATCATGATAAGGTAGTCCTTAGGACTCATCCACACTTTTTGTCAAAGGTGGTGTCGCCCTTTCATTTAAACCAAGCGCTTTACCTTCCTGTATTCTTTCCAAGGCCTCACGCCTCAAATGCAGAAAGGAATCTTCATACTTTGGACTGTAAAAGAGCTTTGGTCTTTTACTTGCAAAGGACACAGCAACATAGAAAGTCCTCTCAACTCTTTGTTGCTTTTGATCCTAGTCATTTGGAACTTCCAGTCTCCAAAAGGACACTATCCAGCTGGATTGCACAGTGTATATCTTTTGCCTATGAGAGCAAGAACCTTCCTCTTGAAGGCCATGTCACAGCTCACAATGTGAGAGCCATGGCAGCCTCAATGGCTCATCTTCACTCTGTGTCTATCAATGACATCTGTCGAGCAGCTACTTGGGCTTCGGTTCATACCTTCACAGCCCATTACTGCTTAGACAAGGACTCCCGCCGGAATGCCTTGTTTGGTCAGGCTGTTCTTCAACACCTGTTCCACACTTAATCAACTCCTACCCACCATCCCTAGTAGGATGCCAGAGATCCATGGGGGGAATTGGAGCCCTTTCACAAGGGCACACAACTTTCTGGGGCCATCTCCCTCCCAACTGCAGCTAGGGAGTCCCCCATATGTGAAGACTACATTCCTGCTTTTTCCTGGAGATAGCATAGTTACTCACCTGTAACAGGTGATCTCCGGGAACAGCAGGAATTTAGTCTTCAAAACCCACCCACCTCCCCTAGGAGTTGTATCTCTCTATCTCTCTCTCTTTTGTCTCAGCTATAAACTCAGCTGGAGAGGGACAGTTGGGAAAGGTGGGAAAGCAGCATGCAGGCACTGTGGGATGCTCCCAAAAGTTTTCCTATTGGACGCTGGGGAGTGTTCCCATGCAGGCTCCGTCGGTACCAGCAATACCCATATGTGAAGACTAAATTCCTGCTGTTCCCAGAGATCACCTGTTACAGGTGAGTAACTATGCTTTCTTGGCTTATGTAGCTGTTACCTGTTCATTTCATTGCTAGGAAGGAGACGGGGGGGGGGGGGGTCAAGACAGTGGAGGTTCAGTGTTGGATTATTAAATAAATCTGATTTTAAGGAGAAGAGCAATCAGTTATTGAAAGTTGTTGTTTTTTGGAAAATAAGCCAAATGAAGCTACAATAATGATATGGTGGGTCACTTTTAAAGCAACAGTCTGCAGAGCAATTATATCTCATGCTCGCTAGGTCTACGAAAGCAACAGAATAAAGAATTGTTACTGAAGGATGATGAGATTGGAACAACAGCATAAACTGGGTTCAGGTGCCTTAGTACTGTTGCGTTTTCAATAGTTGACATTATCAGTGCAGTCTACTCTTTAATAAACAAGCGGCAGTCTCAATTTCAATTCAGGGCAGAGATCTATGAGGAGTGCAATAAAGTGGGGCACCTACTGGCATAACGCTTGAAAGCCAAAGGATCATTCGCTGTTCACAGATGCAGGGATTCATAGTAAATTTCAGATTTACTATATTGAGATTTATCCCTCAAATGTGAGTATATCTCCCGATGTTCTGTCTGCTTTTTGCCAAGAAATTCCTCAACAGAGGTGCAGCAGAAGCTATTGGACATTGATATTATGGATGATTAATTTCATCAGGCAATTAAAGAGCAACCGCTTGGCAAAGCCTCAGTCCAGATGGACTCCCGCTGGAGTTCTATCAAGCATTTGCTTCAATTTTGACACCTAAATTGTTCCAGGATATGTTGGAAGTCATAATAGTGAATCAAAAATTGTGGTCAGTCAAGAATTATTGACCTATTTTGCTGATCAATGTTGACTGCAGAATCTCTTTAAGATCCTGCCAACACAGGTAGAGTACTTTCAAGTTTGATTAGTAAGGAGCAGACAGGATTTATTCAACTGTTAGTCATCACATAATACCAGTCCCAAAATATAAACGTTCTCATGGTAGCTTTATCCCTATATGTCAAAAAGGCATTAGACACAACATAGAGTGAGACTACTTGTTTACAATTTTCATGTAGTTGAGCATAGGTCTACGATTTAGGGGTATGAATCACACATAGTATACTAGACCTATGGGCTGGTGTTCTGGCGAATGAGCATTTGTCAGGAGCTTTTTGTCTGCAGAAGGGCACCAGGCAAGAGTGCCCTGTATCACCATTCTTGTTTATTTAACGATAGATTCCCTAGGGTTAGCTATTAATTATAACCTTTCTATAAGAGGTGTCAAATTTAAAAGGGTAGAGCATAAAATTGCAGCTTATGTAGATATTCTTATGCTTTTTTAGAGATGTAGAGGCCGATTTTGAGCAGAGTATGTCAGGGCTATCCATGTGCCCAAAAAAATGTACAGGGCCGATTTGTACCAGATTCTGCAACCATGGGAGCTATATATGTTCCCATGGTTGCAGAATCAGGGCATGTAGATGGCCTGGTGTGCCCCCAATTCTTCTGCAGGAGATGTCCAGATCCCTGCCTGGCCAGCCCTCCCAATGCTCCGGCTGGTGTGCCAATGCACTTCGCGCTATGACCTCATTACACCCACACTCATCTCTTTACACTGGCTACCCATTCAGTTTCGCTTCCACTATAAGATACTCATGGTTTACAGTGTCATTCACACTGGTTCCCTCCAGAATCTTGCCAATCTCATCCATCTACATAGCTCACGCTGCACCTCCCGTTCATTCCATATTAACAGGTTATACCTTCCCTCCCCTTCTCAGGCTCATCTACAATCCACCCGCAATTCGGCTTTCTTTTTCTTAGGCCCCTCACTCTGGAACTCTCTCCCTCTACCCTCAGTCTTGAACTCTTTTGACAAATTCAGTTTTACTGAAAAACTACCTGTTCTCCTTTGCCCTTCCACCACCCATAATGTAATCCTTTTTCTCTCCTGTCCCTATAATACTTTGGCATTCCTTTCTTGTTTCTGACAGCCTATTTGTTTGTTGTAAACCGCTTTATTGCTTATGTACCAAGTGGTATATCAAAAATGTCAATAAAGATAGATGATGAGATCAGATGAGTGTAATAAAGATGGTTTTGGTGCCTAAGGCGTTTTGAATCTTGCAGATGCTCCCCATAGAGTTTCCATTCACAATTTATAAGCAGTTAGAATCTCTTACAGCAGGCCTCAACAAATTTTCTTTGATTTTAGGCACCTGTGGCTGAGATCACCTTCCCCTCTTCCCCCCCATTGGTTTCACTGGAGTTGAGGAGGGAAGAGGGGGAACTATTGCATCCCTTTCAGGGTCTCATTTACTGAGGCTGCTTTCCCATTCCATAGGTAAGGGAAAAGAAATCCAGGCACGCCTGTAGGCCACTGGCAGAAATGAACAGCCAGCAGCCTTACCCCCCCCCCCCACTTGGTCTCATTCTCCACCCCCCCAACCCTGTTACCCAGTCTTCTCCTTGTATCTTATTTCCCACCATTATCCTCATCTCTTAAAATTGGCCAGTCCCCTGGCCCTATCCTCCTCTCTCTCACCAATCCAGTCAGCCACTCCCCAAGCTAGCCAGTCAGTCACTACCCAGCCCCTACGCACCAAGTCATTCCCCAGCCCATACCCCCCCCCCCCCCCCCCACAGGCTAGCCAGTCAAACACATCCCAGCCCTTACTCCCCTCCCAGCTATCCCAGCTATGGAGTGGAGGAGTAGCCTAGTGGTTAGAGCACTGGCTTGAGAACCAAGAGACTAGGGTTTGAGTCCCACTAGCACTCCTTGTGGCCTTGGGCAAGTCACTTAACCCTCCTTTGCTCAGAAAAATCCAAGTTATCAATGTCCCTGTTTAATGTACGTTTACCAAGTTTAAATTACAATGTAAACTGCTTTGATTGAAATGATAAAGCGGTGTTAAAAACAGTTAAATAAATAAATCTCTCACCATCCAGAAAGCCATTCTGCCATTTTCCTACCTCAGAAAGCCAGTAATGCACGCCCCAGCCCTGCCACCCCACAATCCCTATCCTTTCAGGCCCCGTTCCCGCATCAGACTCCAGCCCCCTTCTCCCAAATCCTAGCTTCAGTCAGCAGCCTACAGCCCCTTTCTCCTAATTTCCAGCTCTAGCTCCTACCTGCCCCCCCTCAACAGTCGGCAGGTTTCAAACATGAAATGAGGCTGCTCTTGTTTGAACAGGAACTGCGTCCTTCCTGCACAGTGTGGCTCTGTGTGAGTCTAAGCAACGGTGTGCAGGAATTCTCCTATTAGTCTCTGGTTTGCAAGTCTCACAAGACTAGCACGAGGGTTCCTGCACAGTGCAGCTCAGACTGACACAAAGCCACACTATGCAGGGAGGAGGCAGCTCCTTCTGCAACAGCAGTTGCAGCCAAGTAAAAAACTAAAAAAACAGAGGTGGGAGAGCAGAAAAATCTCAGGCACCAGATAGAAGGTTTTGGTCGCCATAGCGACCTAGTGCCTGTCATTTGTCAAGCTCCATCTTATGGTGAGGGTTTTGTTGAAGAGCAAGTTGCCCTGTATTGCACTGCAAAGGTAAAAACTCCCAAAGGATAAGGGTGGTGTAAACTGTCTGGACTTTGCCCTTCATCACACTACCTTTCTCCTGAGATAAGGGGGTAGATGGCTTTCTGAATCGGATGAGCAGAATTAATCACATTGACTGAGGTCAGAGGTAGTAATGCAACCACTACCACTGGGTCTGTTGCCTGATATGTTGTTGTTAAGTGCCGTCGAGTCGGAGTTGACTCATGGCGACCCTCTGGATAGCTATACTAAATTGTGTTCGGTCTTGAGTCAGGCAGCTCATTGTTGACAGACTGGTACCCATAGCTGCTGTTATTGTATCGATCCATCTCATTGTGGCCTTCCTCTTTTGCGTTTACCTTCTATCTTGCCAAGCATAATGTCTTTCTCTAATGATCTCTCTCTTCGAATGATGTGTCTGATATGGTGTCTTCTAAATATGGTGAATTTATGCCCATACATTGCTCCATTTTATAGACAGCCCAAAGGGTATCAAAGCAGCTGCAGTTGTGGTATAATAAGAGAACGTCAATTAGCTGGAGGATTTGGCAAGAGAGAAATGTTTGGATAATAGATCAAATTATGGTGGGCAATGGAGTTAAATCCTTCAAAAGCTGCAAAGGGAATTCAGCCTGCCATCTTCTCAGTTTTTTAGATGGATGCAGAATTGCAGATGTGAGCTTGAGGATGAAAGAGTCCAACTAATGTAAAGAGCACAGCTAAGTTTCTCAAGGCAGGATTGAAATTGTCTAAACTTTTAAGGGACATGAAAGAGGCTCCATGTGTGGGAGTTGAGAAAGTAAGGGAGAAGGAACTTGGTGAGTTGCTGACACAAGCTTCTTGGGTAAACTATTGGGTTCAATGGTATATGTGTCTAGATCAGTGAGGGTCATGCAAGCAGCCTTTTTCTCATGCAGAGATCATATTAGACTCAGGAAAAAATAGTCAAAATTAGTTGTGGACAGCAGTAAAGCGTAGTTACTCACCTGTAACAGGTGTTCTCCAGGAGCAGCAGGAATCAGTCCTCACATATGGGTGACGTCGGCGCCGACGGAGCCCTCGCGGAGCAATTTTCCCCAGCTTTCAAAGAAAGCCTTTGGGAATTGCAGCGCGCATGCGCGGTCGCCTTCCCGCCCAAGGGTGCCATCTTAGCCAGTCAGATGACATAGCTAAAAAAGACAGCATAAAAATTTGCAACTCCAAGGGGAGGAGGGAGGGTTGTGAGGACTGATTCCTGCTGCTCCTGGAGAACACCTGTTACAGGTGAGTAACTACGCTTTCTCCAGGACCAAGCAGGAAGTCAGTCCTCACATATGGGACTCCCAAGCTTAAGGCTACCGGAGACCCTAAGCACAAAAATGAGCTCCCTCAAGCTCAGCAGCACAGAAGGAAGGAATCTTCGCTGAATTATTACCCACCGGTAGCCCACATCCGGGATGGAGGGTAGGAGTTGCTCAAACCTCAAAGAGATTACGGAGGACTGCCTGTCCGAAAGCACTGTCCCTGCGGGACTCCCTCTCGAGACAGTAATGGACCGCAAAAGTCTGGCTCGAAGACCAAGTAGCGGCCCGGCAGATGTCTGCCAGCGGAACAGAGCGGAGGTAAGCCACTGACGTAGCCTTTGCCCGAACACAAGGAGCCGTGACTCGGCCTTCTAAGGAGAGTCCGGCTGCCCCATAGGCCCAAACGATACAGTCCGCAACCCAGATGGACAGAGTACGCTTGGAGACCGGGAGCCCCAATTTATTGGGGTGAAAAGACACAAAAAGCTGAGCAGCTTTACGGTGCTCCCGCGTACGGTCAAGGTAGAAGTTCAATGCCCTTCTACAGTCCAGGGTATGCAGGACCATTTCAGCTCGGCTGGAGTGTGGCCTGGGAAAGAAGGTCGGAAGTACCACCTCCTGATTGATGTGAAAAGGGGAGACCACTTTTGGAAGAAATTTTGGGTGAGTCCGTAGGACTACCCTATTTTTGTAGAACCGAGTGTAAGGGGGATCAGACACGAGGGCCTGCAATTCACTTACGCGCCTAGCGGAAGTGAGGGCTATCAAGAACAATGTTTTCCAAGAAAGAAAACGGAGAGAACAGGTAGCCATAGGTTCAAAAGGCGGACAGGTGATCCGCTGTAAAACCACATTCAGATCCCAGTCAGGCGCTGGCGGGCGCAGAGGTGGTTTGAGTAGAAGGAGACCTCGGAGAAACCTCGCTACGAGAGGGTCGCTGGAAAGAGGTCTGCCGTCCACCTGTACATGATGTGCTGAAAGAGCACTGAGGTGAACTTTGACGGAGTTGGACTTAAGTCCCAGATTAGAGAGGTAGAGCAAGTACTGCAAGATCACCGACACAGAGCAGGAGAAGGGATCCTGAGACTGCTGGGTACACCAAACGGAAAAGCGACGCCATTTAAGGGCGTAGCATTTGCGGGTAGAAGGTCGCCGAGAAGCTAGGACGACCTCTTCCACCTCTGCCGGCAGGAGAAGGGGAGCAAGGACTACCCTCTCAGCAGCCAGGCCATTAGATTGAGAGATCTGAGGTTGGGGTGTAGCAGAGACCCCTGATCCTGAGTGAGGAGATCCGGTTGAAACCACAGAGGGAATGGATCCTCTACCGCTAATTGCAGCAGGAGTGGAAACCACGGCTGTCTGGGCCAGCGAGGGGCCACCAGGATCATGGAAGCTTTGTCTCGGAGAACCTTGAAAAGAGTTCGAGAGACTAGCGGGATGGGAGGGAAAGCATACAGAAGGCTCTCCGACCATGAGAGTAGAAAAGCATCTGCCGCCACTCGAAGGGGATGTGGCTGACAAGAGCAGAAGCGAGGAAGTTGCCGGTTGTGAGGACTGGCAAAGAGATCCATCGTGGGGAGGCCCCACTTCAGAAAGAGCTTCTGAACTACCAAGGGATCCAGGCGCCACTCGTGCGGCTGGAGGATCCTGCTGAGTTTGTCCGCCAGGCAATTTTCTTGGCCTGGAAGATAAACTGCCTTGAGAAGAACGCCGTGACTGACGGCCCAAGAGCAGAGCTTCTGTGCTTCCCGACAGAGAAGGAAGGAGCCCGTGCCCCCCTGTTTGTTCACGTAGAACATGGCAACTTGATTGTCCGTCTGGACAAGGACGGACTGGTGAGAGGTCAGGTGGGAGAAAGTCTTGAGAGCCAGGCGGATCGCTCTGAGCTCCAGGAAGTTGATCTGCTGAGCAGACTCCCACGTGGTCCAGAGGCCCTGAGTACGTGCCCCTTGACAATGTGCTCCCCAACCCAGGAGGGACGCATCTGTCGTCAGCACCTGGTCCGGCTGAGGTGACTAGAAAGGCATGCCGAGTACCAGGTTCGGCCGATGGAGCCACCACCGGAGAGACGAGGCCAGCGGCTCGGAGACGCGCACTAGGTCTGCTAGGCCGCCTGTGGCTTGTTGCCACTGCTTGCGAAGACACCATTGAGCAGGCCGGATATTCAGGCGGGCATTGGGGGTCACATGGACGGTGGAAGCCATATGGCCGAGCAGTCTCAGGAAGCGCCTGGCGGAGACCAGGGACTGGCTGCGAAAACGGCCGGCTAGGTCCATGAGCCGTTGAGCCCTGTCGAGAGGCAGGAAAGCTCGCGCCTGAGGAGTGTGCAGTCTTGCGCCGATGAACTCGAGATCCTGTGAGGGGAGCAAAGTGGACTTTGCGAAGTTTATGACAAAGCCCAAGTACTGCAGAAGAGTCACCGTGCGGTGTGTGGCGTTGGTGACCTCCGGAGTGGACGCTGCTCTGATGAGCCAGTCGTCGAGGTACGGAAAGACATAGAGGCTGTGAAGCCGGAGATGGGCCGCCACCACCGCGAGACATTTTGTGAAGACTCGCGGTGCGGAGGACAGGCCAAAGGGCAGTACTCTGTACTGGTAATGATTTCCTGCCACCACAAACCTTAGGTATTGGCGGTGGCTTGGGTGGATGAAGATGTGCGTGTAGGCATCCTTTAGATCCAAGGAGCATAGCCAATCTCCCTGCTGGAGGTAGGGCAGAAGGATTCCAAGGGTAAGCATTTTGAACTTTTCCCGCACGAGGAACCTGTTGAGGTTGCGCAAGTCCAGGATGGGTCTGAGGCCTCCTGTCCTTTTTGGTACTAGAAAATACCGGGAATAAAAGCCTTGACCTCTCAGGTGGTGGGGCACCGGTTCCACAGCCTGTTCCTGTAGAAGACTTGCTAACTCCTGAAGGAGTAAGTCCCTGTGCAGAGGGAGTCGTGGAGGTTCTCCCGGGAAATAGGAGGGAGGGACCTGGTGGAAGTGGAGAAGATAGCCTTCTCTTACGACTTGAAGCACCCAGGCATCCGAAGTGATGTTGGACCACCTGTGGGCGAAGTGAACCAGCCGGCCTCCGGTGCTGGGAGGAGCCAGCGGAGGGGGAGAGGCTATGCTTAAGGAGTCAAAAGCCCCCACCCTGCTGAGCAGGGGCTGGTGGTGCAGGCTTGGGGGCTTGCTGCCTACGGGACCCGTTACCCCGTCCCTTGGCCTGCTGGCCCTGTTGGGGAGCCGCGGGGGCCTGATATTGGGGGTAGTGTTTATAGGCAGCCGCCTTTCTCGGGTAAAAGGACTTCTTTCCCGAGCCCTTCTTTTTCTGGGAAGGGGCGGAGGTCTTCCTAGAAAGCCTAGTCCTGGTGAGAGTCTCTGTCTCTAGTTGTGCAGCCTTCTCGTCCATAGGTTTGCCAAAGAGGTTATCACCTCGGCAGGGGACATCGACCAACTTGTCCTGCACCCAGGGCTCAAGGTCAGACGACTGAAGCCAAGCCTGTCGGCGGGCACCGATGTCGGCTGCGGCCACTCGAGCCGATGCTTCAAAGCCATCATAGGCTGCTCGGGATATGAATTTTGAGCATTCCCGAATGCCAGAGGACAAGGCTAGGAACCTCCACAAAGGTTCCTCGGACAATCCAGCGGAGAACCCGGCTAGCTCCTTAGCCAGGTCTCAGAGATACATGCCCATGTATAGCTGGTAGGTCTGGACACGACATGCAAGCATAGAGCCCTGGAAACACTTCTTACCAAGGCCATCCAGGTTACGGGCCTCCCTGCCAGGAGGCACCGAGGAGTGCATCTTCTGGCTCTTAAGACGATGCATGGCCGATTCCACTACCATGGAATGGTGTGGTAGCTGTGCTTTTTGGAAGCCAGGGCTCTTGCGGACTCGATAGATAGAATCGACCCGCTTGCTCAGGACCGGCGAGGAGGCCGGACTCTCCCACATGCGGAAGAGTAGTCGTTCCAGCATGGGAGGAACCGGTACAGTAAAGTGTTCCCTGGCGGGAGAGTCATACTGGAGGGCGTCGAGTTCTTCGGCTCGAGGCTCCTCCTCGGGATCCGCAGGGAAGGCCAAAGCCTTGGCCATATCCCTGACGAAGTCCGAGAACCGGGCATCCTCCGGAGGGGACTGCTTCCGAGGTTCGGACTCAGGCGAGTCCGAGGGGACACACCGAGTCCGAAAAGAATCAGGTGACTCTTCCTCTTCAGACTCCCAGACCGACTCCGAGGAGGAATCGGTGGGGTCGGCCCGGGCAGGCCGCGGCGCCGGCCGCCCCGACGCCGAGGGAGTCGGCGTCGGCGACCTCGGTCCCGAACGGGAGGCCGAGGGTGACCTCGACCGAGGATCGACTCGAGTTCGCATGGACTCGAGGATCGGCTCGGTCTCCGGGGTCGACTTAGATGTCGACGTCCCGGCGGTCGGGGCAGCGGCGCCAGCGAGGCTAGCGAGCAGTGCCCGCTGCTGGTCCATGAAGGCAGACAGTCTGCTCTCCAAGGCCGTCAACCTGAGTCCGACCTCAGGTGACCCAGCAGCCCCCGACTCGGGCCCCGACGGCGTCGGGCCCGACGTCGGCGGTCTCGGAGGCGAGTCCAGGAGGACCACAGGACTTACCCGAGCAGGCATCTCCGACTCCAGGCGAGGTCGCTTTGAGAGGTGCTCCTTCTCCAAGGACCCGGGACGGCTATCGGGGCTATGCGACCTGGCCCTCGCGGAGCCAGGAGCGTCCACCGACGCCGCCCTCGCGGGTTTCACTTTCCGTCGATGGTCCCCAGAGGGAGAACCCCTGTCGGAGGAACTCCGGCGACGGTCAGAGCTGGAACCTCGGGACACCGAGGCCTCCGACGAGGTCCGGGTACGGCTGGGGTCAGCGAAGATCCTATCCCGCTGATGCCGCCGACTTCTCAACGCTTTGGAGGACATTTTGCCACAGGCCCCACAGATCATTTCTTCATGATCCGGGCCCAGGCAGCGGAGGCAATTATCGTGTGTGTCAGTTAGTGACATATTTCGGTCACACTGACCACACCGCTTGAAACCACTGGCAGCCATCGGGGGAAAAAGGGCCCCTGCGAGGTCAAAAGACCAGGCTGCCAGTGAAAAAACCGAAACGAAACTGACTAAATCAGAAAAACCGAAAAAGAAGAAGAGGACTCGTGACCGGCGTCGCGAGTCCGGGCGGGAAGAAGACCGGCGTCGAAACCGAGGGAAAAAAGAGAATATTACGAATAAAATCAACTTTTTCGCGGGAACACGACGGGTACGTCTGTAGGGCTCCGCGGAAAAAAGAAGACTGGCTAAGATGGCACCCTTGGGCGGGAAGGCGACCGCGCATGCGCGCTGCAATTCCCAAAGGCTTTCTTTGAAAGCTGGGGAAAATTGCTCCGCGAGGGCTCCGTCGGCGCCGACGTCACCCATATGTGAGGACTGACTTCCTGCTTGGTCCTGGAGAACAGATGCTAGACATGTACAGCTGAAATAGGAACCTAGTCACACATGATTAGTGTGTGGAGTGGAGGAGTGGCCTAGTGGTTGGGACAAGGTACTTCAGGCCGGAAGGTCGGGAGTTCAAATCCCACTAGAGGACAGCAACCTTGGGCCGGAAGGACTGGGGTTTCTAGTCCCACAGGTGCTCCTTGTGGTCTTGGGCAAGCCACTTAACCCTCCATAGCCCATGTTCCCTGTAAAATAGTTATCTCCAAGTTATAATGCCCTGTTCAATGTAATTTCAGTTTGTTCAATGTAAACCGCACTGATGCAGAATAGCGCGGTATATAAGAGAATGTAAATAAATAATAAATAAATAAATGATTTATTTTTGTCTGTCCAAGGATTCTGATTGGAAGTTTTGGTTCAGAATCTCTCAAATTTTGGGGATTACAGAGCCATTAACATTTAAAAGTGTTATATAGAAGGCTATGGGGTTGGAAACTCATTTCTCAATGAGAGATGCTAAGTTGCTTGATTTTTATATTGACTTTAGCATTAAAGCTTATTATTAATAAGTGGAAGAATGTTGCCTCGGTAGAGGTCAACCAATGGTGGAATGAGTTATGTTTGTATAGAAGTACTTTGAGGGAATGGCAGAGGGGTAACACAAGATTACAGACAACATTCTAATGATGTGGAACAAGCTGGACCATTATTTCTTCTTGCACTAAGATTGGCATAAATGATAATTTGTAATGCAGATGTTTTGGTATGTTAATCACTTGTACTGTTGTTTTGAAATACTATAAAGAATTCTGAACACAAAATTTACAATAGGCTTAGAATGGAAACTGCCATTATACAAAAAGACATTCTGTAAAAGAATGGTGTCAATCAGGGAGCCTTCGTATATATAAGTAGTGGCAGTTACACTTGTACAGGGTAATTAATATGACAGGCACTATCTGTGAAGGCCAAGTAGGTACCTTTTTTGAGACTATTTTATAAAGACATACAGTTGTGATCAATATCATTGGCAACTTTGCAGTTTAACCCTTTAATATCCAATATCTCCTCTAAAAAAATGGGCAGTGAAATGGCTTTGGATTATATATGCACACACATTTGACACATAAAGAATCAAATAAAACAAGACCAATTAAAAAAGGAAATAGTATAAAAACTGGGACATTGCCGGGACATGATTATTAATCAAACTCTTGATTTCTATCATTTATTATTGGAACCAAATAAACCCCACCCCTTCCAAAGACATATAACAATATCACTTATGTTATTTCATTTTTGTCGGATCACTCACCATGAGAAGGAATCATTCCTCTCTTGAAGTGAGCCCCCCATTTTAATCAATTATAAAGGACCTGAAAAGATCCTGTGTACCACAGAATCGACAGCACCTTCAGCTGCCATTCAAACCCAAAGGAATCTTCTGCTCGCAAATACTTTCAAACCGGCAATTGCTTTCTCCCCTTGCCGATAAGAGCAGAGTACTTAACTGATGAAACCCCCAACGATGGCGACCCAGCAGTAGGATTCTCAGGCCACAGCAGACCGGCTCCTCCGTGAAGCTGCTGTTCACAGATCCCTTGTTTAGTTACTCCCGGATCATCTGCCCTTAAAGTCAGTTGGGTTAGACACACCTGCAAGGTTCACGCTACACCAATCAGTGTTTCAAGCCATGCAGCTCTTCCTCAGGCGAATGAACCTCACCAACTTCTGGTTCCGGTTAAGTAAGGAAATAAAAATGACGGGGACAGATTATCTCCAAAGCGCACCTGATAACCACCTCACACGATCAAATTCTCAATCCCCACCAATCGATCACTGCATTCCTGCCTTTGGGGATAATATAATTTAACTGAAAAATCCACCACTGTTCCTTATATTGCAATTTTGTCTTACGATCCCCTCCTCTAACCAAGAGGGGGACCCAGTCCAAAACCCGCCATTTCAAGTCCCCAAATTGATGACCCAATTGTTGGCAATGTGGGACCATAGGAGCTGACATCAAACTTGAATTAATCCGTGATTGGTGCTCTAACAAGCGCTTCCTAATTGGACAAATTGTTCTGCCTACATATTTAAGATGACAGGGTCATAGCAATAAATATACAACAAAAGATGTCTGACAATTAGAAGAGTGTCGTGAAAAATATTGGTAACCCGTGATTGGATCCTTCCACAGATCACCTTGTAGAGTAGTATCACAAAAATCACATTGACCACAAGCAAAATGACCCCTCTGCTGGATTTGAGACCCCAACATTGTTTGTTCACTAGTACGTAATATCTTATCCCCTATAGGATAGGGACATGATTATTGGAATCCTTATAAACAATTAAAATCACTTTGAACAGAAGAACCACATTCCCATTGCAGTAAAGTTAGACGCAACTGTGATCAATTGTCAGTACACACATGACTTGAATCAACCAATGAATGATGGCTCTAATGTTTAAAATTCACTCCCTGTTCAATTTTCACAATGATGAAGATGAGAGAGCTAATTGAGACCATCAGAAAAGCCATTAGCACCAAACATCAAGCTTTAAAGGGGTATAAGTCCATCTCCAAAGACCCTGGGTTTCCTGTGTCTGCAGTTCACAATGTTATTAAGAGGTTTTCTGCTCATGGAATTGCCAAGAACTTCCCAGGGAATGGTGGGAAGAGGAAAATTAATCCAAGAAGTCTTCAAAGGTTGGTGAGAACTATTGGAAAAACACCACATACAACATCCAAAGAGCTTAATGCTGACCTGGAAAAATCTGGAGTGGTTATTTGAACCCGCATTATATGCTGCGCACTAAACAAAGAAGGACTTCATGGGCAAAGGCCAAAGATGACCCCACTACTCAAAGACAGACATAAAAAGGCATGCCTGATCTTTGCCCAAACCCACATCGAGAAACCACAATCCTCCTGGGAATATGGACAGATGAAACCAAACGAGCTCTTTGGCAATGCAGACCAGCGATAAATTACAGGTGAAGAAATGAAGCTTATAAGGGGAAAAAACCACTCTTCCTACAGTTAAATATGGTGGAGGTTCCATAATGTTGTGGGGCTGTTTTGATGCCTCAGGAACTGGAGACCTAGAACATATTAAAGGAATCATGAAGTCACAGGACTACCAAGGTATTTTGGAACAAAATGTGCTACCTAGTGTCAGAAAGCTAGATCTGGGTCGAAGATCATAGGACTTCCAATAGGACAATGACCCAAAACATACATCCAAAAGTACAAAAGAATGGTTAAAAAAAGAACACATGGACTGTTTTAAACTGGCTAGCAATGAGTTCTGATCTCAGTCAAATCAAAAACCTTTGGAAAGAGCTGAAATCTGCCATTGGTAAAAGGAATCCTGGAAAACTTCATGAGCCGGAACAAACTGCAGTTGAAGAGTGGGAGAAACTACCAGCAGACAGATGTATGAAACTTATAGATGGCTACAAGAATCATTTGGAGGCTGTCATCACTGCCAAGAGTTGTGCAACCAAATATTAGTGGAGGGTGCCATTATGCCTGTTCAGATCATAGTTTGTTTGTTTTTCTTAGAAATTACTACATCTAAGTTGCACAGAAATCTTTTTTATGTTGTATACCTTTGAAATTACTGAAGACATACATTTGAAATATGTCCAATTATTTCCCAAGATACTGTAAACAACCTACCTAAAATGCAAGGGTGCCAATAATGTTGACCACAACTGTATAAGTGCCTATATGTCTTTTTATAAAATAGACCAAAGCTGCAGACAATGTAGATGTTTGCTAGTCTCAACATCCTGCACCATGCGGCTCATGCTTGCACAGAGCCAGATCACAGAGGAGAAGCAAGTGTACTTCCTTCAGCAGCTGCAAGGTGAGGGGAACAGATGAGTCTCCAGAACCCAGGAGAGAGAAAGAGAGCGGCCCAGTAAAAACTGGAAGGGGGAGGAGGCATGAAAGAGAGGCCTGGTAAAGGTGGGAAGAGAAAGAGACCCCCCCGTAAAGGCTGGAAGGGGAGGGGTATGAGAGAGACCCGATAAAGATTGGAAGTGGGGGCTATGAGAGAGAGCGACCCAGTATAGGTTGAAGGGGAGAGAGAGTGAGGGAAACTCAGTATAGGCTGAAAGGGGAGTTATCAAAGAAAGACCAGGTAAAGGCTGGAAGAGGGCTATGAAAGAGAGAGAGAGAGAGAGAGACCTCGTAAAGAGTGGAGGGGGGAGTATGAGATGACCCCAGGCCATGGTGATATCTGAAGCAAAAAGGCAATTGTTTCTTTGCTTCGCCTGTCAAATGAATGTTTGGGGGAAGAGTGACTGCTGGCTTTTTTTGCCAGTGATATGCAGAGAGGCATTTCAAGGGACCGATTTACTAAACTTTGTCCATAGTCACAGAATGGGGAAAGAGCCTTAGTAAGACGGTTTTTAAAAGAGCTGCTGCTGATCTTGGAGGGGATTCCCTTCCCCCACTCAAATTTCACTAAGGACAGAGGGGTGAGGAGAGGCAAGAGGAGGCAGCTGGCTCCAAAGTTTTTGTACTGGCTCCTAGATTCAGTAAGCGTTTGTAAGGCCTGCCATAACACAATCTCTCATTTT
Source organism: Ichthyophis bannanicus (assembly GCA_033557465.1). Lineage (NCBI taxonomy): Eukaryota > Metazoa > Chordata > Amphibia > Gymnophiona > Ichthyophiidae > Ichthyophis > Ichthyophis bannanicus. The sequence continues at coordinate 66,581,918 of CM066045.1, read as the reverse complement.
TTGTAAATAAAAAAACAGCATAAGAACATAAGAAATGCCATACTGGGTCAGACCAAGGTCCATTAAGCCCAGTATCCTGTTTGCAACAGTGGCCAATCCAGGTCACAAATACCTAGCAGGTGGCAGATGTCATTGTGTCTGTACAGTGCTACCCTTAAAATACCCTGTCAGTGTGTAAACAGGAGGCCAGTTTTCAAAGATATTTCTGTAGATAAAACCATGTTTTATTCATGATAATGATATTGTAAGATTACCTCTCCTGTGAGCAGGGAAAGTTATGCATGTACTTCGGTCATTATTCAAATTACCTCTCTTTATTCCCAGTTGTGAGGTTAGGACGGGGGATTGAAACAGTACACATCCACTGTGGTATTTTTGAACTTATGCACACTTTTTAAGGGGAGAGTAGCAAGATAGTGGTGCATGCTCATATTCCCACCTCACCTAATCTCTCCCCTCCCAATGCACCAAACCACCTCTCTCCCTTACCTCTCCTTCTTTTTTCCCAGGCATATATCTGCACCTTTTTTCTCACCACGACCAGACATATACCCATCTCTAACCCCCAGCTACCCCCCTGACTCACCAGCAGACCCCCCCCCCGACTCACCAGCAGCCCATCTCCCAGCCCCCAGCCACTCCCTTGACTCGCTATCATCCCTTCTCCTGCTCCCAGTCCCCTCCAACTTACTGGCAGCCGGTCTCCTGCCCCAACCACCCCTCAACTCACTGGCAGCCCGTCTCCCAGCCACACACCCCCCGACTCACTGTCATCCCTTCCAGGGCTGGCCTAAGGGTTTCTGCTGCCGCCACTCTCCCCCAGCTGTTGCTGCCACCCTCCCCCAGCTGCTGCTGCTGTTGCCACCCCCCAGCTCCTGTCAATTCAGTCTTGGGAGGGGGGAGGCTGGCAGCAGTAGTATTTCCAAAAGTGGGAGCTGGGGGGGTGGTGCGGCCACCCATTGTGCTGCTGCCGCCACCCACCTGAGCTGGCCGTCCTAGGCGGCTGCTTAGCTGATGGGCCGGCCCTGATCCCTTCTCTTGCCCCCAGCCCCCTCCCCTGACTCACCAGCAGCTCATCTCCCAGTCCCCTGCCACCCGCCTCCCCCGGCATCACCCTTTTCTTACCTCCAGCCACCACAACTCACCAGCAGCCCTTCACTTCAGCCCAACTGCAAGGGCTTGTTAACACAACTGTGAGAGCATTTCCCTTTGCTCCCACACTTGTGCTAGACTTTGAACCCTGGCACACTGCATGTTTTAAAATGATAAACAGAAGCACTTCCTGTTTCTAGCAAGAACAGGAAATGCTTCTCTTTACTTTCTTAATGCGTTCCAGCATCAGAAGTCTATCAAGCTGTGGGACCAAACAGAAATTCTTCCGTGGCTGTGAAAAGGTGAACAATGATGCAGAATTGGATGCCCTGTACTCCCGAGCCTGCCTCACTGTCTTGCTGATGCCGATACCAGTACCTGTGCAGAAGTCTGCGCTGCAAATGCAGAATTCTGCGCAAGTAGTGAATACTGTGCAAATTTTGCATTGCGCAGAACTCTCTCAGGAGTAAAACTCCCAGCTAAAGTTTCTAATAGCAAGGGCTTACCTTTGGTGCAGCAGTGTCTCAGTTCTCCTTCCCTCTCTTTTTTGTGGTCTAACAGACTGTGGATTGGATTATAACATTTTTTCTTCTATTTGATTTTTCTATATGTACTCTTATTTTCCTTACCTCATTTGTACTTTTTAAACAAGTGGATGCTTGTAAATATTAGAAATGTTTAATTTCAATTTTTGTCAGAAAAATATATAGGAGATGTGAATACCTGCAAGTGCTTTCTCCTTTGCTAAATTCTGAAGTTACAGCGCACATGCACTTTTGTTTCAAAACCTGGTGCAAGAACCATAGGTAAAAATACCCAGACACTTTGGGGATTATTTTAGAAGCATTATTTGTGATTTACATAATCAGGCATTTTAGAAAGGGACCAATTTACATGTAAATGGAGCATGGTCTGGACAGGATAATAATCTGCAATTGTATTACCCATTTCATATAGGGAAGGCATGTGGAAGCCCAAATTTTCTATGTCAAGATTTATACCTACTCCCTGGTGCGTGGCTTTTAAAAAGTATGTGTTTCGGCCAGCCCGAGGGATGAAGGGGGTTATCCTCCATAATCCTCCTTATTTTGTCGCCTTCCAAATTTAACTGAATTACAGATAGTGTTCTCTGTAATTAACCAGCACATCTAAATTTGCGAAATGGCTCATATGGCCATGCAAGTGCCAATATTTATACATGCAAGTTGTTAAATGCATGTAAATTGCCGAGTTTCCTCTGTTAACTTTTCCATGTGTAAATTTGTAAAATGGTTCCTCCCACTGCATGTAAATATAAATCCATGTGTATGCTTGTACTTCCATCTTCTATGTAATGTTAGAAATTAGTTCCACGTTTAGCAGAGCTGTTTCTAAAATATCACTGGAATTGAGTAAGTCCTTACTGTGACCTCTCAGTTCCAATCTCTACATATTAATTTAAACTGTCTCTTCCTGTAACTAAGTGGGTAGTATTTAAAGTGTCCCCTAATACTATGACATAACTATGGCTTGCTCAGTGAGTGTTAGTGTATCTATGTACTAGTAATAATATTAGACCCAGAAACAGCAAAAACACTGTACTGGTTGTTTAAATATAGTTCTACATCAAAACTGGGCACATTCAAGATGGCTTTGGACAATGCCATAAACTGTTGATATATTTAATGCATCTTCCTCTGCTAGGTGCTGTGCAGAAACCGAGATGAGAGAAGCTGCTGCAGCGAGCCTGACCTGCTTCTGAAAATGAGCTGGAATTCACGTGAGTGTGTGCTGGTGCTGGTGCATCTTTTCCCCTCCATGTTCCACTTGTTGCATAACTGGGCTCTAGCAGTGCCACCTGGAAGAAGGCCGTTTGGGTCAGGCAGAGCAAACGAAGCTGAAAATGTTCAGACTCAGTTGTAGAACAAGGACAAATGACGACTTGTAGGGAACTCTCTAGAATGTTGGTGCCTGCATGAAATGAAAAGACACCTGATCCCTCTCCATGCACCCCGGGATGCACCATGTGGGGTCAGGCGCTGCCATTTTTCAAGATGCTGGCACTGAGGCAGGAGCAAGTCGGCATTTCTCCTGCCTCCCAATGTTTGAGATATGGGGAAGAGTCCTGCTGATAGGGACAAAATTAATTATTTTGATTTCCTTAGGCAAACTAGACAGCAGATCCTAGTGAGAAAGGGGTGAAGGGTTGTCAGAGATCCCAAAGATTGGAATGTTAGGAGAAGAGCAGAGGAGCTCCGTAGTGCCGCAGTGGCTCCCCTTCGAAGCAACACATGCACATGCCCCTATTGTAAGGAAGAGCAAGCTTCTATTTGACCTGAGTATTTGGTATCTTTGAAATATTGCACCCTGGGCAATTGGCTATGCCTAGATTCAGGCCTTCCTGCTCAGAGCACCTTTCATTTTGTTGAGAGGGTTGGAGCCTGCACATACACTTAATTTTTTGGAGGGTGATCAGGGGGTGGGTAGTTAGGGCCCGCTCCGACCAACTTTGATTTTTGTGCGTGATCAGGGAGTGGGGGGGCCCTACTTTGGCCACAAGGGATTTTGGATCATCTGAGGTAAAATGTCACACTCACCTCAGCTGACCCTTTGGCACCCAGCTGCATTGCCACCCTGTCCGTTCATTTGCACAAACTTTTGCATGCAACTACTTAGCATATGAAGCACAATTTTAGCATTTTGCTTCCTTTAGAGCTGTGTGCTATAGCTCAGCACATGGTTTCCTAATGCAAAGTTTCTGCATTAATCCGTCTGATTGAATCTGCTTTGTCTGCATTCTCTGCTGCTAGCAACACAATTTGTGGGTAGGTTAGAGTAGATGGAAAGGCTGTGGGTAGAGGACTGATCACACAAGGGAAGGATGAGCTGGGGGAAATTCCAGTGCTGTAGAAATGAAGTTTCTTCATGTGGTGGAAGAGAAATGACAGCCCCCATACCCTATCCCTAATAATGCCTAATGCATTTCTATGAAAAAAAACTGTTCCAGCATACAAACATGATTCACAGTAACATAGAAAAATGATGACAGAAAAAGACCACATGGTCTATCTAGTCTGTCCTTCCATATCAACAAGTCCAACAGTCCCCTTTTTTCCTTTAGAGATCCTCTGTGTTTGTCCCATGCTTTTTTGAATTCAGATACTGTCCTCATCTCTACCACCTCCACTGGGAGACTATTCCACAGATCCACCACTCTTTCTGTAAAGAAATATTTCTGCATATCACTCCTGAATATATCCTCTTTCACTCTCATCCCATGTCCCCTCATAGCAGAACTTGCTTTCAATTGGAAGAGGCTCTCCCCCTGTGCATTTATGCCACAGAGATATTTAAACGTCTCAATCATATCACCTCTATTCTGCCTTTCCTCTAAGGTGTACATATGAAGATCCTTAAGTCTGTCTTCATATGCTTTATAATGAAGACCACTAACCATTTTAGTAGTCACCCTCTACACCAACTCCAACCTATTTATATCCTTTTGAAGGTGCAGTCTCCAGAATTGCACACAATACTCCAAATGAGGTCACACCAAAGACTTATACAGAGGCACCATCACCTCCTTTTTTCTGCTAGACATTCCTCTCCGTATGCACCCAAGCATCCTTCTAGCTTTTGCTGTCGCCTTTTCTACCTGTTTAGCTACTTTAAGATCATCAGACACAACCACACCTAGGACCCGCTCTTCTTTAGTGAACAAAAGTATTTCACCCCGCCCCCATACTATATCGCTCCCTTGAATTGCTGCAGCCCAAATGCATGACTTACATTTTTTAACATTAAATCCCAGCTGCCATATTCAAGACCATTCTTCAAGCTTAGCTAGATCCCTCCTCATGTTATCTACACCTTCCTGGGTGTCTACCCTATTGCAGATTTTGGTATCATTCGCAAAAAGGCAAACCTTACCCGACAGCCCTTCCGCTATATCACTAACAAAGATGCTAAAAAGAATCAGACCAAGGACAAATCCCTGGGGCACACCACTGGTAACTTCCTTCTCCTCAGAGTGAGCTCCATTTGCTTGTACTCTGTCGCCTCCCACTCAACCAATTTCTAACCCAAGTAGTAACTTTAGGGTCCATCCCCAGGGTGCTCAGTTTGTTTATAAGTCGCCTGTGAGGAACAATGTCAAAGGCTTTACTGAAATCTAAATACACCACATCTAGGGTTCTCCCTCGATCCAACTCCCTGGTCACCCAGTCAAAGAAATCAATCAGATTTGTCTGACAAGACCTGCCTCTGGTGAATCCATGCTGCCTCTGATCCTGTAATCCGCTGGACTCCAGAAGCCTCACTATTTTCTCTTTCAGCAGTGTTTCCAATAATTTACTCACCACCGAAGTTAAACTAACCGGCCTGTAGTTTTCAACCATATCCTTACTTCCGCTTTTGTGTAAAGGGACCACATGAGCCTATCTCCAGTCCTTTGGCACCACTCCTGACTCCAAAGAGGCATTGAAAAGGTCAGTCAGTGGAGCTGCTAGAACGTCCCCAAGTTCCCTCAATATTCTAGGGTGTCTCCCATCTGGTCCCTTCACTTTGTCAACTTTAGGTTTAGCTAGTTTCTCACGAACACAGTCTTCTGAAAATTCTTCAAGATACCTCTCACTTCTGTTCCTGTTTGTGGGTGTTTTCTGAGGTTCGGTTCCTGGTTCTTCATCTGTGAACTCAGATCAGAAATATTTGTTAAGCAATTCCACTGTATCCTCATCAGCTTCTACATCAGTGGTTCTCAACCTTTTTTGTACCGTGACCCCTTTTACCATTGATCAACTTGTGGTGACCCCCAATGATAAAATCAAATGCGTCTCTCTTCCTTTACCGTTAACGCATTGTCGCTGTAATCATTTGTTGAATTATGAATATTATAGGCCTTTGCAATATGTTTTTATTTATAAAATTTACTTATTTAAACCACAATAATTAATCACAATAACAAGTAACAATATTTTATTTCAAAATTATGATGATTTTGTAGTCAAATCACTAATATGAAATAAAATTATTTTTTCTACCTTTGTTGTCTGACAATTTTATTCTCTGATCATGCTGGTCCCGATCTGAGGCTTCTGCTTTCCTGTCTTCTCTTAGCTCTCTTTCTGTGGTCTATGGTCCATCTGCCATTTCTTATCTCTTCTTTCGTTTTCTTCACTTCTTTCAATCAGCCTATTTCCATTCCCAGTAACTCTCCCCAGTATCAGCCCCTTTCCAGTCCTCACTTTCAGTACCTTCCAATGTCAGCTTGCATTCCCATGACTGCCACTGGTGTCCATTCCCTTCCAGTTCCCCTTCTTCCCCATTGACCAGTCCCATCTAGTACAAATACCATGGCAGCCTCTCTCTGATCCACTCCCTTCCAGTTCCATTCTCCCATCCCCTCGTATCAGCCCATTTGTAGCCTTAGCCCCCAGTTTTCTTCCAGGGCCAGCAGCTCTATCCTCCCCTCCCCACAATCAGCCCATTCCCAGTCGAAGCCCCCCAATCAGCTCGCTTCCAGTGCTAGTCCCCCCTCAACCCCATTACCATTGCTAGCCTCCCCTAATCAGCCCGATACCAGTCCTACCCCCCCCCAATCAGGTCATTACCAATCCTAGCCTCCCCTAATCAGCTCATTTCCAGTGCTAGTCCCTCCTCAACCCCATTACCAGTGCTAGGCTCCCTTAATCAGCCCATTACCAGTCCTACCCCCCCCATCAGCCCATTACCAGTTCTAGTCTCCTCTAATCAGCCCATTTCCAGTTCTAACCTCCCCGATCAGCTCATTTCCAATGCTAGTCCCCCATCAGTCCATTACCAGTCCTACCCCCCTATCAGCACATTACCAGTCCCAACTCCCCTTGATCAGTCCATTCCCAGTCCTAGCCTTCCCTAATCAACCCATTACCAGTCCTAGCCCACCCTCCATCTGCCCATTTTTATCCTAACCCGCACTGTCTCTCCCCTCTGTCCAGCATTTATCCCCCGTCTGTCCAGTATGTCCCCCTGTCTCTTCCCTTTGTCCATGTCAGCCACCCCTCCCTCCCTCCATCCATCCATCAATGTCAGCCACCCCTCCCTTCCTCCATGTCAGCCCTCCCTTCCCTCTCTCCACCAAAGAAGCACGGTACCACGTGAATGGTGAATGGCTCTAGTATAAACTTATATATGTATGCAATTGTTTTTGTTTTTATTTTTGCTTTTCTGAGCCCCCTTTTCTGATACACGATCGATCCTCCAATCAAACGTTCTTATGGTTTTCCCACGGTTTTGTTTCCTTTATTCCCCAGCGTGCATGTGCTGCCGTTTTCTAAGAGTCTGGTTACATTGTGATGGGCAACAGCAGCACTGCTCCTTCGCTCTGAAAAATTTGACACACAAGATAAGGTTGTGCCAGATACCATTTGGTGGCTGCGATCGAGCATTTCATTCTGCAGGTAAAGGGTAATGCATTAATAGAAAGGGTTTTCTCTTATAGTTCGAGTCCGGCACTCCGGGATTAGAGTTGATTCATGTTTTTTTAAAAGTTGGTATTTAGTAGTATGCATCTAATTGAAATGGTTTGCTTTCGCTTTTGGGTCCTTATACCCTTGAGAAAGGCTTTGTTACAAACTTTTCGTTACAAATACAAGTGGTTCCGTTAAAAGATTTTTTTAGATTTTTTTAAATTTGTAGTTTTTAATACTACGTTGGTAAGCAATCTATTTTTAAAGGTCCTTCATTATATGTTGGATTCATCTTGTTTCAATTTTCCCTGCCCAATATTCCCACTCCTTTGAAATTCATTTACATACATAATATTTACAGTTATCCGTTTGTTTTCATAATATATAAAGGGGTTTTATCATTTCTGCTGGTTTTGGAAAACCATTTGTTTCCTATCATTCCTGCTTCGTTAACTTATAATGGTTCTTGATACCAGCTCTTCTTTTTCTCCTTCCCTTTAGCACAAAGTTTACACAATCGTTCTGAACCTGTTGGAAAGGTACTGTTTTTAAAAGAACTCAAAGGTTCTTTTTAGTAGTCACACCCTTGTTTTGTTTTATAAGTTATTACAATTTATTATTGTTTGTATTTATGGTCATATCTGATGTTTTTATCGTTGTACACATATTTATGGTAATTTGTTTTTGGGCATTCCAACATTTTTATTAATTTTTATTAACGTCTTTGTATTATTTATTATTGAGTTTCATGTTTTTATTATGGTTTTATTTTGTTCATTTGTTTTTATAATGGTTTTTAACCTTGATTATGATGTTTTTATAAACTACCATTTTTTATTTATTGTTCATGTTTTTATGGATGTAGTACGCCTAAATTCCCCTGACGAAGAGGATTCGAAACACGGACTGTGTCGGGCGTTTGGGCTAAAGTTGTGTGCAATAAAGTTCTCCTTCCTTGATACCACGAATTACTACGGAGCCCCCCTCCCTCCATGTCAGCCCCCTCTGTCCTTGTCAGCCCCCCTCCATCCATCCATCAATGTCAGCCCCCCTCCCTCCCTCCATGTCAGCCCCCCTCCCTCCCTCCCTCATTTCAGCCCCGTTGCAGGTCCCCTGCCCCCTCCTCCCCTCTCCCTGTCTGCCTGCTACTGCCCTGCTGTTCTTCTACAGCTGCGGCTCCCTGTCTCTTAGAGAACCGCGGCTCCCTGTCTCTTAGAGAACCGCGGCTATGCCTGTAAAACCTTTGCGGGGCCTTCCTGTCTCTCGACGGGCTCCGTGCAGCATTGTCCCGCCTCCAAAGGAGGACAATGCTGCACGGAGCACATTGAGAGGCAGGAAGGCTCCGCAACAGTTTTACAGGCATAGCCACGGTTCCCTAAGAGGCAGGGAGCCGTGGCTGCAGAGCAAGGGAGGGTGTGAGTTTGCCGCTGCCGAGAAGCGGACTTGGCAGTGGCAGCAATTTGTGCGCTTTTTTTTTTTTACAGCGGAGTGAGGCGAACCCGCTAAATCCTGTGGCGACCCCCTTGAGCCTGGCAATACCACTTTTGCCCTTCCTCTTTTCACTAACATATCTGAAAAACGTCTTATCCCCTCATTTTATTGCATTGGCTATTACCTCCTCTTTTTGAATCTTTGCTTTCCTGACTACTTTGCTAGCTTTTCTAAGTGTTTCCAAATATGGATGCCTGTCTTCCTCTGTCTGTGATCTTTTGTATTTCATGAAGGCCTCCCTCTTTTTGGTTGCCCTTATCTTTATCTTTATTTAATACTTTCAGTTTTGCCCACTGTTTTTCTACATCCCCCAGCTGTTCCCATCCCGCTAACGGCTTTCTGAGGTATTGGCCCATCTTGGCAAAGTTAGTTTTCCTAAGTCAAAGACCCTCGCTTTTGAATGGATTCTCTCAGCCCTAGTCCTAATATTGAACCACACCATCTGGTGATCACTGGATTCAAAATGATCTCCTACCATAACATCAGAAACACTTTCACCATTGGTAAGCACCAAATCCAGTACGGCCCCTTCACGTGTAGAGTCTGTTACCAATTGCCTGAATAGATTTTATCAACCCTAGTCCTAATACTGAACCACACCATTTGGTGATCACTGGATGTGAAATGATCTCCCACACATCAAAAAACACTTTCCACATTGGTAAGCACTAAGTCCAGTATGGCCCCCTCATGTATGGGTTCTGTTTCCAGTTGCCTGAATAGTTCTCCCTGTAGAGAATCCAGGATTTCCTTACTTCTAGATGATACTGCAGCAGGAATGTGCCAAACAACATCTGGCATATTGAAATCCCCTATCAGTAGCACTTCCCCATTCCTAGCAATGCTGCGTATGTCTTTAATTAACTCTCCATCCACCTCTTCCTCTTGTGAGGGAGGTCTGTACATCACGCCAATGCAAATAGATTTCTCTTTCCCTCTTTCTAGTTTAACCCACAGTGCCTCCTCTCTCCCTTTTAAGCTCTTTAGTTCCAAAGTTTTTAATATTATTTTTTACATATAATGCCATTCCTTCTCCCCTTCTTCCTACCCTGTCCTTTCTGAATAAAGTATAGCCTGGTATAGTTACATCCCATTCATGGTTTTCTGTGAACCATGGTTCTGTAACTGCCACTAAATCCAAGTCAGCCACTCCCATTAAAGCTTCAACATCTGGGATCTTATTTCCCATGCTACAGGCATTTATACATACCATTTTCCATATGTTGCCCCGTTTACCATTTCCATAAAAGTATTTCATGTTTCATTTACCTGGGGGCTTTCACTTACTTGGGGGCTTTCTTCACCCTCCCCCAACGAATCTAGTTTAAAGCCCTCTTCAGTAAATTAGCCAGTCTGCTGCTGAAGACACGTCAACCTTTCTTGGACAGATGGACAACATCTCTGCTCTGCAACCCTTGCAACAGCATCCCATGGTCCAGGAAATCAAATTCTCTCAATGACACCATCCACACAGCCATGCATTAATCTCCAGGATGCGAGCTTCTCTGCCTTGGCCTTTACCCTCAACAGGGAGGATTGAAGAGAACACCACCTGTGCACCGATCTGCTTCACCCTCTGTCCCAGATCCATGAAGTCACTTTTGATAAGCTCAGAGGGATACCTTGTCACTGATTCTGCAACTTTGGGGTACTTGAGCTCTGGTTCTTCCCTTTCCAGGGATACTTTCACCTCGTCCTCTTCCAGGGCTGCATAATGGTTCTTCAATTCAAGGGTTGCAGAAGTTGGATTGGTGATTCTGTAGGCCCTAGTGACTTGTGTCCAACCTTCGTCATTCTGTAGGCACCCATTTTCTCCTCTGCTGGAGAGCTTGGATGTTGCAAGAAGCATTTCATCAATGTACTTCTCACTGTCTTGAATGCTCCTCAGCCTCGCCACCTCCTCTCTGAGTTCCTCCACTTATTTCCTGAGAGCTTCAGCATGCAGGCACCCTGCACATGGAACTGGTCCTTCAACTGGCATTGAGACCTCTGTCTGGACAGAGGCAGAAGCTGTAATGGGGGCAACAGCTTTAGCGATATGATTTTTCCCAGCCAATTTTCCCAGTCATTGTTCAGTTTGTGGAGCTTAGGTATCTGTTAAAACAAAAGCAATTATGGAATTGCACCTTTCAACCATTCTTCCCCCTCCCCTCCCCACTACAGATAGAACCAACACAGATATAAATACACATGTGGCAACATACTAACATGTCCATGCAAGCATTCATACACACACACATGCACACACCCAAACATGTACATTGACACACAGACGCACACATACATATAAATATGCACAGACATAGTAGCCCACAAAGATACAGTATAAGAGATAAACATACAAAACAGAGATACATGTGCACAAAGTCATTGCAGATACAGAAACATTCATGCACACTCACACACAGAGAGCTTGGACAGAATTCCAGGAGCCATGTTCTGCATGCTTACCTCATTTGTTATTGAACTACCTTAATACATTTTTTACTAGCTTTTGGAAGCTAAAAACCCCTTCCTCGGATCAAGGCAGATTGCGTGAAAGATGACCATACTAGAAAATAAGTAAATCTTAAAAATCTTTCTTTCTAATGAAAATCTGAAGGAGAAAAGGGGGTTAGTAGAAGACATGGATAGATGATCAGAAGTTGACAGGCGTTTTATGGACTAGAAAGTATTATAAAGCCCAGATCTTTAAATTCTTTTTGTTAGTTTAATATATCTCGTCATTTTAAACTTCAAAAGCCATATGTTCTTGGATTTACATCCATCTCCTCCCCCTTTTTCTCTCTGACTATCCTTGAATGCTTTTTATTTGTATGTTTAGGTGCATTTCATTTCAAACAGTGCTTATTATCAAGGGTTCACCAGGTTGCAAAAAATTGTCTGCCTATATGCATGTGCAGCTGGGTCAGTGTCACATGAGGATATGCATGGGAGAGAGTTTCTAAATTATTTATTCATTTATAATATTTCTATACTGCGCTCTTTAAAATCAGCGCGGTTTACATTTAACAACCAATTGCACAAGCAGCGGAGCATGCGGTGTACATTACATATAACAGGTTTTACAACTTGGGTTAACAGGGGTAACTATATACACTATATACAACTAATCTGT